>OU898280.1:58192593-58792593 GCA_918026665.1 Diabrotica balteata
CTTTATAACAAAGAAATATCATAAAAATCAATAACAAAGATCAAGATGACAATATACAAAACAATATATAGACCTACAGTGACACATGGAGCAGAAAATTGGATACTTACTAAACAAAAGGCATCAAAGCAGAATTCAGGTAGCAGAAATGAAATACCTCAGAAGAACGATCGTAGCAAAAAGAACTAATAGAATCAGAAATGAAGAATTAAAATAAAGACTAAAAATCAAACCGATTCTCGAATCAATCAAGGAGAAAAAAATGGCATGGTTCGGACATTTAACCCGGATGGACAATAATTGACAAGTAAAAAGAGTGTGGCATGGCAAACCAATAGGGAAGAACAGAAGAGGAAGACCCATTAAAGAATAGAACAGTGACATCTCGCAGATACTGCAGAGTAAGGGTAAGACTTGTCAGGAAGCAACACAGATGGCATACAATAGGAAGGAATGGAGTAAGTTTGTTAAGAGCTAGGACACCTCAGAAGATTGTAAAATATTGTTATATTGTAATATAAAGAATTGTATTATAAACGGTCCAACACCGAAAGGTACAAATGGGTCTACTGATTAAGTAAGTAAGTTAAATTGCAACAAAACCTATATCTACTGTTGGCCATTTAATTTGAAGACTCTCTCTTAAGTTTGATCAAAGACGTACGAGACTACCTTTTGCTCCTAAATTAACAAAAAAATATGTAAATCTGTAATTTTTATCAAAGAGTAGTGTATAAAAATGTCTTCTAATAGACCAGTTTTATTTGTTTAAAACGGTTTCCTATTACCTAGATAATGCAGATCTATCCAAAAAGTGATAAGAGACAAAACAATAATGAAAAATCCCATTAGTTTCTTGTATATCATAGTTCAAACAAACAAGTGTTAAATAGTGTATATTTAAAAATTATTTTAAAATAAAATTCAAATTTTTTTAAACAAATTAAACTTTTAAAAACGTTTTCAGTTTTATTAGACCATCATCAGTAACCACCTTAAGTTAGTATTTTTCCGTTAATTTAATAGTAACTGCTGAATATTAAACTAAAAAATATGGTTAGTATTGACAAAATATTGTAATTAAAAATAGTCATGTGAACAGGTGTAATAACATTTATACTGCATATTAAATATATTAAAAATTAAAAATAAGGTGACATGACGTCGATATAAAAGATTTTAACAAAACATAAACATACGAGGATTACATTTATATGCTAGAGGAGATACCAGCCAACTGAAGTGGTCGATCGGGAAGTGAAGTTAATTTGAATAACAAAGTCTACACGAGAAGCGATAGTTTATTATGGGTTATGATTTGAATCAAAATTAAATTAAAATAATATTATTGTTTTAAATTAAATTAAACTAAATAGAGTGATTAATTTTAAAGTGAACTTATAAGTTTCTTGTGAAGTATAATTATGTTTATGAAAAGAAATTTAGCATTACGTAAACATGTTAATGAAGATAAACATGGCTAGTGAGGTTATTCTATCAGAAAAATAATTTATTAAAATAAAATTTTATTTTAATAAAAATGTACAAATATATCAGAATACAAATGAGAAGAACTGAAAAACAAAATAACTGTTGTTGTTTTGTAAAATATATTTTTGAAAAGTAATTTACCACCTTAAATAATGTACCATAAGTTTGAAGCTATTTTTGTTCTAAGTTCTGTTATAAGAAATGATATAGTTCTATTTCTAATAAATTACTATATTAATAATTTTGGAAAATATTAAAATTTTACCCATGTACGAGGTGTAAAAATAACGTTATGTTATATTGTACAACACCCTTTGGAATCTGTTAGAAGAAAGGCTACATCTAAATATTATTATTGAGTTAATGCCTCGACAACTAAGATCATTGGCATGGTACAGTCAGGTGCCTAGTGTAGTGTGTGTGTGTGTGTAGAGTAATTGTCTTGATACTTAGCAAAGTCGACGTCATTGTCTTTGCTAAGAGACGCTAATTGTATCCGAACGTCTGCGGTCACTCCGGTGAGTACCGATCGCACAAGGATAGAAATTATTTTCATTCATTAATTTTTAATAAACGAATATTTCTCCACCCAGATGAGATGTGAACAAACAACCTTTAGGTTTAAAGGTAGGCGCTCTTACCACTGAGCCACAGAGGGGTTTTACATATAAATTTTATTTTGAAATAAATAGGAAAAGACAGTTAAGATTTAATTTCACATACAGGGCGTCAATGTATCCGCTTATACGTATTTCGGCCTAATAGGCCTCGTCAGAACGGCAATTCATTCCGGATATATATATATATATATATATATATATATATATATATATATATATATATATATATATATATATATATAACTATATATATATATATTTATATATATATATATATATATATATATAATATATATATATATATATATATATATATATATTATATATATATATATATAATATATATATATATATATATATATATATATATATATATATATATATATATATATAATATATATATATATATATATATATATATTTATATATATAATACCGGCTGTCGCCGCTTCTCCGTCCCCAATTTCCATCTTTTTCTGTCATACGCAGTTGCCTCTTCTAAGTCTCTTGCCGCCATTGCTTCATCAATATCGTTGCGCCAACTTCTCCGTGGTCGTCCTCTCTTTCTTCTTTTAGGAGGGATCCATTCCAGTACTCTTTTAGGCCATCTGTACTCTGGCATTTTTTTAACATGTCCGAACCAGATTAATTGTTTTCTTTCTATGTTATCATTGATATTTCGCTCCATTTTCATTTTGTTTCTCATTTGTTCGTTCCTAATTCTTTCTAGTTTCGATCTACCGCAGCTTCGTCTCAGATAATCCATTTCTATCGTCATAAGTTTGTTTTTATTAGCTTTGGTGACGTCCCATACTTCCGAACCGTACAGTGTAATACTTTGGTCTATACTACCGCAAATGTGTTTTTTGGTTTCTCGTCGAATTGTTTTTTGCCAGAGAAGAGAGTTTAAGGCACGGGTCGCTGCTCTCCCCTTGTTTATTCTTTCTCTGATTTCATCTGCGCTATTTCCCTTCTTATTGAAAATGACCCCCAAATATTTGCAGGATTGTACGCCTTTGATTTTGACGTCTTCCAAGACTAGGTCACATATTTCATCTGTTACCATTGATAGATATTCACATTTTGTCATATTCATGTTTAGTCCTGCCACCTCATATTCTTTTTGCAGTTTTCTTACCATATAGCTAAGATTGTAGCTATCTTCTGCAATTACTACCTGGTTACACCGTTATTATAATGTTTCTACATTTTTTTACCCATTTCACTAAGGATCTGTCCAAATAAATTTTAAATAAGGTGGGTGACAGACAGCAGCCTTGTCTTAGTCCCTTTGTTGTTTGAAAAGCAGAGGTGATTTCTTGTCCCATTTTAATTCTTGCAAAGTTTTTTTCGTAGTATTTTTGAGTGGCGTTAATAAGAATTAGGTTTATTTTCAAGTTATCCATTTCTATCCATAGTTGGGAGATCGATACACTATCATATGCCTTTTCCAGGTCTATTAAAGCTATATGGGTTTCTCTATTTCTCTGAACTCGTTTTTCCATTGCAATTTTTAATGTGAAAATATGACCCATAGTGGAGCGTCCGGACCTAAATCCCGCTTGTTCTTCGGGTTGTTTATCTTTAATATCATTTTCTATCAGGTTTCTCAGTACTTTTGAATATAATCGATCTATAGTAGCAATCACTGCGATCCCTCTATGGTTTTTAGGTCCTTTTTTGTGCCTTTCTTGTGTATTGGAGAGATATACGATTGTCACCATTCTTCTGGAACTTCTTCTCCGTTAAAGCATCTTTCGAATAATTTTAGGATCATTTTAAGCAGTTTTGATGATCCATATCTAATCAACTCTGGATGTATTCCTCCTGGGCTCGGAGATTTTCTTAATTTTATTCCCTTAACTGCTTTTTTCACTTGTTCTATTGATAGTTCTATTCTTCCTTCTACTTGCACTTGTTCATTTGTCTGTTTAAACGTTTCTCTTCTCTCTGTTAATAAGTTCTCAAAATGCTCTATCCATGTGTTCTCTGGTATTCTATTTATTATGACTTGTTTTTTTTGTTGTTCTCATCGTTTTTATAGTTCTTAAGGCTTCAGAGCTCTTTGTCCCTCCTATATGGTTGTCTAGGTATTGGCATTTTTGTTCCCATGCACTATTTTTCTTTTTAACGACTTCTCGTTTGACTTCTTTATTCAAGTTTTTATATTGTTGTTTTGTTTGTTCGTCTCCCTGTTGTAATAACTTTTGATATACTTCCTTCTTTCTTTTTATCTTTTCTTCCACTTCTTTATCCCACCGATATGGTGTATCTACTCTCCGTACCTGTGGCCCTAAGGCTTTTAGCGCTGCGTCTTTCATGCAGTTTTTTATATGTCCGTATTTATCCGTCGTTGATCTGTGTGATTCTTGTAGTTTTTGTGTTAATCTCCAGGAGTAAAGTAATTGTGTGCTCTCGTTATCTAGATTATCTAAGGTGTACGTCGTTCTTTTTATTTTTTCTCTGTGTTCTTTGTTGATGTCTGTGTGATTTCTATCTACACGAATGGTGTATATATTTTTCCGAGTATATATGGAGTCCGAACCGCACTCTGCTCCTCTATTTACCTTTAGTTCTAGTTTACGGGTGATATTCTGAAATAGTTTTATCGTTGTTCAAGACTTTTTAAAAAAATATATTTAGATATCTCTATTATCAAAAATGATACAAACCTTTAAAATTAACAAGTTTTTGTTTGAAGCTAAGAAAATACTACTTACATAAACTTTATTGGCATACAATACAACTTAAACTGGGAAAATTAAATTAAGATGCTGAAATTAAAATAAGAACACGACTGGCATAGGGCGCTTTCGGTAAACTAGCATATATCTTAAAAAACACCTCAATTTCTTTAAACTTAAAGAAAAGTGTGTAAAAAACATTGATACTACAACTACCAGTTTGTATCTACGGCTTGGAGATAGTAGCCCTTACCAAAAAATCTGTTAAAAAATTAGAAACAACGCAAAGAGAAATGGAACGAATGGTGCTTAGAATATCACTGAGAGGCAAGATTAGAAACACCGAGATAAGACGTAGAACGAAGATTAGGGATATTGTGGAAGAAATTACAAAACTGAAATGGTGCTGGGCAGTTCACGTAGCCCAATATAATGACAACAGGGGACACAAAGAATTCTAGAATGAAGACCAAGGACGACAACAAGAAGCATGGAAAGATCTCAAAAAAGATAGGTACATGACATAAGAGTACTGGCACAGTGGATTAGATTAGCGCAAGATAGAGAAAGATGGAAGCAATTGGGAAACACCTACATTTAGGAGAATTACAACATTTAACAATCCCCCTTTCCCAAAACACTTAATAAGGAGTATTTTTACCTCTAGATCTACTTATTTCTTTACAGCGACGAGCCATATTTAAAATCAAGGGACGTATTTGGTTCTGATCACTTGTACCTTAAACTTCTCTCTTCATATAATATTACCAATAATATTTCACAAAAATTTTATGAGATATAGATTAGGTCTGCAGGGTAGTTAGTTTATGGTTTGTATCCCAACCTCGTTCAAATAATTACGGACCAAACGTGCAATATGTGCAATATCTTAGATATGCAGACGACACGATACTTATTGCCTCCACTGAAGAAGACCTACAACGACTTATGAACAAGGTAAGCGAAGCATGTGATGAATATTGGCTAAGGTGAGCGAAACATGTGATGGATATTGGCTAAAACTTAATACTTCTAAGACAAAACTTATGGTTGTCGGCAAAACGGAGTTACAACCAACGAACATCAGAGCGTATGAAATAGAGTTAGAAAAGAGTCCACAATATCACCTATTTGGCCGCAAACGTTAACGATAACAGATATAAATATAGAAATAAAAATACGCATTGAAAAAGCCAGAGCCGCCTGCTATAAATTAAAGAAAATTCTAATTACTAGAGATATTATGTTAAACCTTTAGTTCGTTTAGTTTAGTAAACGACCAATTTAGTTCCAAGTGATGTTATGAGGGTAGATGGGAACGAAGTACATCAGATCTTTAGCTATATCTATTTAGGGCATGAAATTAGAATACGAAAAGACAATTAAACTTGTGAGATCCAGCGTCGCTTAAGCTTGGGATGGGCAGCATTTGGCAAGATGCGAGATATTCTAAAAGGAACGCTACCGATTTGCTTGAAGAAAAAGGTTTACAGCCAATGCATACTGCCAGTAATAACATATGGTTCCGAAACAATAACTTTAATTAAACATTCTGCAAATAAATTGAGAGTAACCCAAAGAAAAATGGAAAGAGCAATGTTGGGAATAACTAGAAGAGATATGGTACCAAATAGGATAGTGAGAGAGAGGACTAAAGTAACAGATATCGTAGAAAAAATTGCACAAGCCAAATGGAGATGGGCTGGACATATAGCACGTTTAAATGATAATAGGTGGACCAAAAGACTCATAGAATGGAGACCTAAAGAAGACAAAAGGCACCGAGGCAGACCACCAAAAAGATGAACGGACGACTTAAAAAAAAACAGTCGGAAATTGGATACAAAAGGCGCAAGATAGAGAACAGTGGAAGAATATGGAGGAGACCTATATCCAACAGTGGATGCAAGAGGTTGAGGAATGATGATGATGATGATACGTTAAACCTTAAAATCAGATGTATAATATGGAGAGCTGGACCCTTTCAGAATCATTATTAAAAAAAATTGAAGGCCTTTGAGGTGTGGATTTATCGACGAGTATTGCGAAAAAGTTGGGTTGATCGAATACGTAATGAAATAATTTTACATCGAATAAAAAAGAGCACGGAAATACCGAACACGTTACAAATTCGAAAACATTTTTAAAGTTACAATTTTTCGATCATATTAGGATATGACATCCAGAGGGGTATAACCTTCTACACCTCATAATACAGGGTAAGATTGCCGAAAGAACAGGCCCAGGCCGAAGAAGAACATTCTGGCTTCGAAATCTCCGAGAATGGTATCAAGAGACCACCACTAATTTATTTAAAGTCGCTGTAAACATAGATATTATTGCCAATCGATAATTTGACAGGGTGCTAAAAGAAGAAAGTTAATTTTGTAAAGTAATATATGCTGTTAATACAAGTGTTTGGAACACATTAGAGTTATTTGTCGATATTGTCATAAAAATGCCCAACAGAAGTCATGTGTGTTTTTTATTTGTTTAATTTTTCTTTTGTAGATCTTTTTATATACAAAAATATAAAAAAAATATTTTTACATCCATGAGATGATGATAAATTTAGGATTAAAATTTTTTAAGTTCTGGATTAAGAATAATACCAGTTTTAGTTGATATAGTTGAAATTAAAATTATTATATATTTCTTGTGTTATGTGTGTAAATTATTAATATTAAAATCTCAAAATGTTGAATACGAATGAGAAGGTACATACAAAAAGTATTTAGTAAATATCGGTCTCTTATACTGGAAAGTTAACTGTCGAATACTCAATCCCGTACATCATAGCTGATCTCACTGCTGTTTTCTAAAATTTTTCTTTAGCTTCGTGAGGATTTTTCTGTTACACAACACATCTCTTGCTAACTTTTACTTTACACATTCATTCAACCCTAATTCTACTGCATATATTTCCATCTATTTGCCCATAACTCTGTACTACCGATCCTAGGAATCAATCATTTCATTATCCACAAATATAATTTTATTTTTTATAAATTAATTTTTAAATAATCATTCTAGATACTTTGTATTTCTTCTTCTTTGTATTAAAACTTTTCCCCCAGAAAATTTTCTTCAGTGTTCCAGTTTTTGTTTTAAATCCCTTTCACTGTTTCTTACGCGTTTATAATATGATACATACGTGCATTCTAAAATAAATTACTATTAAACTGGGAATAAGCCACAATTAAAGATTAAAATACGTTTATTGACGTTTCAATTTCCACTTCGGAAATCGTTCTCAAAATACAAACAGTAAATTAAACAAATTTTGTTTTTTAAACAATAAACGTATTTTTATCTTTAATTGTGGCTTATTCCCAGTTTAATAGTAATTAATTTACAATGCCACAAGAAAATAGCTTCAGAACAATATGCATTCTAAAAGTTTCTTGGGTTGATCATATCAATTACATAAGAAGTCCTTAGAAGAACGGTATTCCTGAAAATCGACCTGGTGTTCTTGAATTAATTTGCCAAATTGATAAAAGAGTTGAGAGAAATTTCATCCTCCGAATAGTTTTCAACACGACCATGCGAACTTTCTCTTGTAGGCTCAAAAAAGGGCTCTAATTGGTTAACATTTTTAAATATAATTTCATTTAAAAATAATGAAAAAATCCGCATTTATGTCCTGATTTATTACCACTACAAACGTATGCAAGCTATCTGAGAGTCATATTAAGTATTTTCAAAAGCAATATACCAATTCTCTATAATGTAATCTGTCTATCTAAACATTTAACTAGTAAACTCTCAAAATTGCTTTTTAATGAAGAGCTACTACGATAACTAAATTTTAAATCAGGCTTAGCTGTCTCTTATCTCCAATTAACATTATTATTTCACTTTACATTCGAATAATATCACTTCATTGACAGAGATTTAATTCAACATTTTCAATTAACAAAGATGCTTCAGGATAGCTCATAATTATAACTACTATTGTTTTGCCAGGAAGCAACACGTTTTGGTAGAATTTCAATTTGGATAAGCAATTAAGTCAAACTCGTTAACTAGTTTTTATGTCAATATGAAATAGTTCTAGATAGATATATGACTACCCAATAGTCTAATATAATTAATTACTTATTAATTAATTTGACAATAATTTTTCCCAATATCTATATAATAACAATAATTGTTTATAATTAAAATCATGTTTGCAAGATTTAAATTGTATTTACCGTTTAACTATTTTTGTAAAAATAGTCGTTTAGGTAAAGCAAGTAAAATATTGTTCTTTAAATAATGATTTACCAGCTCTGTTCTGTAAATAAGGAAGGCTGTTGTATATTCATTATAGTGTAAATAAGTAAAACAAATAGAGTATCAATAATGGCAAAGTAAAAAACATATCCCCCAGTCTCAATTTAAATCTTCTATTGTTGAAAATTTTTAATTTATCAGGAGCAACTTTATTCTTAACTAAATAATTCTGCAAAGTTTTAAAGTTTTAAATTCTACAAATTTTAACTTGCTGAATTTCTCATCTTTACTATCTTGTTATTGGGGTTAAGTTTACCTGTTGCATATTATTACGGTGTAGATAAAATACAATCTACGTCGTAATTAACCCGTGTCACCCAGGTGGGGTCTAATGGTTACACTTAGAACTAGTATAATTCTATGGTTAATACACGGATGTTTTATTGGTTGCCTATAGCTTCCTAAAATATGTTGCCGTTGGATATTCTGAACCAATTTCAGTTGTAAGTTGATCGTTAAAGTGAGTACAGTGTTCTGCAATCCGATTAGACCCCACCTGGGTGACGAAGACACAATTTAAATTCGCAAGGTAACTAAGACAATTTCAATTCGTGCGGCGTTATTTGTTGTACATATATACTTTTTTCTCTAGAATAAATTACGAAAAAGAACAAGCCAAACTATTGATATTTTGGCATGAACTAGAAGATGATGAGTACGAAATTATGGACTGAATAAAGAAATTGATTAAGTAGAATTATTGAAATCTGAAAATAAGCGAAAAGAAGATAAAAATATCCTTATTACTTAGGTAGGGATTCCAACACAAAACGGGGACAACACAATAGTAATAAAGCTGTAAGAACGAGGGCAGAGAACATAGTTTTGGACTTTGATCCAAACCATACGCTAAAAACACTAAGACTCTTTTACATTGCTGGTTTTTTTCGTGATGAAGAAATGCTTGAAGGTATCACGGTCTGCAGCAGTGCATTGATAGATAAAAAGCGTTAGCTTACAAAGATAAAACATATTGTAGCAGGACCAATATTGTTGAAATAAAGGCATTATTTGGCCTTCTCTACCTAGCGGGTGTGCATCTAAATATTCCGTATATGTATTTGGCACCTAGGACTTTTCTACTGGTTCTTTGCGGCACGTGGCCATGTGCCAACCAATAGGCGGCGAGGTGCCAAACACGTATAGGAAATGTTACTCTGGTGCGAAATTCATATACGGAATGTTAAATCTTCGCAGACCAAAAATACGACTTTTCATTAAAATTAGGAAAGGAGCGTGACTTTAAAATATTTGGTAATGGATTATTAAAAAAAGTATATATAATAAAACAAAATATATTTAAATAAATAATAAAACATTTAAAACTTTTAAAATTTAATATTTATACGAAATTCAATGTCCTTCGCCATTTTTAGTTTCACTTGTTTAATTTGCTGCGATGTTGGACGAAAGATTGTGACCCCTTTTAAATCTTTTCTTAGGAAGTTGAACATTAGGTGGTTGTCCAAATTGTAATCTATTTGACCCTCTAGTAATATTTTTTCGACTGATTGAAGTTGGTTGCACTCTGATATTGGCTTTGTATTCAAATCTCTTCTCGAGGAACTTCCTACCATGTTTAAAAAACTTTCCAATCCGTTTTTGTTTTAATATGGGATAATCTTTCGTGCAATAATTTTAACGTTGATGAATAACTTCCAAATGAAATATTTTTATCTTGTAGCGTATTAATAAAATCTGCAAAAGTAAATTTTTGTTGTTCAGCTGTTTAATTTTTGTTTAAAAAATATCTTCTCTAAAATTCTTTTATTATCAATAATTCATCAATATTAATTATTATCCTGACAGCCCTCTATAAAATAAATAAAGTTAAGCTTTTTGGCCGAAATCTAATTTGTCTACTTCTATTAATTTTCAGGATTAGCAGTTGGAACGTTGTAAAGAGATATAATATATTAAAAAAGCGTGCAGTCTCAACTTGCTTGCACCCAATCTTCCAATTTCGCAGCTGCAAAATCCTGTTGCTATATCGATTTGTTCGTTATCGTTGATAACAGTGGTGAAAATAATGTTAGAGAAGATATTCTTTTAAACAAAATGAAACAGCTGAACAACAAGAATACTCTTTTGCAGATTTTTTTAATACGCTACAAGATAAAAATGGGCTTGATTCGTCAACGTTAAAGTTATTGCACGAAAGGTTATCCCAGATTAAAACCAAAACTACTTGGGAAAGGTTTTTTAAACATGACAGGAAGTTCCTCGGCAATGCAGTTTAAATACAAGACCAATATAAGAGTGCAACAAACTTCAACCAGTCGAAGAAAGTGGGAGTTACTAGAGGGTCAAATAGATTACCAATTGGACAAGCACCTAAAGTTCAACCTCTTCAAAAAGGTTTAAAAGGCGTCACAAACTTTCGTCCAACTACAACGTCCAAATTCAACTAAAAATAGCGCAGGACATTGAATTTCGTATATATTACATTTAAAAAATTTTATTATTTATTTAAATATATATATAATATATATATATATATATATATATATATATATATATATATATATCTATATATATATATATATATATATATATAATATATATATATATATATATATATATATATATATATATATATATCTATATATATATATATATATATATATTATATATATATATATATATATATATATATATATATTTATTTATTTTCTATTGCACCGATTTACTTCTTTTAATAATAAATTAACACAGATTTTAAAATTACCCTCCTTTTCTTAATTTAATAAGAAGATAAGAGTCGTCTTTTTGGGTCTACAAATATTTAACATTTCGCATATGAATGTCGCACCAAAGTAACATAGCCGCGTGCCGCAAAGGACCAATAGAACAGTCCTAGGTGCCAAATATATATACGGAATGTTTAGATGCAGAGGGTGTATATAGAAATGGTCATCGTAACCTAAAAGACCATTGTCGAACAAATGGTACAGGAATCGATATATTTCGTTCGGTGATAGCACTCAATAGATTTATATTTTGATTGCAGTGCTTACGTTTCGATTATATAGAAAATCGACAAGAAAGGCAACAGTGTGATAAGTTGGCTCCTATTAGGCAGTTTTTTTAAAAATATCGCAAATTGTCGAGAAGCTTACTCACCAGAACACTACTTAACTATTGACGAGAAGTTATAGTCTTTTAGTGGGCATTGTTTATTCCGGCAGTACATTCCGAACAAGCCCACGAAATACGGAACAAAAATTAAGGCCCTAGTAGACTCCCCTACTTTTTATGTTTTTAATATGAAAATTTATGCAGAGACCCATCCAGATGGGCCGTACCAAAAAAGCGATAAACCTTTTGATATTTTGAAAAGACTAATAGCACCAATTTCTGGTAAAAATTGAAATATCACTTATGATAATTGGTATACCTCTTACGAACTTGTGAAAATTTTGCCTGAACGACATAGTTTAACTTCAGTAGGAACTCCAAGGAAAAATAAGCGAGAGAATCCGAAAAAATTATACAGATTAAGAACAGACAACCGCAGTCCTCGGTATTTGGATTTCAGGAATATATAACTATGGTATCCTTTGTACCAAAAAAAAAAAACGCGAAAAACGTGATTTTATTATCATCCCTTCATCACGATGATAAAATAGATAAATCCGCAGGCGAGAAACTTTTACCAGAAATAATAAGTTTCTATAAATTTACAAAAGGAGGGGTTGATACGGTGGATGAGTTGAAAGTAAACGAAAAAGTAATCCGCAAAGTGACCAAGCTCTACGAAAAAGCACGTTCGGGACGTGGACGGTGTCAAAAGTTTTCCAGAAAATCTGACCGAAAAAGTAAACAAACGTGCGATCAATGCCAAAATCGTTATAGTTTATACTTCATCTAATTTAGATAACGACTTACGTCATTATCTACGTCAGAGATCGAAGTTGACATGGTTGCCAAAGTATAAAAAAATCCTGACTCCATTTTAAATCAAATGGATCACATAATTATTGCAAAAGTATTACCATCTCTTTACAACGACTATTTAAATTCTTACGTGACATCTTTGAAATAAAACACACTAATTGTGTTCTAAAAAGAACAGATTTTATTAAATAGTTAAAAATATAACAAAAAGAGATATTCACTTTAAAATTCAAAATAATAACGTACAAAAAGTGTCAACACCGCAACTGTCAAATAAGTGTTACCAATTTATGCCAAAGTTTCACCTTCGTTCGATTACAGATACAGTGTGTTCCGATCAAATGTTCTTGATAAAAACGCTTTATAATGCATTGATACAAATTAAATGAAACAATATTATTGTGTATTTCTTTAAGTTAATAATAATAGAAATTTTTAAATATTATTTCTACGCGTATATAATAAAATATGTCTAGTGGCTGTAATGTCAGTGTACAGTGTAATACTATATATATATATATATATATATATATATATATATATATATATAATATATATATATATATATATATATATATATATAGTGTTTTTGTTTGTAGGAATTTTATTATTTTATAAATTTTACCTAATATGCGGTCAAATTTAATCCAGTGGTAAAAACTGCTGTTATTTATGAAAACTTAGTCAAGTAAGATATATAAAAAAATAAATTCGTGTTCGAAATGTTTGTTGAGTTTTTCCAATTAATTTTAAATGGAGTCAATAATACCCTTATGAGTTATTATACACACATTTTTCACGCCGGGTTAAAGAACATACAGTTGAAAAAAATAGACTTGAGTGAACAAGTTGTTAAAAGTTACAATATTTAGCAAAATACTGTTATATTGTGTAATTATTTAAGACAAATAAGTTATTTATAAAAACAATAAACAGAATAAGATCAAACGCACTCACTCCTGCACAAAAACACAGCATAGGTATCACTGATAACCCATATTGCTCCTGTGGTAAACTGGTAGCTCTACAGCACCTTATATTGCAGTGTTTACAGTAGAGATAAAGTATCAAAATGATGTATGAAAAACTAATTAAGCTAAATTGTCCATTGCCTGTCAATTTAAATACAATTAATTTTTCAAACAATAAGCAGCTATTAAAATGTATAGACGAATACATAACGTCCTGTACATTTAAATTAAAAGTAGTTTTAGGTATTATAATAAAAAATTGTAAATATGTCAAAAATTGAATGTGTATACGAACATATTACTTCCTGTATGGTTAAAATAACTACCACAAATAGTCTAGTTAATTGGCTATGCCAAAGCCATTATACAATAAACAAAAAAATGTGGAATTGTAATAACGAAAAGACAAAAAAAGCTCCAGGCAAACTCATCGTTAAAAATTGTCATTTAGAAGAAGCTGCTCCCATTCAGAGGGCAATAATCAGAGATATAAAACCATCTGTTATTTAATGCGAAATAAATGGGTAACATTTTTTTTTAACTTTAACCGATAGGCATATAAGTAAAATTGCAGCTACAGAAGAAACTGCCGTACTAACTGGGACACCAATTTCAGGTATCCAAAAAATTATTAATAATCCAATACTACCAAAAACTAAAATAAATGGGAGCGGTATTTCTAAGATGTTTAGTAGTGTGGAAGAAGACATAATTCGCTGTAAAAAATACGCTTAATATAAAGAACAATTGGTGCAACATTTTCGAATAGCGTCGATTATCACTAAGACAGAGGTATTTAGAAACAGGTTTAAAATAATTTATATATACAAAAAAGCCTTGTAAAACTCAAAAAGAAATTTTAATACTAACCACATATAAAAAGAAACAATGGATAACGGAAGAACTTTTAGATTTAAAGGAAGTAAGACGTCAACATAATAACAAAGATAATCAGATGTACAAAAAAGTGGATAAACAAATTAAATACAGAACTAAACAAGTTAAAGAACAATGGTTTAAAGAACAATGCGTAGAAATAGAAGAATACCAGAAAAGGTATGATTGTTTTAACACACATAAAAAAATTAAAGAATTAACTCACAACAATAGAACAAGAAAACCGGGAATACTAAAAGATGCAAATGGGAAACTTGTTTGAATACTAAGGACAAACTAAAGAGATGGACATAATACATCGATGAACTCTTCAAAGACAATAGAACACAACAGATGGAGATACAAGTAGTAGAGGATATGGTTTTAAAGATAATAAAAGGGGTAATTAAAATGGCATTAAAAACAGCAAAAATGGTATAGCATTAGGTCCAGAGCAAAACCCTATAGAAATCTTAAAATGCAAAATTGATGAAACCTTAGACATTATAGTAGATTTATATAACTCAGTATAAAAAACAGGATACATACCAAAATAATGATTACTCTCCACCTTTTGTGCTATCCCTAAAAATACATATGCTTAATATTGTAGTGAATACAGAACAATGCCACTAATAAGTCACATTTTCAAATTATTCCTGAATATACAACATGGTAGTATAAATAAAAAACTGGAAGAAGAAATAAATGATAGTCAGTTTGGGTTCAGAAACGGACTAGGAACCAGAGAAGCGTTATTTGCTTTTAATGTGTTAGCTCAAAGATGCATGGATATGAATGTTGATGTGCATGTTTGTTACGTTGATTTTACAAAAGCATTTGACAAAGTCAGACATGACAAATTAGTCAAAATTCTAAAGACAAAGAGACAAATTCTAAATAGTGACCCACAAATAATAACAAACCTCTACTGGAATCAAAGAGCACAAATCGTAATATATAACGAACCCAGATCAGAAATTGAAATCACGAGAAGAGTTAGGCAGGAATGTATTATGTCCCCATTACTATCTAATGTATATAGTGAAGCTATTTTTGAAAAGACATTGCTATTTGAAAATGAAGGAAAAATAATTAACGGAAGATATATTACCAACAAAAGGTAGATGTATCATGTCCCCATTACTTACTTGCATACACAGGTATGTATTATGTCCCCATTACTATCTAATGTATATAGTGAAGCCATTTTTGAAGAAACATTACTATCTAAAAATGAAGGAAAAATAATTAACGGAAGATCTATTAACAACAAAATATATACAGATGACACCGTGATTATGGCAAGCTCTGCTGAATAACTCCAAATACTGATAAACAAAACAAACAGTTCCTGTGAAAAATATGGACTAAAAATAAATATAAAAAACAAACTATATGATAATACCAAAGAAAACAAATATACCAACAAACATACATTTGAGAAATGTACCAATAGAAAGGTTTCATAAATACAAATACCTAGAAACCTGGATTTTAGACAATAATGATCAAACAACCGAAATAAGAGCTAGGATAGAAAAATGAAGAAATGCGTTTGTAAAAATTAAAACAATTCTCTGTAACAAAGATCTTAGATTAGCACTACCAGTAAGAGCACTGAGATGCTACGTGTTTTCGATACTGCAATATGGAGCTGAAAGTTGTACATTGAAGCAAGAATACATAAATAAGTTACAGTTCTTTGAAATATGGTGTTACAGGAGTATGCTTAGAATAGCATGGACACAGAAGTAAACTAACAAGGAAGTATTGCGAGAAATGGGCAAAGAATGCGAATGAACACAATAAAAATAAAAAAGTTACAATATCTGGGACACGTAATGACAGGGACAGCGATATAACAAGGTTTACCAATTACCATCTTCCATCTCTATAGTGAACTGGATGTAGGAGTCATAAATATTAAAAGTTATCTAAGAGTTCATCTACCTTGTCATTGGGTATAGCCATTTGATTTTGATACTTTTAATAGAACTCTTAGAGTTCTAGACAAAGTAACTCTTAGATACTTTTATTAGTTATAACCCCTACATCCAGTTCACTATAAAGAGGAAAAAAGGTAATTGGTCCGTCCCCTTTCTCGACATATGGATGATCAGGGAAAACAACAACATTAAAATATATTGGTGTCAAAAACCGACACATTCTGGTAGATACGTTAACTACCACTCTTACCATAATAATTCTACCAAAGTCAACTTAATCAAACAGATGAAAAATAGAGTAATAAAACTATTAGATCCTTCGTTTCATATAAACCTACAAATCCTACAGAAACTTTTTATTTCAAATGCTTATCCAACACCATTAGTGAAAAAGATTTTGTTTAACACTATCCATAACGAAGATACTTCACCTTCCATCGTGACTAACAAGGCTGATCCTGATTTCTTAAGTGGGAACCCAGTCTCGGATACTCCTATCAACAAATATTTTTCATTACCATATTTCAGCGATATCACTCCGGGGTTAACCAGGATTCTAAAAAGTGTTGAAAATAGCTTTGGTAATAATAATAACAACATTAAACTTAATGTGGCTTGTCGATCAGCCCTAACAATTAATAATCTTTATTCTAAGATAACAGATAAGACTCCCATAGATAGGCTTAGTAACATTGTCTACAATATTCCATGCCTTCCTTGCAGCAATTCCTACATCGGCCAAACATCTCAATTATTGAAATCACGTGTTACACTACACAAAAGTGATTCTCGATTTCACCCTGACCGCTGTGCATTAGCCAAACATGTCCATTCCATTGGTCATATCATGGACTATAGGGTAAAAGGGGTAGTGATTGGCCCTTTAACTAATTGAAACCAGTAAAATAACTGTATGTTTAATTTTTTTTTCAGTTATAGGTAAGAAATTTATTGAGAACCTTCAAAGATGTTTATATTTTTAAAATATCAGGACCTTGAAATTAAAAGAAACACACTTAGGTATTCGTCTAATTTTTTTATTAACCAAAGTTAACTGGTCAGCTATTGGCCCTCATATTGCATTGATTGGCCAATAAAAAGTCAAAGATTGGCCTCATGTTTATATCGGTATTTAAATCATTTAAATGCCTACTTCCAAAGTAATAAAAAATGTATGTGGTTGGTTTCATGAAAGTAATTGACATTGGAAAATTAAATTCAAAAATAAATGAAACCAACAGTTCAAATAATGATATATTTGATTTTCTACTTTATTTAAAATATTACAAATAATATAATGATACTGCAGCGAATAAAAATACACCTAGGCAACTTTTTTTAAACAGGTTGAACAATGAAAGATATGGGAATTAGATTTGTGGATACAGTGCTTTTTCATACATTTAACATGATACGATCGTTCACATGTATTGCATTTTAAGCCATAATTAGAATATGTTATCCCATTGACACACGAGTAGCACAAACCATTTTCACTCTTTCTGTTTTTGTCTAGATCTAGCCCTATACTTGAAAGAATATCTGCTAAATTTTCGTCTTGATTTGATGGCATTAGAATATATTCAGACACAATGTTGACATTTCGTTCTTGAAACAAATTTCTTGAAGCTCGTTCTACTTTTTCTGCAAAGAATTTATTGGTACTAGTTTCTGGAGCGTTTTCATTTTCTATTGGTTTTTTAGTATTTTGAGTTTCCAAAATTTTATTGTTAGTATCTTTTACTTTTTTTTTCGGTTGTCGTTTTTTAAGCAATGGTTTTATATTTTTGGCTTTTTCTAGCTTTTTCTTTTTCTTTTCTAACTCTTGCTGAGCCTTCTCTTCCTGTTTTTGCTTTCTTTTTTCTAACCTGTTCTTTTTCTCCAGTTCCTTCTTAATTTTGTCTTCCTCCTCTTCTTTCTTTTGATTTCTCCATACAGTTCCAGTTATTACAAAAGACGTTTTTTTACTATTTCTTTTTCCTTTCCTCCTTGGTGTTTGGGGTAACGTTAGGTGCTCGTTAATGCTAGCATTTAAATTTGTGTCTGAGTTGGCAGGTTCAATGTTATCGAACGGTATTTCTTCCAGAATAATACTTTCGTTGTTCGGAAAGCCGGTGAATATAATTGGCATACTGTTCACATTAAATAAAATTTCTTGATCTGAATGCAAATGTTGGTTATTTTGAACAACAGGCAATATGTTCGTTTCAATAAATTCGTTTGATTCCATAATAATGTTTTCATTAATTTCTTTTCTTACTTCATTACAATCCTGAACAGTTTGGTTATTTTGAACAACGGGCAATATGTTCGTTTCAATAAATTCATTTGATTCCATCATAATGTTTTCATTAATTTCTTTTCTTACTTCATTGCAATTCTGAACAGTTTGGTTATTTTGAAAAACAGGCAATATATTCGTTTCAATAAATTCATTTGATTGCATTATAATGTTTTCGTTAATTTCTTTTCTTACTTCATTGTAATCGTAAACTTTTTGTTCTAAGTTTTCGACAACCTCGGTATTCAACATTGAATTCTGTGCAATATTATCACCTTTTGTTTTGTTGAACTCCTTCCAAATATCATTTCTGATATCAGTATTGATATTCTTAATATGCATTCCGAGAATATTCTTTAATGCTTTATACGTAATTGTGGTAGTATCATCTGGTTCTTCAACATCCTCCAAAGGCAAAGTTTTGATTTCTTGGCCTCCTAAGCACTTCGAAAAGTCTATTGAATCTGGGTTGAAAGGATATAACCCAGTGGCTTTGAATCCATTTTGGATAGTCACAGTTTTAGCATAATCGACAATCACAGACTTTAGTATAGGTGCAAACTTATGTTTTGTCAATGAATCTGCAAGATTTTCTCTTCTCCAAGCAAGGACAGCTTTTTTCCATCCTGTTTTAATGGGCTTAAATGCAGCTACATCAGCTGGCTGGAGTATACGTGTGGCATTGGGATACAAACAAATTAGTATAATATCCAATTTTTTGCATAACTCACTGACGTCGAATGTAACATGCGTACTATGTCCATCTATATATAATATAATTGGTAATTTAATCTTCTTTTCCAGTAAATAAGGATGAAAAACATCTCTAATGTAATCATTGAAAATCTCTGATTTCATCCAACCAGTAGGAGATGTTGCTACACCCCACTCTTTTGGTATGGATTCATAAACTTGTGACTTAAGTCTTTTGCCTGCAAATATTATTAGAGGAGGAGTAACCACACCATCAGCAGAAAAAGTAAACAACACAGTAATATTTTGTTTGGAAGAGGCGTGCTCAACCTCGTAAACGTTCTTCGAACCCTTTGGAGCTAAAACCGTAGACGTTTTAGGACAGAGATTGAAACAAGTCTCGTCCGCATTGAATATTCTTGATGGATCGGTAAGAATATGGTTATAATCCTTTGAAGTGAGATAAGAATAAATATCTGAAAACCATTTTCGGATATCCTTCTCTGCAATAGTGGAACTTGCCGATGTAACAGGTTCTGAAGTTCGTTCAGCTAAAACTGGGTGACGTCTTAAAAATGATTTATACCAATCCTCTCCTGGGCAGTTGTCCTTAAACGGAGTTTTTCTAGGGATTTTGTCAAGGAATGCTTTAACAGATAATTGGATATCTTCTTTACGCCTGGGAAACCCTTTTTTTGAACTATTTATAGCCCAATTTACTAGAGCCACTTCCTCTTCATTAGTGAGATAAGGATTTGGACCTAAACTAGTTTTTTTAAATTTTAAACTTCGTCTAAATTGTAGTGTGGCCCTGGGTACTTTATATTTTTTAGCAACTTCTCGAAGTGCTACTCCAGCTGCTATTTCTTTTAAAGCCTTTTGAATATCCTCCTCGGAATATTTTTTTGAATAACTAGTGCCCTCTTTAACTTTCGGCATCTTGCAGAAAATCTGAAAATAATGTAACGGTCAGTGATTGGCCTTTGTATATTGTAGTTATTGGCCACCGGCCAACGACTCACATAGCATGTTTAATAGTATTAATAACGTCTCTGTTAAGATACTGTGATTATTTAATATTGATTTCACATAAACAAAACATATTTTACGTCGGAGGTATTTTTGGTAGTAAATGGCCACATGGCCAATAACTAGAATTTTACCAAAATATTTTGTAGTGATTGGCCACGCAATAAATACAGTATTTTAGAGGTTAGAGTGTTAAAAACTGTTTCATTTGGTTCCCCAATACTTATTTTCAGTAAACAAATGATTGAAACAACAGCTCAGCTAAAAAATATCATAGTGTACTCACATTTACAGCTTCCAGTTACTAACTTATCACAAAAATTTTCACTCGTTCGGCAGACACAGTATCAACGCCACAAACAATTTCCCGCTATTTTAAAGCCACGTTGCCAAATTTTTAACGGTTTGCTGTAACGAAATAAAAAGGTTTGCCATATTTTAACGATTTTATGGGAGATGCTTCCAATTGTTTTGATTTCTTAATAAAACGGTTTGAATGAGAAGTGGCCAATAAATCCCTAGAGGCCAATCACTCCCCCTGTTACCCTATCAAAACTACACTTCTTCACCGTGAGAACAATAAATCTAAAAGAAAGTTCATTGAAATGTCTTATATTTTCCTTAACGATTTCTCCATCAATTATAAGAGTGACATTAAGAATCTAAGCGATATATACCACTTCTTACTTAAATCAGATACCAAGAACAATACAACAACATAGATAACTAACTTGACTGATATATCCATTAATAACTAACCTACTTTAATAATAATTTTTATTAACCCTGCGGCAGGCGCGACATTTTAAGTTGCACGAGCAGGCGCGACGCTGTGTAGAACACCGCAAACTCTAGTTCTCATATAAAACTTAGTTATACGCAAAATAACCATTTATTATTAAAAAGTGACATTCGTAAAAAATTAAGAGAGTTTCTAACGTAGAATCCTATAAAAAAATAAAATAAAAATATGGAACCGAACCAAGATACATTAACAAACAAAAAAAATATTTAACTAATTGTTGAGCTCCGAGCAGTTGTTGCATGTTATCTGCCTCACACCATGTTTTTGGCATACAAAATGCTTACATTCGATACATCTAGTGGCAACTTTTATATTTTTATGTTTTCCACATAATTTACAAGGTCCAATTCTTCTCTCTTCGGGGGCAGGTGGTTGCTGTAGTCTATATTTCGAAAGAAACTCGCGCACATCCTTGGGAAGGCTCTTTATCTCAGCTCGTTCCTTCAAGTGGCTTTCCATTAGTTCAAATGCTAATTTTGTGAGATATACTCTGCGTCTTGGATGCTCTACTAAAGGTCTGTTTGCTTTATAAATAATCTCGGAATTAATACCAGCCAAATCAAGTATTCTAAAGAATAAAGCTAGTGGCCATCTTCGTGTTATCCTTTGTGTCGAATACGAACTACACATTTGGTCGACTGTGTCAACCCCACCTTTTGTAGCATTGTAATCCACAATGATTTCAGGTTTATTTGTAAGTTCATCAATTTTTCCATTATCATGCATCGTTGATAATAATAGCACACATTTATTCGGTTTTGGCTTGAATGAAACAAGAGATACATCGTGTTGAAAGCCAAACATTGCTGTACCAATTTCGCGGTTCTTTATATTGACAAATTCTGGCGGAATTTCTGGTTTATTTTTTTTTAGGGTCCCTACAATAGTCATCCCATTTTCTAGTAAATATTTAGCCAATGGATAACTGGTGTAATAATTATCCGTCGTAAGATTTCTATTAGTGTGCAGGAGGGGTTGCACTAATCTTTGAACTATATCTGTTGGTTTATTTGATGCTTGGAAAGGGCCAGTTTTCTGAGTTCCACAGTAAATTTCAAAATTCCACGTGTACCATGTTTGACTATCGCACACTGCGTAAAGTTTCAAACCATATTTTGCTGGCTTGTTCGGAATATATTGAACAAATCCACATCTTCCCCGGAACGGATGCAACATTTCATCAATAGTAATGCATTCGCCGAGGGTATAGTTCTTTTGACAATTATTCGTAAATTTGGAATAAATATTTCGAATAGCTGTAATTTTGTCAGAAATGACTCTTTCATTTCTTGTTGTAATATCGTCAAATCTTAAGCTACGTAGTAAAAACAGAAATCTCTTATAGGCAAAATTAGCACGTAAGATCATCATGCCCGTACCATCGTCAGACCATAACTCCAATACATTAGCATGATTGCCCTTTTTTATACCAATTAAAAACAATACACCGATTAGAGCCATTACTTCGTTCCTTGTTGTTTTCTTACAGTCTCTCTCTCTCTTGTAATTTACAGATATTTTGTTGTCGATATATATATTTGTGCATGTTACGATGAAGTCTATAATTTCTGTATCAATAAATTTAAGAAATGCTTCTAGTTCATTTCTTGTATCTCTAGCTTGACTTGTGGACCTAGCAATAACCTTAACGATATTTTTTGATTTGGTTTTACTTGGAAGGCTTAAAGGGTTACTTATCCATAATGTGGAAGTGTCTTTGCCAATATAAAATCGAAAATCCACGGCAAGAGGTTGCTCGTCTGGTGTATCAGGCTGTTCCTCAGAAATGTCCATATCGCCTGGTGTATCAAGCTGTTCCTCAGAAATGTCCATATCTGAATCAATCGACTCCTCAGATTCACTGTCATGCTCACTGACCATAATGTTTTCTTCTGAGCCCTCGCTGTCATCACTAAATTCACACGTATCTTCAATTTCTGAGAGATTTTCAGCCAAATATTCAAGCTCTTTTTGAGTAAGAGGAGTTCTGTTTTGTTTTCTGTCCCTGTAAAAAAATGCTAATCTAAATAAAATCCAGAAACCTCTGAAATTTACAGATACATGAAATGATATTTAGATATACCTAAAATAAACGTTTGTAGCATGCCTATAACGCTAAAGAACAAAGTGATATAAATATTTGCAGTTATATACCTCATAATATGTCAATTCCTATGAAATAAAAACACACAAAGGCTCACAGAAAATTCATTGTTATGCGAAAATGTACTTACATGACTAGGCGCACCGCTGTGTTCCACACCGCTAAACAGAACTTACTAGTTTCGCAGCTACGCAAGTACTACAGTAGTTTATAACACAGCTCGCTTTGTGCTTGATAGGTTGCCAGATACTCTCAGCAAGGAATACCTAGACAGACGGTCCAAAACTAACAGACATAGACGCGTGCGCAAACATTTCAGATAGTTGCGGTGCTGTACACAGCGGCGCGCCTGCCGGAGGGTTAACTAAAAAAGATAACATTATCTTGCTTTTTTCCCAAATAATAGAATATTTCCCCCAACTGGGATTTAACTTCATTCGGTTTTACCAATGAACCTTAACGACATAAAGATTCAAAAGTCCTACTTGGATTGTCAGCATATGCGTGCTGAGACAACAGAACCTCACATTTAAACTCTATAACAATCAAAAATTTGGTTATTCCCGACAATTCAAAGAATTACTTTCTTTTAAACGTAGTTACATTGGGTTTTTCGATTAACCTTGGGTAAACCTTTGCGTTTTAAGTTCAAAGCTACGATACATTTCCAACGTTAAAAAAAAACTTTTTTGCACATAGTAACAAAAAACACCACTATGTTGCTACTCGCTAAGTTTTATAACATCCTAATTCAACAATTCTAGTTACGGTAAGACCAATGATGTTTTTTAATAGATAATATATGCTAGCTAATTATAATTTATTCTCTTTCAGTCCTGAAGAAGCCAAATTAATTCTTTTTTGGCGAAAACGTTCGGCGAAACAATTGATACTCATTAGAGTTTCCAATATTTAAGAGTTTACTATTTAACTTATCTGCAAAGATTAAATTTCTTTTCCATATGTATATATACATATATATATTATATATATATATATATATATATATATATATATATATATATATATATATATATTATATATATATATATATATATATATATATATATATATTATATATATATATATATATGTAAATACTTTTTTCTTTTTGGGTATGGTAGTCAATAAAAAATAGAGCTTTGCTAAGGCGTACTATTTATTCTGAAATCCGAGCTTTCGGTGGTTATTTGCCACCTTTATCAAGGTCTACAATGAAAATTACTGTGTTATAAAATTAGGCTGATGTAATATAAAAGTTATAAAAACTTACCAGAAAGTAAGATTCATAGCATATAAAACACAACGTTAAATAACATAATGTGATCTAAATTATTGAAGGCATTAAAAATTTTAAAAACTTTAAAATAACTTAAAAATTAAAGAACATGTTACAAAGTTTAAAAAGTAAAAAATAAGACGACATGTTTGACAAAAAACAGTCGTCCTCGCAGGTTTGAATTCAGTCACATCTCACGAACAGAAAGAGGTAGTAGGTGGAACTATTGTTGTTTAAATAGTTCGATGTAACTACAAAAAAAAACACAAACAAAACAAAAAACAAACTTTTAAACTAGTTACATCGAACTATTTAAACAACAATAGTTCCACCTATTACCTCTTTCTGTTCGTGAGATGTGACTGAATTCAAACCTGCGAAGACGACTGTTTTTTGTCAAACATGTCGTCTTATTTTTTACTTTTTAAACTTTGTAACATGTTCTTCAATTTTTAAGTTATTTTAAAGTTTTTAAAATTTTTAATGCCTTCAATAATTCAGATCACATTATGTTATTTAACGTTGTGTTTTATATGCTATGAATCTTACTTTCTGGTAAGTTTTTATAACTTTTATATTACATCAGCCTAATTTTATAACACAGTAATTTTCATTGTAGACCTTGATAAAGGTGGCAAATAACCACCGAAAGCTCGGATTTCAGAATAAATAGTACGCCTTAGCAAAGCTCTATTTTTTATTGACTACCACACCCAAAAAGAAAAAAGTATTTACATATTTTTTCCAAACTAGTCAAAAAAAAAATTTTGGACTACCTTATATATATATATATATATATATATATATATATATATATATATATATATATATGTATATATATATATTGTATATATATACATAATTATGTAATTATGTATATATATATATATATATATATATATATATATATATTATATATATATATATATATATATTATATATAATATATATATATATATATATATATATATATATTATATATATCGCACACCAGCATGAAAAGTGTAGCAACTCAAAAATGTGAGTATTTGAGTTAAGGTCATATTTGAATTCCTCGAATAATTACCTATTCGCCAATAAAACTGCAGTAATTGTATTCTTCCTAGTGTGTCACAGATGGCGGTGTAAGTCGGTTTTGCTGAATAATCACTCGTTCGCCCTCATTATAAAACCGCGCCATTTTTAGTTACGCTCCTACTTTCGTGCAGAGTGTGCGGTTTCACAGTGTGGCATTTTGAGTTGCAACGGTTTTGGTGAGTAAACTTGATAAAACTACAATAATTATTTAGATTTAATACAATTTAGCTGATGTACTCAGATATTTTTACAGCAGCATTTTGAATTGTAGCAGTTTTGTTGCTTAAATTTTAATTTGTTTAAAGTTTATTTTGTTGTGCTACAGTTTTAATGAACTATTTTTTGAATTTAGGGTTAAATCGGTTTTAATGGTGAATTCATTTTGTAACGTTATTTAGTTAGTTCTTGATATTTGGGATAATTTTGAATATTTTATGTTAACTATAAGAGATTTATTTTTATTTTATAGATTTTGGAATATTAAATTTTTATTTCAAATTAATAAAAAGATATTTTTGAGTTGCTTCACTTTTGACGGTTTAGTTTATTTATCGTTATTGTTTCAGTATAATGCCGAGCCGTGACCGTTTATTTGTTGTCATGGCTTTACAAAAGCATGAAAATAAGAACATTAATAAAGATTCTTCCAACATTTCATCAGTTCAAAGTATTCCTTTGCATGACACCACAAATTCTTTAGAATTCAATTCATTGAATCTAATCAATATAGTCGTCAACATGATAAGTCTTCTATTATGCCTGTAAATAAAAATTTACTACCCGAGAATAGCATATATTTAAATTTAAATGAAACTCCAACCATTTCCAACGAAAACACCAATAATTATTTATGTCTACCAAGTACTTCTAATATTGTTAATATGGATCAGAGAAAAAATTATTACATATCCTCTCTAATCCAAATTTTGATGTCTCTCCAGACAAATTATTCTCAAACAGATTAAATCCTACAACTAATAATTCTTTATCCAGTAGAAGCAGCAGTTCTTCAACTAGTTCTGACGGCTCCGATAGTGCATCTGAGTCTACAGTTTCGAATATTGGAGATAATGGAGAAAAGAAAGGAAAAAAAAGTCCGAAAACCTGAGAATTGGAAGACGAATGTAGCAAAACAGTTACGAAACTCAGGTAAGGCATACGTTTCTATGTCTAAGTCAAAAAAAGAAATTTTAGGAAGAATGGTTCGTGAAGGTTGTGGTGAATTATGTCGTTTGAGATGTAATAATAATATTAATATCGAAAATAGGCAACGCATTTTTAATAATTATTGGGAAATGGCTGATCTTCAACGTCAAAGAGATTACATCTTATGACACATGGATGAAATCAAACCTAAGTACAGATATTCTAGCACCCAAAATTTAAGAGCACTGAATAAGGCATATTTTTTTGAAGTGAACGGTACTCGTATACGGGTTTGATTTGAACGACAGGCCAATTGATACAGCGCTTACTAAGAAAACTAATTCTGGAATTGTTCAAGAGGTACTTAGAGGCAAACATAACAATCACCCCACTGTTGGCTCTGATATTATAAATAGTGTTATAGAATTTATAAATGATATTCCGAGATCACATTATTTAAGAGCTTAGACATTACGTGAATTCATACAGTTCGACAAATCATTATCAGATTTGTATAGAGACTATAAATTTACTCGTGAAAAAGATAACTTGCCCTTTCCTTCCCAAACAACTTTTTATCGTATCTTTCACACAGAATTTAACATATCTTTTTATATTCCTAAGAAATATCTCTGTGATTTGTAGGAAAGTTATAAAAATGCTGAAGTAAACGATAAACAAAAGTTACTTGAAAATTATGAAAATCATCTACGAGAAAAACAATTGGCAAGAAGAGAGAAAGAAAACGACCAAAATAGGACTGATGTTAAAGTAGCTGTATACGATTTGCAAGCAGTGATGCCTGTTCCTAAAGGCCAAGTGTCATTATTCTTTTATAAATCCAGAATAAACTGTTTCAACTTTAATGAAACTGTATTTTTGGGATGAAACAGAAGGTAAACGTGGTGCAACAGAAATTGGAAGCTGTGTACTTGCTTATATACAAAATTTAATAGCTGATAATCATAATGAAGGTAAAAATTTAGATATCATTTTTTACTCTGATAATAGTAATAAAATAATTTTAAAATTAAAATGTGACTTTAATAATTACTTTTTCTAAAAGTTTCTTATCTATTTCAATAAAAAACTACAGTTTTTTGTTATGATTCACATTGACAAATTTAGATTAAAAGCGTTGCATCTTAATTTAATTGCAATAAAAGTGAATTAATTCAAAATAATTTTGAAATCATGACGGTTTTCATTTTTCGAAAAGTCAAAAAATCTCACTTATTTCTATTAAAAATGCAAGATTAATACTCATGTGATACCAAAATACTTCGTACACCAATGTGCTTCCAATATGATTTACAAAAGCTTTTAAATCTTTTATTATATTGAGTAGATTCGATTTTTTCAATTTGTCGAAAAAGTGGTTTTTTGAGTTACTACACTTTTAATATAGGTGTGCGATATATATATATATATATATTATATATATATATATATATATATATATATATATATATATATACTTCTAGCGGTTAATATGGGCTCCGTACTAAAACGGTATTATACTAACTCCAGGAGAATATACGCCGTGTATATTATTATCTGAGTAGCGCTTTATGTAGACTCCGACCAATACGTCGGATCAAGTGGACTCCGTAATAGGATCAAACATTTTTGGGATCCGTATATAACTTTTCCCGTACACTTCTTAACTCCTGCGATGTTGCCAATAATTGTATTAGTAGTAGATTTTTAAATTTTATAGGTGGTACATTTTGGAACCTACTAATATGAACATCGAGTAGCGTAATCGTCTAACAGTTTAAGAAACTCTTCTGTAAGATCTTTATAATTTTTCAATTACTGTAGTTTATGGCGTGTAATATTTATTTCATGAAGTAGTTAAACTTAGACTATAATAATTTATAAATTAATCTTTAATTTTATAATTTTTTGCTGTCTAATTTCAATATGTTGATTTTTAATTAACAAAATATTTGATGCATTAAACTCGCGTAGCTATTTTCACCAAACATTCAATTTTAAAGATATTAGTATAAAAGTCTAAAAAAAGTATAAAAATCTAAGGAATTTAATATGGATACACACGTCAGTGTGCTTTTCTCAAGTCTCAGTTTCTCGAATCCATCAATCATTCGTTGTATTTCTTATACTTTCATTTTAATCCTCTCCAATCAAGATTTTAAAGCAGGTTTGCTCCATTAGTCCATTTTTATTACTTTTTGTCACTATTTCTCCTTTTTTATTATCATCATCATTACGTGGCGCTACAACACTGGGTGGGTCTTCGCTAACTACAAATTTTTTCCAAGTTGATCGATTTTCCACGAATCTGTAATCAAATGAAATGTTAATATTTTGAGATATAATTGGATGTTTTCTCTCCATTGCTTACTGAGACGCCTAAGCGGCATTCTTTCTTCTGTGCTAACTTCCTTCCATACCAGTTTTACAAGTTTGATATATTGGCGTCTATGCATATGTCCGATCTACCTTAAGCGATTTATTTTTCTGAATAATATCGTTATAAAAGCTTTCTTTATTCAGTATGGGTTCTTATTCTATACGGATTTGTAGCGATATGATAATGAGGTTAAAACATTTTTTTAATTATTTTTATTTCAAATATTCGTACTTCTTCCGTATTTTTTTTAGTCAATGTCAATGATTCACATCCATGTATTAAAATAGGTCTAAATTTGAATTATGCTAAAAGTATTTAGTTATTGACATTATTATTAACAATGATTATTTATCTAAGCTATTTAAAGTGTTCCATATTTTTGAAATTGTAGTTGTTAACTTTAATATTTTATCTAGATTTATTAAATTGGTCTTTTCTGTTGATTCGCTTGTATTTGGTTTTCATTTCGTTGATTTTTCGTGCTCTCTTTACTTTATTGAAGATGTTTGCGGACGGGAGAGTTTCTTATGAGATCTATGTCATTAGCTTATGCTAGGAGTGCTTTGTACCTTGGGCCTTTAATGAATTACATCTTAAATAGGCGACATTTCCATTTTAGTAAGCTGTTCATTAATTTTTTGACTATTTGAATCGACAATCTGTATTTTATTCGACTGTTATATCACAGAGTTTCTTGGCGCATATTTTCATTCTTGGTTTTTTGTTTCCCGTATCATTATTACAAAGATTTTTCTGGAGATCGACATAGGGAACCCGGTGGTATGTACATGATGTTTTCATAACCAACATCGAAAATTTGTCTTACTGTAAAGTCATAATGATTTTACTAGGAAATATAGTGTTGTTTAATAATAATAAAGTTCAAGCAACAATTGCTATATGCAATACCTTGGTATGATATTTCTGCTCCCCGATACCAAGTAGCAGTCCCGAAAACATTAAAACTGCTACACCCATGTTTCCTATTATCCAAAAATTAGCCAGTCCAGGACTATACTGCCCTCATAAGTGAATAGAATATGTACGGAGGTTTTTGGCAATTTAATAGGATTTTGTGTGTTAGAATATTATTTCTCCGAGAAAGTAACGAATATTTATTTGCTATCCGAATATAATCCATAAATTAAATATTAGAATGCTATAAAATAATGCTACTAGCAGCAAAAACGGTATAATAGTCACTAATGAAAAAATCAAATAAATGTTTTTTAACATACAAAGAAAGGATGTAGAGTAAGGCATAACGTAACAATAAAGCTATATAATTTTGAAAGATTGCAGCGTTTTAGATATCGTAGATAACGTTGTCACATAAGAAATAAAAGGGAAAATTCAGGTAGCTAACTGATGTATATAAAACCCTTATAACACTTTTAAATCCAGAAGCCTAATATAAATCTCTAAAATCAGGATATATAAAACAGTGAACCAGTGCTAATGTGTGGATATATAACGAGAACGTATTAATTAGATCAGGATTGCTAGAAAAGCCATCAGAGGTATTTCCCGACTTACAAAGGTCCGAGTACTAACCAATACCGAACGAAGCTAATGCCAAGGTCAAACACATATATAAAGATAGCAACGAGGTACAAGAACCTAAATCTTAACTCCAAAGTTGCGCTGGCTTTATCCAAAGGCTCTCTCATTAACTGCATTCCCAAGTTAAATTGGTAGGATGCCCCGAGAGAAAAAATGCCCTTAGGATGTCCACGGATGAAGGGCGCAGATTTAGGAATAATGAGACTACTTACCGACTCATCATATTTATCAACACCTGCTATCCTACCTACAATCAATACATATCTGTTGAGGACTATCAAATCAATTATATGTAATCAAACGAACTAGGCTTAAAAAAAGTATCCTAGGAAAGGCACTTCGGCAATATTGACATATATTTTTAAAACGCCATTTATGTGGCTGAGTTTGCAATACGAATGAGGAGACAAAAAGGAAAAAATGGTAATAAAATCTTGTTGCGTTCCGACTATACGATGACGATGATCTCTATATAACATATAGGAAGAAATGGAGAATAATGTCTATGTTCAATTTAGAACTCGTTGGTTTTCTCCCTTTCGACTTGGGTATGTATATGTATTACCATAGAAAAAATAAAAAAAAACTATAATTATGAAACTCTATCTAAAATAGTAAAATCGATAAACAAATTATATAAACAAAAAGATTATATAAATCCCTAATATTTAAACAGACTGCTTTACAAAAGGTGAACGAATAAGCATAAATAAATTGTCAACAAAATAAATCAGAAGAATATGACACAGTATATTGCTTAAAAAAAATTCTTATGTGACTATGCTAAAATATGATACGATCGGAAAAACGGCAATGACTTTTACAGCTGATTGCCACATAAATATTAATGTAACGCAAATATGATGGTATTGCCTCGTACTGTTATATAGCAATTTGTTGTCACATTACTGAAAGTTACTTGATGGAAATTCATTGTATCTAACAATAAAACAAGTATGCGTTTACACGTTATAGATTGTAACGGAATAAGTTGAGGAGGGGAAAACTGTTTGTCCCAAGAAAACTGTTTTTAAAGGATAGTAAAATAACCATCTAAATAATTATGCATTAGTTAATAACGTAACCTTTGTTTCTAACCCAATTGTCAAATTCCTTTTTTACCGTGGCCTAGTGTTGTACGTCTTTTTAAAAAATGCCTTGATGGGCCCCTAGGCGAGAAGAGAGTGACCCTGTTTACCTGTCTTGTATATTTATTAATATAAACTCAAACAACTATTTGTACCATGTTGAGTCTGGCTGAATGACTAAAAGTCTATGCCAAAAAAATTTCATAGAATCTAAAGACAGCTTAAGGCCTTTATTATAAATATACTTTTTAGTAATGAAAATAAGTAAATAGAACCTAGAATATTCATGTAAAAGAATGTAATCTTTGATCTCTGGGATAAACTCATCTCCTGAACAATGGCGCCGATATATATGTAGTTAAAATTTTGTACACCTATTTTAACCTGTTTGTTTCCTTATTATCCATATATGAGTTGTGACCGATGTTACAAACTCATTTACTTTTTACAAAGAGTCTATATAAAGTAAATACTTTGTCATTTTTTATGGAGTTCAACGTAGAAGCCTTCACGAAAATTTAAGTACTAATAAGACCACCGCAATCGGGCGTACCTTGGGTAATGAATAATTAATTAATTGGTTAATTCTTCAATCACTCGTCCAATATGAGTTTTGTCAAATCGGTCCTTTTTAGGACCAACTATTCTATAGAGATAAAGTAAACTATATCTAGAGATAAAGACAATTCATAAGCCTGATGGAAGGTGTAATAAATAAAGCAAATACTATATTGAGTAATTATATAAGCAAAAAGTATATTAACTTTACATTAACATGAATAATATGATTGTCACTTAACTGGGTATTATACAGACGCTCTACTTTACTTAAGCTTATCAGACATAAACGCTTAACACAAATGTGACGTATTTCTAGTGCAGTAAGCACATAGAGGGCCAAACCTAGGGTATTTGGTATAAAACTGATCGCAGAAGATTACATAATAAGTGCCGGCAAAGAAGCAAAGAAAAACTAAAAATGAGAGAGGACTCAAACTAGTCACTGCGGGAACCATTTAACTATGTTGAGCTTGGATCCACTATCCACGTATAAAATAAACAATATTACGGCTCCCGATTGAGGATCTGAGCACAAAACTAATTTTAAAATTTTGACCAAAAATACTACAATGGCTAATATCTAAAGTCTGTAGACAAACAAAGCAAAGACAAAGTTATCACTATGCTTTAACCTGGCAAAAACTCCAACGACCACAAAAGCTATCGGCCAATATATCTATTTATTTTGTCAGCTATACAAAATAAATCTGCACATGATCCTTAATATAAACCGATAATAAAAGAAGAACTCAAATTAAAAGACAAAAGTGGCTATATATGGCAGGAAAGATCGTGTACATCACAAATACTAAATCTTGCCCAACACAGCGAAGACGGGTATGAAAAATATCAGGTATGAGGAGTCGTATTTGTCAATCCCAATTCCGCTTACGACACCTTAAATTAGAGAGCATTTTTTAAAAATCCATGTGATATCCCCTTAAGTAATAAACTCACTTGTATTATCCGTGTATGCCTACACAACATAAGATTTTTCGTATCACTCAACGGTAAGAATAGCAGATGGAGAACGTAGAAGAACGGTCTTCTTTGGGGTACCGTAATCGCACCTACGCTGTATAATATTTACACAACCCATACCGGTAAATAGTGGGACTTTTATTATGTAGTCGATACATCTATTGTTGCATAACCAAAAACTTTTGTTGCTAAAGTAGAGAAAAATCTAAATAATACCTTAAACAAAATAAAAATAGAATCTGAATCAATTTTAAGCCACACCCCGGAAAAAGTTAGGTATGCTCCTTCAATGTTCCTAACAAAGACGCTTTCACAAATCTGAACATATACCTGAACCAATAGTGTCAAGAAATCCTTAAACTCTGCACTTGCTATAAATACCTTGAAGATAGTTTCCATCACACTTTATTATTCACAGAACTTTTTTAAAACTAAATGAAAACCTAATACTACTATAAAAATGAAATGAGAACCAAAAAAATAATATTCTCCGCAAACTTGTCAGCTAAAAATAGGGAGCACATTCTTCCACCCTTAAAACGTAGACTTGAACTCTATGCTTCTGCCGAATATACCTTGCTAGTATGGGTGACATCAACACATACTTAATACGTAAATTTAGCTATAAATTAGTCAGTCAAATTCAGAGTACCTATATTAAGACTCACATCCATACATAAGCTCTGCAATATCGTAGCTATCAATCCACCTAATATCCGAAGATAAGTAGCTAGAGAACGATAGAAACAAAGTCTAGATTCGTAACATTAACTCCACGCATACCAGCCCATTTTATGACTAGAATCGAAGAAAAACTGGCCAGATCAACACATCTGCAGGATATACAAAAAAAAGTAAGCTACTCCTCGACATCTGAACCCTCGAAAGAAACTTCCTGATGGTAGTTACCTTCCTTAAATCTGCCAAGAGGACTCCGGTTAACCTATGTGAATGTGGGGTGGTACAAGAGCCATCACACTTTCTTAGTTGACTTTATCATCCAACTCGATCTTTTCTGAAGGAAAAGGTTAATTTATTTGAACTAAACATGTAAAGTACAGTCAGTAAGCTATTACTTATAAAGTAAAGATCATTGCAAATTTGACACTACCTCCACTTATATTGATTACATATTACCCCTAAATACTAGATAAAATATTCAGAAATATGTAATGATCGTGAAGTGATATAATTCTTGTTAGATAAATTAAGCATTCTTCCCTTTTTAGTGCACTACTACCCATTTTTACACAAAATATCTATTTTAGCACTATATTTCGAGATAACCGTCTATCCAGAATTATATGTAATACACAGATACAACTAGAAATAAAATAATAAAAAAGCTGTATACAAGATATCATAAAACAAGAGATGAAATAAAAGAAGTTTTTATTAAGAGGGTTCTTAAATAAAACGTATAAAGACATACTCACGTTAACAAAATACATTAGGAAATTTCCGCATATGAAACAAAATCCAATTTGGTAATGAAATCCTTTTGTATCTATAAAGCTATTTTTAGAGAAGCACGTACCTACCAAAAACAGGTAGTTATTAGTATACATATCTGTTACACAGTGTAATGCGTATGAATGATAACAAAAATAAGAAGTCCATATAAACATACTTTATTGAAAGAGGTAAAAGTACACTGCTAAGAAAGTACATTGTATTTCTTATACTTTCATTTTAATCCTCTCCAATCAAGATTTTAAAGCAGCTTAACTCCATTAGTCCATGTTTGTTGCTTTTTGTCACTGTTTCTCCTTTGTCTTTATCATTATCATAACGTAGCGCTACAACACTGGGTGGGTCTTCGCTAACTACAAATTTTCTCCAAGTTGATCGATTTTCCACGAATCTGTAATCAACTGAAATGTTATTTTTTTAGATATGGCATTTTCTGTGCTAACTTTCTTCCATACCAGTTTTATAAGTTTGACATCTTGGCGTCTATGCATGTGTCCGATCTACCTTAAGGGATTTATTTTCCGGAACAATATCGTTATAAGAGCTTTCTTTATTTAGTATGTGTTCTTATTCTATGCAGATTTGTAGCGATATGATAATGAGGTTAAAAAATGTTTATTATTTTTCTTTCAAATATTCGTAATTCTTCCCTACTTGTTTTACTCATTGTCCATGATTCGCATCCATGTATTAAAATAGGTCTAAAGTTTGAATTATTCTCTGTATTTTTTAGTGGCATTATTATTAACCGTGATAATTTATCTTATAAGATATTTAAAGTGTTCCATATTTTGGAAATTGTGATTGTTAACTTTAATATTTTATCTAGATTTATTGAATTGGTCTCTTTTGTTGATTCGCTTGTATCTGGTTTTCATTTCGTTGATTTTAAGTGAAAAATTTTTCGTGCTCTCTTCACTTTATTGAAGATGTTTGCGGACGAGAGAGTTTCTTATGAGATCTATATCATTAGCACATGCTAGGAGTTCTTTGTACCTTGGGCCGGTAATGGATTACGTCTTAAATAGGCGATATTTCTATTTTAGTAGGCTGTTTATCAATTTTTTGACTATTTGAAACGGTCCTGCAAGTGACAACAGTAGGTTCATTTAATTTCGCTTCGTAATAAACTTAAAATTATTCGGGAATTACGTTAGAAATTACGGTAGAAATACGTTAGAATAAGTTAGAAAATTCAACCGAGTTCAAAAATAAGTATCAAAAGTTAAGTGCATACAGGTGATAGTAGTTAATAAAGAAAATACCATCAGACAAGTAAGATAGAACTATTTTAATAATTTTAACAAGTCTTAAGTAAATGAATAATTGAGTGAGAGATTAAAAAAGTGGTTTTGGCGAATGTTCGAAGGGTCGACCTGCTTAGGCATTCCTACGCGTTTTTTGTTTTTGTTTTTTTTTTTTGGCAGATAAGAAAGTAATTAGTGCTGACAAGAAATTAATGATCACAATAAAAGCCACATAATTTTATTACAAAAATCCAGATCTGGCCTTAAAATAGATTTAATTAAAGTTGGGATTAGAATTAAATTAAATTAAAATAATAAATTAAAAGTAAATGTAATACAATAACTAAATCGAATGAACAGCAAAAGACATAAGCCAGAACACGATAACTCATTCGACGAGGAGGAAGCCTTCAAAAGAAGCAAAGCCACGTTAAGAATATTTCCAAAGGATAACATAAAAAATCGCGAAATGGAAGAACTAAAGAAACTACTAGAAGAAATAAATAAGGAGATTAAAACGGAAATAAAAGAGCTGAAAACAGAAATGAAGGAAGAAAATAAGGAGATGAGAAGATATAAAAATGAAGTTAAAGAAGAGATAAAACAAAATAACGAAGAAATAAAAAGCATAAAACTGGAAATAGAAAGGGTGAAGGAAGAATGGACAAAAGAGAAAGAAGAACTGAAAAGAGAAAACGAAATAACCAAAACCGATAACAAAAAGATAACGGAAGAATTAAATTATTTAAAACGCCAAACGCTCATTAGAAAGGTTAGACAAAGAAAAAAGAATATAATCATCAGTGGATCAAAAATAGACTCTGAAGACCCAAAAACATTAAAAGAGGGAATGACTACTATATTAGAAAATCATCTTGGAGTCAAAACCAATATTAAAAGAGCACAAAAAATAGGAACAAAAACATGCTTAATTGAACTTGAAAGCGAAGAAGAAAAAACAACAATCTTAAGAAACAAATACAAACTTAAGAATGTAAAGATCGAAAAAATATGGATTACAGAGGATCTCACAAAAGGAGAGAGAGAGAAAATGGAAGCTTTAAGAGATAAAGCAAGAGAAATGAGGGAAAATGGAAAAATGGTCAAAATAGGATACAATAAAATCACAGTGGACGGCAAGGAATGGAGATGGTGCTATAAAGAAGAAAAGGTGTTGGAAATAGCGTGTTCAAAAAACTACCAGAGCAACATAAAAAGAACCAAGGAGAGGCCAAGCAACGAGTAGAGAAAGAAGAATTACTAAATAAACCGGACAATGACGACAAATGTTTAGTTTTAAGTAGTAATAGGAATAGGATTAGAAATAATAAAAATAGATTATAAATCAATTTTAAGCCAAACCCCGGAAATGTCCCTAATAGAGACGCTTTTACAAATCTGAAGATATACCTGAACCAATAGTGTCATGAAATCCTTAAACTCTGGACTTGCTATAAATACCTTGAAGATAGTTTCTATCACAGAACTTTGTTTAAAACCAAATGGCAACCTAGAACCAGAAAAATAATATTCTCCTCAAACTTGTCAGCTCAAAATAGGAAGCACATTCTTCCACCCTTAAAACGTAGACTTAAACTCTATGCTTATGCTGCCGAATATACCTTGCTAGTATGGGTGACAAAAACACATACTTAACACGTAAGTATATTTAGCTATAAATTAGTCAGTCATCAGATCATGACACCTGTATGATATACAAAAAAAATATAAGCTGCTCCTCGCCATCTGAAAGGAACTTCCTTATGGTTGTTATCTTCCTTAAATTTGCCTGGAGGACTCTTGCCTGCAAACACCGGTTAACCTGTGTGAATGTGGGGTGGTATAAGATTCATCACACTTTCTTAGTTGACTTTTCCATTCAAATCGCTCTTTTCTGAAGGGATAAGGTTTATTTATTTGAACTAAACATGTTAAGTATAGCCAGTAAGCTTTTACTTATAAAGATCATTGCAAATTTGAAACGAACTCCACTTATATTGATAACATATTACCCCTAAATAGAAAATAAAACATTCAGAAGTATGTAATATTGGAGAAGTGGTATAATGCTTGTTAGATAAATTCTTTCTTTTTTTGTGCACTACTACCCATTTTTACACAAAAATATCTATTTTAGCACTTAAATATTTATTTTGAGATAACCTTTTATCCAAACTTATATGTAGTACATAGATAAAACCAGAAATAAAATAATAAAAAAGCTGTATACAAGATATCATAAAACAATGGATGAAATAAAAGAAGTTCTTATTAATCGGATTCTTAAATAAAACTTATGAAGACATATTCACGTTAACAAAATACATTAGGAAATTTCCGCATATGAAACAAAATCCAATTTGGTAATGAAATCCTTTTGTATCTATAAAGCTATTTTTAGAGAACTCGTACCTACCAAAAACAGGTAGTTAATAGTATACATATCTGTTACACACTGTAATGCGTATGAATGATAACAAAACTAAGGAGTCCATATAAACCGTCCAGACTTTACACGAGAATTATACATCTTATAGCAGAGTTGCCAAACTATCAGAGCTTACTTAAACCGATATACATATGGTTCCAATATACAGTGAAAAAGATCTGAACGACCCCTATAATATATACACGTGAACTAAGCGATATACATTTATGATACAGGGATAATTATGGGCTCCAAAATTTTTTTAAAAATTATGAAACTATACATGTTGACGAATCGACAGAGCCAATATTATGGAATGGTCAAGTGAGCTCCGTATATCGGTGTCCACTTGACCACGGAGCTCACCTGAACCTGAATTTTAACATGGGCGGAGTCCACTTTATGCCGTAAATATATATATATATATATATATATATATATATATATATATATATATATATATATATATATATATATATATATTATATATATATATATATATATATATATATATTATATATATATATATATATATATATATATATATATATTATATATATTGTATATTGTATATTAAGAATTTACTGTTCTTTTTTTAAATTATCTTAAAAAGATTACCATATATTAGGATAGTAGTCACCTCTCTCTAAAAAACATGTATGTATAATTAAGGCCTATATTTTTTTCTGCGTTGGAGATTTATCTACCATTTTAAAAATTGCGTCTCCGACATCCTCTTATGCTGTAAAAAACGACATTCGTTGTGCTATCCGTATGAAATAGTAAAATTTCCATTCCATTGGTGAACAAAGAAAGGAAGGACGAATATCCATGTAAATTTCTCGGATACGATTCCTTTTGCAAATGTATACAGGACGGAGAAGTTGAAAGAGGACTGATTTGGCAACTTTCGAGTTTTTGTAGTGGGTTTTTAGTATGCGTGGTTGGTTTGATGAGCCGGTATTGCTCCTTTTAATTCAAAGGGATTTATTTGTATCCGATAGGAATCTCAGCAAGACGTTACATCCTTTGAGGTGAAGTTTAAAACATCGTCTTGAATAAAAAAGCAAATTATGTAAATAAAAAGTAATTTTAGAATTTCTTTCTTTAGTATTATATATATATATATATATATATATATATATATATATATATATATTCAAAAGTGACACTGAGTGAAATGTCGTGTGCCTTCCGCGACAAGTGTAGTCTCCATATGTATATTACCAACAAGTAAATTTGTTACATTTGTTTGCAACATGCCAATACGTAGGTATGTCCTAATTGTAGTGAAAACCTGTGACTTTCTAATTTTATTGAAAACTTGTGATTTTAGCATTTTAAATTTTAAGTATAAACCCACTGTAGTAAGGAATATTCAATGTAGTGATGTATTTCTGATATATTATTAATATAATTAATATTACACTACTAGTTGTATCATTGTTAATTAAAACTTGTCACACATGGGGCTCTTAGGACTAACGTCTGCTATAATGGAACATTTTTCACGTGTTTCCTATAGGGTTTAACTAAATATTGTTTGAGTTCGTAGTTTGTTTTCTTTTAACCCTGAATCGGTGGCGCACACTCTATGAGACCCAAGCATCGTACTGGACGGTCTACACGAGTGGGGTTTAACCTGTGAACTTTATGCTATTGTTACCTTCCTAAGATATATTATCCGTCCATCGTCAAGCTGAAAACTTTTGCCTCTTTTTCTTCTTCTTTCTTTTTTTATGTAGGCTTTAAAGCCTCTTTCTTCTTTATTATTAACCTTCTAAATTTTTTAAATTATCGCACCATCTTTTTCTTTGTCTGCCAATACTTTTTCGTCCATTTGGTGACTTATCTCGTGCTATTCGTACTATCCTATCCTCTGCCATTCTACCAATGTATTCGTTTCACTACTGTTTCCGTTTTGTCACCAATCCATTTATATCTTCTATATTGCATGCTCTTCTTATGTTTTCGCTTCTCTCCCTATCCAATAGACTTAACAGCCTACTTTTCCCTGATATTCGTCGTTGTTTAATCTCAGTTGTGTCTAATAGTCGTCTCGTTTTAGATGCGTAAGGTCTTGTTCCCAACGTGTATGTTAATATAGATTCAATTGCTGCTTTATAGATTCTTGTTTTTGTGTCTTGTCTGACGTATTTGTTTATCGAGATTGTGTTATTAAGTGATACCGCCGCTTAACTTGTATTTTTAAGCTTTGTTATCGTACTTTGTAACTAGTTATATTTATTCGTAGATATCTACTCCTTGCTTCCTGCTTTATTATTTTCCCATCAATTTTGATTTTACATCGTAGTGGGTATACGTTACATTTAAAAAAATAAATGTACAAAATACATTTATTTTTTGCTGATATTATCATATTGTATTTTCTTAGCTGTTGTATTAAAAATATGTACAAACCGGATCACCAAATAAGACCTGTAGTTTCTTTTTATACAGCTCCGTCATATAAAATTTCAAAAAAACTGTTAGAGATTATTTTAGACCACACTAAATTTTCACCTAAATTTACCATAAAAAATACAATAGAACTAGTTAATAAAATACAACATTTTTAATTACCTAACAACTCCAGATTAATTTCATTTGACGTAAAAAATCTATTTCCTAGTATCCCTCCTACAGAAACTTTTATTCTAGTAAAAAACCTTTTAGACCAAAATAATACAAATCCAATAATTACATCTGAAATTTTACATCTTCTTGAAGTTTGCATAAACCAGGACTACTTTGAATTTAATAATAAAATTTATACAAATGACAGTGCAGGACTTATAATGGGTAATCCTCTAAGCCCATTGCTATCAGATATTTTTATGGATCATCTAGAGACAAAGATTTCAAAACATCCCGTATTCAAACAGTTTTTATATTGGTGGAGATACGTAGACGACGTACTGGTATGTTTCACAGGAATTAACAGGCAACTGGACCAATTTTTATCATATATTAATTCACTTCATAGTCATATTAAATTTACAATAGAAACAGAACAAAATTAATCCATAAACTTTTTAGATTTAAAAATTAGCAGACTTCAAAACAAACATAAATTCTCCATATTTCATAAACCTACCCATACTGACACGACTATACACAATTCGTCATCCCATCCAACACAACATAAACTGGCAGCTTATCATAGTATGTTACATAGATTAACAGAAATTCCGATGTCAAAATACAACTTTGAGACAGAATTAATACAATTAGGTAGATAGCAGTAAACAACGGATACAACGAACAAACAATTAATAAAATGTTAAATCAAAAAATACACAAGAAAGCCCCGAAAATAAGTATTTCCACCACCAGAGAAAAAACTCAGTACCTTTTGCTCGATTACGTATACAGGCAAAATAACAACAAAAATTGCCAAACACATAAAAAAGAAAAGAATAACACCAGCTTTCCGAACACATAACAACCTAGGCAAATATATTAAACATAACAAGAGCCCAAATAAAAAACACTTAAATAGTGGTGTGTACAAACTTGAATGTGGCGACTGCCCAAAAACTTACATCGGTCAAACTGGTAGAAACTTTGATAAACGAATAGCAGAACTTAAAAGGGCTTTCAAGAATAGAAAAACAGATTCGACATACGCACTTCACCTTCTAGATCATAATCATTCTTTTAATGACAAATTTAAAATTCTTCACATTCAAAATAAAGGCCTTAAGCTATCTTTGTTAGAATATATGGAAATCAACAAATTAAAAAACACAGATATAATTCTGAATGACCAACGTGAGACAAACAGTTTTCCCCTCCTCAACCTATTTCATTAGAGACTATAAATTTGTAAACCCAAGCCAAAATAGATCACTTGAGAAAGGCAATCAGCCGAAACAGCTGTAGTGATAATATTTAAAATAAATTTTGTGGAAGTTTGAAAACAAAGTTTTCAGTTACTGTTAAACTGGGAATAAGCCACAATTAAAGATAAAAATACGTTTATTGACGTTTCAATTTCTACTTCGGAAATCGTTCTCAAAATACAAACAGTAAATTAAACAAATTTTGTTGTTACAAAGTTTTCAGTGTTGTATTGTTACCTAAAAATATGTGTTAATCTTTGGAGCTCGTCTTCTGTTTCGGCGATTAATGCGGCGTCGTCTGCATAACACAATATTTAGATTTATTTGTTCCCCATTCTATAACCATGTCCTTTACATACTGCTTGTATTATTTTATTCATTAATATAATAATAATCATTAATGAGTTAACTTTTGCCGGATTTCCATCCTTACTGTTTTAGCCTACTGAATCAATTAGACTTGGAGCCACCACTTAAGTAACTCAAGTGAATATTGTTTTATTTTCGTTTGTTGGAATTTATTCCACAAATGGTGAGTAATTTTTCTAAACTTATGTATTCTATTATATAAACATGTCCTTTTTTATTTTGCTTATTAAAATTTATTATTTTTGGCACAGCTAGTTTTAACCCTATATTGCATGAATTTTAAATATGCAAACTAAAAATATTTTTTTCATTATATATGGTTTTAATTATGAACATGAATGTTCCCTAATTTAATTTCTAAGTCGACCCCCCTTTTTTGGAAAATACGGAATGTGTAATGCAAGCAACAGTATGCAATTAAACTACATTTAGTGTAATAAAAATTATTATGTGAAAACTTTATTCGGTATGAAAATTCTTAAAACAATTAGAAGTTGTAGTAAAACAAAGAAATATTTTACACTTTTGGCATTAAACTTTGGAAGTTCCTTTACAATTAGGATATTTGCATCTTCCTTTCTTTTCAAAATATATAGGCCAATGACCCATTCCATCTTTTTTAACCTCTGTGCAGGAAATGGGTGCTGTTGCATGCTATTTCCTTTTCTTTTCCTCATATGCTGTTGATACATTTAAACTAGATGGACGCCCTCTTTTAAAACCATTTACTTTATTTTTTCTACACAGAGTTTGTGCAATTTCTGCCTTGAATTTCAATAGGGGTGATTGTTCCTTTTTTGGAATTTTTAAAGCAATGCAGTCTCTTCTAAATAAAAACTTCACTTTTTGGACCTAATTGATATTCTGTATAAAGCAATAAGCGAGTGGAGCAAATCAACGCCTCTCATATTCTTATTGTGTAAGAGGATAGATGATAGACAATCAATTTCAATGTATTGCTTAGATATACGATCCCACCTCTTCTCTTTGCCACATGGATAAGCTCCTGCGTATGAGCTAAAAATTGTAACGCCTTTATTGTCATACCACTTCACAACATTCAGGGGAGTACCATTGATAATAGTTTTCTGTTTCTGAAATGATCCACGCCCTTGTTTTTTCATGTCTTTTTCCGATATCAAATCACAACCAGCTAGTCTATTTTGCCTTACAGTCCCTACACATTGTATACCATTTTTTGCTAATTTAAATGGCAAGTTGATACTATTGAACCAATTGTCAAGTATAATTTGTGATTCTGGTGTTTTGGGATAATCTGAGGACTACACTACCAGCTGAACCAATATACTTAGAGTATGTGCTTCTTCCTTTGAAAGGAACTATTTGTTCATCTATTGACAAGAACTCTTCAAGGGGAATTGTAGAACATATTTTATTCACTTTAGTAATTAATGGTCTTATTTTGTATAATTTATCATAATCTGGAGACTCTTTAGATGGTTGTTTAGTATTGTTGCTCATATGTAAACTTTTTTTAAAGCATTAAATCGATTCACTGACATTACATCGGCTACTTGGGTAATCCTCGTTTTTGGATTCCAAAACATTCGTTGTCGTTGTAGTTTACATATAGACATGTAGCATGACATATCAATAAATTGTTCAATTTCATTTATTGTTACACCAAGTGACTTATTTGAACTTTGTTGACAACTATATAAATTTGACTACTCTGTTAGAGTTCCAATCAACTAGTCATCAAAAAATTGAGTAAAGTATTCTATTGGTTGTTTTTTTTCTTGTGACATAGGTATATTACCTTTCCACTTGGAAAAACTTAATGCAATTTTTTGTTTTGTTAAACTTCCATTGGTAGGCTACTTTTATGTTTTTGGCTTTAGGTTCAAAAGAATCATCCACCCTATCATCAAATGTCTCATCAGAGACAATATCATCGTCCTCGTGAGTATTTTCTTCCTAAAAAAATGGCGATGCTAGAAATGTCACTCATGAGATGAGTCTAAAATATTTATTTAAAGATGCATCAATATTGCAGGAAGTTAAAGAACTGGTAACATTAAAGCCGGATTTATAAACGGACATAAACATAATTTTAGTCTTTAACCATAATCTTATTATATAAGCATAATGTTGAAAGTTAATAAATAAATGTACCCATTTAAAAGCATTCATAATACATAAAACATAAACTAAGTCCTTAAAACGTGACCTTCAAAGTTGATAACTTTCAACATTTATGAATTAAGTATTAAACATTATGGAATTGTTGGAATATGCGCATGCGGAATCCAACGTAAAACATTAAAGAACTGTTCCTCATCCCATTCCTTATCATGCTTTCTATTTATGGGTCTTACACTATACCTTCTTACTCTTCTTTGCTTGTTAAGAATTCTGGCAGCAGATATAGTCACTACAATTGTTAAATAAAGTGGGACTGCTGCCATGGCCAAAGCAACTTTTCTATTAATCTTCATATTTATTTAAAATTATTTCACTTTTCTATGAATCTAAAGACCAGAAAAAATTTTTCAAGATATGTATAAAATTTGTTAGGTTTGTATTTTCTGAAGTAGTTTTTAAATATTATGGTTAGGTATTATGTCTAGTTATAAACCAATCTTAAATCTTGTGAATTATGATTGTGGTTAAAGTTATGTTTATGATTTATGATTATGTACTATGTCCGTTTATAAACCTGGCTTTATATCAGCGTCATTATCCTCTTATTCGCTATCATGAGAATATTCTGACACTGGTCTTATAACAACATTTGCTTTTCTGCTACTTCGATTTCCATAGAATCGATTTACACTAACCTCAGATAGTTCCATGACTCAATTGCATAAAATTGCCTTAAAGCAACACCTGTTTACAACTTGATTTGTGAGTCTTATTTTATATTTACAATTAGAAAATTACTACTTTATTCCCTAACATAAGCTTATTACATAAAGTAACCAATTTTACGTTCAAAAGTAGTGTCACAGTATAAATAGGTTCCAATGGAACCTCTTTATACTGTGGTAGTGTACTACAATAAAACACGTTGAAAGATCTTCTACCTTTCGCTTATAACACACGACTTTTAATGCCCGAGAACTTTAGGCGCGAAAACTTGACTTGACGTAATGAAGTAGAAGTTTGCGCAATTACTTAGATAGAATGTGTCTTTCAATACGGAATATGCAGTTTTAACTCACTTAATAAATTAAAGGTTAGTTTTCTAACGAAAATTAATTCCGGTGTTGCCTTAAAGCTATGATATGCAATATAGGGTTAAAAAGGAGTAACGTCGTCTACTTCAATTGCATAAAGAAGCAGAAACTGACACAGAACAACGTTTTGATGACATTAAATTAGAGGATAAAATGGATAACAAAATTGACAACATCTGAAACATTTTTCAGATTCACACACCAAACAAGAGGAAAATCGCAATAATTGCGAACTAGATGTAATACCAGCAAAAGTTTCACGGATTTCTAATTGTATAGGAAAAGATAAAGCAATCTGGAAAAAACACTGCCCGATGCAAAGGGTTGATGTTCACTTATTCTAAAAGAATTGCATTTATAAAATACCTTGTGAATGCGATCAGTTTTATTTAGGTGAATCATCAAGGCCATTAAATGTTAGAATAAGTGAACATCAATCTTATATTAAAAATAAAGAATTTGATAGATCTCAAATCTGTAAACACGCATGGGATAATGAACATAGGGTTCAATGGAATAATTCAAATGTAGTCCTAAAAGAAACGGATGGTAAAAAAAGAAAAATCAAAGAAGCGGCTCTAATTATGCTAAATGAGGCCAATTGTGTCGCAAATTCCTGGGCAGAATGTAGTAGGATCTGGTTACCAATATTGAAAGAGGAAGTTATTAATAAGAAAATACCAGTATTAGTAAGTCAGTAACATATAGAGGATACATCATTTATGTTTTTTAAATAACGTAACATATAAAATCAGAATTTTGATGTTTGTTGAAGGTAAACTAAATTCACGAACAAATACTTACAATGTCGGGATAGTATTATGAGGTTTTTTTCCTGGTTTTCCCTCATAATTTACTGTAGAATCACTAACAGGAGAATTTTACTGTCATTATATCATGTGTGTTGTCTTTTTAAAGACGAATTACATGCTATGATTTTTTTCTGACGGATATTCTCAAGTTAAAGTTGATTTAATGTAATCGAATGAACTATCTTATAACTAAAGTCGTCCCAGGAGCGCAACTCAACAATATTGGCAATATCATTTTAAAGTGGTCTACTTTAAAATGCATAATGTATGTCTGAATTGTTAATATAAATGAGTCAGATAAAATTAAATTAATAGAAGAATTTTTCACTATGTAACAAAAAACAAAATTTGTTTAATTTACTGTTTGTATTTTGAAAACGATTTCCGAAGTGGAAATTGAAACGTCAATAAACGTATTTTTATGTTTAATTGTGGCTTATTCCTGGTTTAATAGCAACGTAATTATTGATTCTTGAAATGAATATAATACCAGTAAAAGTTTCACGAATTGTTGCTAGTTGTATAGCAAAAGATAAAGCAGTCTGGAAAAAACACTGCCGGCGCAAACGGTAAAAATCCGCCAGTTTAATAAAGTTTTTTACTTCCCTGGCGTAAAAGCATATAGCAAGAATATTCAAACCATAATTATTGATGCTTGGAATATGTTTTTTTCCGAAAATATTTTAAACATTATCGTTGAAAGTCCAAACAAACATATACATAGATCAAATGTAAGACATATATAGCAGTTCCTATTTTGCAAAAAAACACTAATGTAATCGAAATAAGAGATTTACGAGGACTGCCCTACTGTGCTGGGTGTTTTAAAAGTAATCATGTAAACACATAAGTGTTGTGTGAGCAAAATGGCAGCGGGGTAGAAATGTTTTGGTTAACCATGTCGCAGCAGCTATATCTAATTTTCTTAAGACATCTTAAATTTGATAATATAGAAACTTGAGACGACAAAACATTGTATGATAATCTAGCACCCATCAGACAATCATAGTAACAATTAAATTTTTAAAAATTTTTATTTCAAGTCTTTTATAAAAGGTATATAATAAAATATCCAAACGGGCTATATCACAATTACATTACAGAACGTTTTCAGAATGTTAATTCCATCATCAGTGTAAACAAGGTATACATGCTATGAGTCACTAAAATATATGGGTAAAAACCCGTTAAATGTTGTTATTTTATAGTTGTGTTACATTATATATTAGTAGAAATTAGGATGTTAAAGTTACCATTGGTAACTGGTAAATTGGTAACATGGCAACGTATGACTCTATATAGGTTACATGGTCCTGAGACAAAGTGTCTTCGAGGAACTGTTGATAACAACTGGCAAATTTAATTTTTATTATCTAAATAAAAATAAATGATTTTTTATCTCGTATGCAATTAAAAAATCTCATACTAGGTTATGCTAAGTCACGGAACATCAAACCGTTACATTGCATGGTAATTTGTAAAACAGGAAATGTCTTTTTTGTCAGGTCAAATAGACCCGAATAGGATAGCAGGCTTAAATATCCTGCATCTCCTGCTCCAGGATTACGTATTCTCCAGTCGTCAGAGACGAAAATGCCAATGAACCTCTAAAAATCATACGAACAAGCTGAATTTTGCTGAACATATTAATTTAGGGATCCCAAAAAAGTTGCAATAAGGTTACTACTTTTACCCCCTGTCCTTACTTCTTAAACCCCCCACGCAAGAAGGTAAAAACACAAAGAAATGGATTTTCATAAAATCAATGTTCAATAAAAATTTTATCAGATCGACGGTAAAAATTCGATATATTTTGATTTAAGTGACGTACCGACAAAAATCGAGATGGATATTGAAATTATAGAGTTAAGCTTTAGTATGCAGTCAATACTTATGAACAAGCGCATTGATAGTAAAATCATTAATATAGTTCAAACATATTGGAATCAAAGTGCCATAGTTCAAATTGATAAGTAACACTCAAAAGAAATGAAGATCTGTAGAGGAGTTAGACAGGGATGTGTTTTATTGCTACTTTTGTTTAACTTATATTCTTAATAAATTTTTCAAACAAGCTCAATAATATCGGAGCGGGAGTCACCGTTAACGGAAAGTTAATTAACAGCTTACGATATGCAGACGACACTGTGATTATAGTAATGAGTATAGAGGATTTACAACATCTTATCGAAAGCTTGAGTATAAATAGTGCTGAGATGGGAATTACTATAAATGCTAAAAAAACGTACATGCTAATTACAAAAGACTACAAAATATATATATCACCTATTGATAATCCTGCCAATAGCCTAAATCTTCAAGCCATCCTGCAAGGAAAAATATTTGGAAAGCGAGGTCCAGAAACAAGAAGAACATCTTGGTTGAAGAACCTCAGAATCGGGTTCAATACAACATTTGTCCAGCTTTTCCGCGCTGCTGTAGATACGATAAAGATTGCCATGATGATCGCCAGCATTTGTAAAGAATAAGCACATTAAGAAGAAGAAGGACAATCAATGGTATGGTAATAGAACAAGATGAAAAATATCAGTACTTGAGAACTTTGATCAATGAAACCAATGATAATACTGTAGAAATAAGCAGGCGAATAGAGATTGACAGATCAGCATTCGCCGTTATATATTTTTAATATTATTATATGGAGCTGAAACTTGGACATTAAAAAAGATTGATTAAAAGACTGATGTAATCACAAATAAAGAAGTACTGGAGAAGGTTGGTAAAGAAAAAGAACTAATCACCACTATACAAACCAGAAAACTCAAATCTTTAAGCCACGTGATGAAGGGTCCAAAATATAAAATTTTGAGACTCATAATACAATAAAGATTCAAGGAAGAAGATCTGTTAGCCGAAGACAGAACTCATGGTTAAAGAATCTACGTGATTGGTATCAATGCAGATAGATTGATTTGTTTTGAGCAGCAAGTTCTTAAATATAAATAGCCATTATGATTGCCAACCTACGTAGAAAGACGGCACTCTGAGAAAAAGATGCAATTTTTGTATTTTGCCGCAACTAAACTCGCCACAACTAAATATAGTATAAAATTATAGTTTTGAGTGTTAGCAACAAAATGTGACACATTTGAAATATGCTTAAAAACGCCGGATTTAAACTTTCACACAACAAACAATCTAAAACATTTAAAACTTTTTTTTAATTACACTTGTACGTTTTTCAAGAGAACAAAACTTCTACAATAAACTACATCCAATACCGTCTTCTTAAACGCATTTCCCGTGACATGTGATCGTTTGTAATGTAAAATTCTTCTGTAAAATTCTTCTATATGAATAAAATCTGCGTTTTTTATTCATATTTCAAATGCCTCATATTTGTTACCATAATTCAAAATTAAAATTTCATGTCGTAGGTTTTAAATAATTATCTCCAAAAATGGACATTTTACTACGACCGCTTAATTAAAGTGACCAGTTTTATTTATCTCGCAGGAATCGTAAAAAATGGCAAGAATCGCGCCACTTTATAGTATATTACATAACGAGAGTTGTAAGAAGCTTATTACATGCGAGTAAAAAAGTTGCGCTCGAGCTGCGTAGCGGCGAGCGCAATAATTTTACAAGCATGTAATAAGCTTACAACTCAAGTTGTGTACTATACTTTTTCTACGATTATTTTCGTTTATAAAAATAAAAATTAAATTACCACTATATTTACACTGACAGATTAATAATTTTTAATTTGTCAAAATAACGTCTGTTAATTCGTTTCCATGGTAACTCAACCAACTGACTTACGAGGCTTATGTGATATTACACATTTTTATAAAACTAAAGCGTAATTTTTTTGTATTACGTGCTAGTCATTACGTGTCAGTATCTGTTATGATGCATTTACTTAGCATCCTGAGAGTAGAAAAATTTATTTAGCACCTTCATAAAAACTGAGTTTATTTTCGACAAAATACAAAAACTCCATACGAAAGCTACGCTCTTTGTCTTTAAAACGCATCTTAATTTTTGTTGATAGGACATTTGGATAAGAAGATATCTTTTTTCGAATATATCGATATCGAATTATCGATATATCGATTCGATATCGAATTTATACCGTCGAGCTGATGCAAACTTATTGATTTCGCACGCGTAACTCACATGCAAAATCTACGGTTGCCTCAAAGGTTGTTTCAGAGGACTGTTCATTTTACACAAAATATGCTTACAACTATTTTGGTTTAAAATTATCTCAGCGACTCAGCGATTTTTTAGTTGAAACATTATTTTCTACGGTATACAGATTCTTAGTAAATCGATTGTTTTGCGTTTTTACCCCTCTACGAGGCGGGTTTCAGGTGAAAGCTCGGGGGTAAAAGTGGTAAACTTTTTTGCATCTTTTTTGGGGTCCCAAGATTAAAATTTTCTGCAAAATTCAGCTTGTTCGTATGATTTGAGTTAATTGTCTGACGACTAGACTAATAAAATGTTGCTAGATATATTATATTATTAGTCAAATTAAATTACGTTTCTTTTAAATAACAATACAAAGTATTTTTAAATCAATATAAACTATTAGGATGTCAAATTGTTCTTTTTGAATTAAAACGGACATGGCGACAGAAAATCGACACATGGAATTTCCGGGTCAATGGCGCTTCGTCTGTAATTCTGAACATCGTCGAGTCGCTTGCCAACTTCCTCTGGTATTGACATATTTTCTCCAAAAGTCATAAAAACTAACAAGCTCGGTTTAAGCACGCATTTTAACTGTGCTCGGTATTTCCTTTCTTACTGTTTTCTAAGAGAAAATACAAACAAGGCTTTATTTAATTTAACATCAAGAAAAAACATATTTTCTATCATTGAGGTTGCCCATAAAATTTTATAACGAATAGTCGCAATTATTTCAAACCCCGTTAATAAAGGTAAAAGATTCATAGCATAGCTGTTATTTCAAGGTGGTTATTTTTTTATATTTAAAATAAAATGTCCCAGTACCAAAGACATTGGCATATTTACAAAAATTATGTTTTATAAATATTGCGTGAAAGAACAGAGAAGAACTAAGATTGATTTGTTAGTCTTCTTCCAGGGCATATAGTCGTCGACTGTTAAAGGAAGATCTAATGTTAAGATGCATGTTTGACGGTTATACAGGGTGTCCCATAATTAATTAAACATTAGCTAATAGATGATAGATGACATCAAAATAAAGCGTTTGAGCTCAAATTGCTTTAGCAAAACGTTGCTAGTTTTCGTTCTACAGGGTGATTCATTAATATTTTTATTTTATATTATTTAGGGATGGAAGACAACCAAACCATAAAACTATTCGATCATTGTACGACAGATTAGGTGAAACAGGGTCATTTTTCAAAAACAGAAATGCTGGAACACCGAAAGGTATTGATGCGGATATTATGGAGGATGAAATTGTTGGGCGTGTTGCAGCAGATCCAGAAACCACTACAAGGCTTGTTTCTGCGGTCACTGGTACAAGCAAATCTACGGTGTTAAGAATATTACGGACAGAAAATCTGTATTCGTATCTTTTTACAGTACAGAATCTCTTTATATTTTATTTACGGATGAAACCACATTTACTAGAAGAGGTGTTTTTTTTTTCTTTTTTTTTACATTCCAATTACCAACTAGGCTTGACGGAGTAATGTATCTAAAATTTTTGAGAGAAGATTTACCAACTCTTTTAGAAGACATAATTCTAAATTTGAGACAAACACAGTATATGCATGATGGTGCACCACCATATTATAGCCTAGAATTTAGAAATTGTCTAGATGAAATTTATCCTCAAAGGTGGATTTTTTAAAAGTAGTGTATATCCATCGCCAGCACGCAGTCCCAAAGTAAATCTCCTAGACTTTCACTTGAAGGGGTACCTAAAGACACCTGTTTAGAAAAAATAAATAACGGTCAATAGTTATGGCAAAATATTGTAGAGTGAGTTAACGTCATTAGGGCCCAAAGAAACTCATTATTTAAAATATGACAAAACTTACACAAAAGATTTAGATTGTGTAGTTTATCTAATGGAGAACATTTTGAACACTATGGTCTGCTTTTTAACCAGGAGGAGTAATTCAAATTTTACGCGCCGTAATGCTTGTTTGTAATTGGTCTAATGGTAGGCAAGTTTACTCCACTAAATTTTGACATATTGACACTAATGACATTTGTGAAATTTTAAAATTCAAAATTTATATCGACGATTTTTTGTATTTTCTGAGTTATTCCTTAAATTTTTAAATTTTTCGTTTGCATTTATATAAAAAACGGTTCTATTCAGAACTATTCAGCGACATATTAGTGTTATTAAGATAACAATATGGATTCAATGCCAAGTACTAGTGGTAATTATTCTTCTCCGCCTTAAATACGCCGAGTAAATTTGGGTCACAAATATAAAGTCATATTTCAAATTGGAGTCATACATATAAATATAATAATATATATATATATATTATAAAAAGATCTTAAATTTTTATTTAAAAAATATACTATAAACTAAAGATTGAATGCAATTTAATTTTCCCTGGAATATATTCGCAATTTATTTGTTTTTGTGGAGCAAATAAATGAAAAGCTTGCAGAAAAATATTTGCCCTTGTCGGAACTACAAATCCAAAAAATCACCTGCAGTTATAAGAATTGACACCCTATTATTTCTTCCAGTCGCACGGTATAATTCTAAAAAGAACAAACCGGATGAAAATGTTGGAAATATATATCTTACGTCAACATTTTAAGATGTGGAACAAGAAATATAAAAAAAGGATGTCTAAAAGTAAGAAAAATAATTTAATAGTTAATTTGATATGAATCATCTCTCAAAACAATTGCAAAATTTGTTTTTTGTTGATTTAAAACTTAACTTTTAATATAATTCCTAAATAAATAACCGGTCAATAAATAACATATCGAATAATGACAATAAACTCAGAAAGAAGCGAAAAGAGATAAAACAAACTTTTTCCACCTTCGGTGCCATGTTAGGCCCCCTAACTTTGGTAAATACATCGGCAAGTTATTTATGGTCTTCAACTAATCGAAGTGGTTACGACACTGCATATTCTGTTCAATTGCGAATGTTTTTGACATCCTCTATTACAATGCTATGACATCTGCTTTCTTCGAATTCTTGTGTAGTCTTCGATTTTACATTTTACCTGTCATAAAGATATATAAATAATAAAACAACCTTAATTTGAATAAATATAATGTAGAATGGCCGAAGACTTCTAAAAAATACGATTTCCTACTTATATATAAAAAAAAGATAAAAAATTGTAGGATTATAATTAAGTATGCTAGCGCAGTTCCTTTAGATAAAAATTAGAGTTACATACTGACCTGGGTAAGACCTAAAACAATGAAAAGAATACATTTTTCGAAACCAACGGCCTTTTGACATCATTAAAAACAAATTCTACAAAAACACCAGAAAATGTAAATGGTTAAAACGAAATTATATTGATGGGAAGGTTTAATGCAAGAACTTAAAAAAGGGATAATAACAAATTGGTAGAGCCATACGAGGTCCAAAACAACGGGGACAGGAAGGCGAAGGATGTCCTGGCTGAAAATATTCATTAAGAATATATGTAACAGTTTCTTTATACATAACGGGTCACATAAACATACACCTAAAAATTCACTTCTCAATTAAAAATCAATAAAAGACTTTATTGTTGTTAGACAAGAGTCAATGATTAGGATCGAAGAATTGAGATTATATAGACGAACCACCTGTAAGTCAGACCATCATTTGAAGAGATCAAGAATCAAAATTTTTTAATAACGTGGATCAAATTTATATTCCACGTGGTCTTCATTTTCTTCCAAATCTTCAGTCTCGCTTTTCTCGCTCTCAATACATATGTCACCATCGTCAGTGTCGTTCAAAAGCAACTTCTCAAGTTTAATGTTGTTCATGTTGGGGTTGTACCACAGTTGTGTTACTGTTATTTACCTAGTCAAATACAAAATATCTCTTAGTCTTTAGCAAAATAATAAAATAAAAAAATTTCCTCATAAAAATTTATTTTTCACGTAAATAAGAACGTGTCGTCGTATACGACAAATCGCTTAGATTTCAAAACTTCAAAAAAATTTTTGCACGTACTCTCTTGCCTGCGTGATCGTGAACTAAAAGGTACTGGAAATACAAGCGATGTATGTACAGAAGCGCGTGAGTACACAGCGACTACATTTTTCATCGGTCATCGGCGACGCCACGTTGTTGTTCTAGGGTTAATATTTCATCATCAGTGCTATCTACATGTACATATTTTGAACCAATAAATACATATTTAAAATCCCTTTAAATGTTGTTTAATTAAATTGAAATTACATTATTGGATTTTATATACTGGGATGTTTAAGTTACAATAGGAATAGATAATATGGAAACGTAAGACTCCACTGGTTAGAGTCCACCAAACGTAGGACTCCACTCCGTAAGGTTGGAAGTCCTGAGACAAAGTCTACTCAAGTAGAGAGAAGTACAGTAGTGTCTGTTTATAACGATTCCCTATATAATGGTAAATCCTTTATAACGATGAAAATAGTAAATGTCGGTTGGTTCGTCATAAGGATGATGTATTAATTTTTGCTCTATACAGATATCGTTCTCATACGTAGGTAAAATCCCTTTAAATATTGTTTAATTAAATTGAAATTACATTATTGGATTTTATATACTGGGATGTTTAAGTTACAATAGGAACAGATAATATGGAAACGTAAGACTCCACTGGAGGTTGGAAGTCCTGAGACAAAGTCTAGTCAAGTATAGAGAAGTACAGTAGTGTCTCTTTATAATGATTCCCTATATAATGATAAATCTTTTATAACGATGAAATTAGTAAATGTCGGTTGGTTCGTCATAAGGACCATGTATTAATTTTTTCTCTATACAGATATCGTTCTCTCTTTATAGCGATGACTTTTCAGCGTTCCATAGTCGATGACAAATATGATATTGTATTTAAAGTTCAGACTACCTGAGTCACGAGTGGCAAGGTCATTATTCAGCGGTTTTGTTTTGCGCTTAAGGAATGCGGACACCCATTTTACTCATTCTTATCAGAGGATTAAGTGACTCGCTTTTATTGTTCAGGCGGCGTGCCTAACTGTTACCACACATATGTTGTCTTCTATTGACGACTTTTAATTTCCAGTTTAAGTTGTGTCTCAGTGTGTCAACAGTCAACATGTTTCCCAAAAACATAAAGTGGTCTCGGTGGAGAAAAGTTATCGATAACTCGAGCAATAGAGAAAGGCGAAAAGCAATCGGATGTCGTTAGCCGTACGGAGCTGTCTCAGTCAACTGTGGCTACGATATGGAAGGGCACACAAAAGTGGCTTAAAACGGAGATAGAGGGCGGTAGCAGGAGACTGAAGACTGAAGACTAATGCTGATAAGATCGGATTGTTTTTTAAAATGACAACAAACAGAACTTTAAAATTAAATCGGAAAAGTGCGTTGGTGGAAAGTTCTCTAAGGAACGCATTACAGGATTAGTGGCTGCTAACATAACAGGTTCAGTGAAACTAAAATTGTTAGTGATAGGGAGGTCGAAAAATCATTGAACCTTTAAAATATTGAACTTTGTTTTCTGCCAGCAAACACAACGAGTGTCCTTCAGCACATGAACCAAAGTCTCATGAATAGTTTGAAAAGCCATTACAGGAGAAGATTTTTGATGGAATTGGTTGAGAAGAATGGCGATCTTAAACTAAACATTTTTGACGCCATCCTAATGATAAGTAAATCCTGAGACGAGGTGACGAGCAATACAATAAAACATTCCTTTAAACATGCAGGATTGACTAATCATGAAGATAACCTGCCATTAGATGTTTGGGCCAGACAGTTTGAACTTAGTATCGCCTACGGACCAGAAGAGGTAATATATTTTAAAGAAGTTGATGAAAGTGTAACTACAACATCTGGACTTTCTGACGGGGACATTCTATAAGCATATCGTGTAGAAGAAGAAGAAAACAGTGACCTGAAAGTAGAAGCAGAACCAGAACTAGCTCCGACAACTCATCAGTCATTGGATGTGGCAAAAGTACTGCATAGATTCTTCATTCACCAGGAAGACGATATGAGTGCTGTGAAAGATTCTATATGTATTCAGGACAAGGTCAGATCAGTTCTGCAAAAAGAAAAAAGGAAACCTACCAAGGCGACTTAATATATCTTACATTAGCATATTATTTTGTTATTGAGCAGTACATATATTTTAATTGTACAGTTATTTTTTTATATATAATTGTACAGTTATATTGCTTATATTATTCTTTAATAAATCTATGTGGTGTACAGTGATAATTCATTTATATTCTTTTTGATACATTTTTTAAATTAAAATAGGTTATTTAGTACAGTATTATTAATATTACAGTACCGAATTTTGTCTCTTTGTGTATAACGATCTCTCCTTATAACGATGAAAATTCCCGGTCCCTTACGTATCGTTATAAAGAGAGAGGACTGTATATCACTTTGTCAGAACTAGCAACCTCAAGTGGAGTCTTACGTTGCCATGTAATCTACTCCTGTTGTAGAGGAGAAGGTGGGAATATGGCCCCTTAATTTGTTTTTCGACTAGAGATTATAAACAATCAACATTTTTAAATTTTAATTTTCGGCCACATAGCTATTAGTCTAATACTAGTACAGTATTATTAAAAAATATAAAAAAAACTAAAATCTAACATAAACACAAATATTCTTATCAGTATCTAGGATACTGTGATAAACAAAAACGTCACTCTCACATGGCCCCCAGGAGTCTATATTAAAGCAATACAAAAATCTATTGGCAGAAATCGCAGATATAATGTTTAGTTTCTGCACTGGCACAGTCATTGTGTGCCCACAAAAGACAGCTATGACACTGTACCCAAGATTCCCCTCTGCTATTACTTTAATAAGACTTCTCGCAAAAGATGCAGATGGCGTCGTCGTTATCAGGAATTGAACAATGTAAACTTGGTTCGGAATCTGTATCTGTCTGTTCAATATTGGAAAGATCACTTTCTTCGGTGTCAGAATCTTTGACGGTAATACGTTTTCAAACTTGCTCTTAGACTTTTTTGCAAATTTCGTCCTCGTCCCCTTCCGCGCCCCCTTTCGCATCCTCAACTCTGTTTATGGTCTTCAGGGTTCTAATTCAAATGTATAAGGAGATGGTTCTAATTCAAATGTATAAGGCGATGATGTAATTACAGTGGTTTTTATTGATTTTCTTCTTCGATTTGAGATTTTTATTTTAGGCTTGGTTATTGGTGAAATTTGATGGGGTAGTATAAGGGAAGGGTTTAATGCTGATGATGTTTCTGGTATTGAATAGAAGACAGAAGGCTTTATAGTTAGCAGTCTTTCATGCTCATTAGGTGATTTGGGTTGAAGAGATACTGAATCTGATGTTGACGTGCTTGGAGCAAATCACTTCAGTTGAATTGAGGATTCAGGAACAGTGCATGAAGTATGTTGTAGAGTCATCATCGAAGAAGTTATACAAGATGATATATCTTCCTCTTTCATTTAAAGTGATTGTGACCAGTCGCTCTAAATCCATTTATTGCGATCTCATCTGTAGCCCATTTTAAGTGAGCTTTACCCAATAACTCAGCAATATCATAAGGCTTAAGGATTATGTCAGAATGTAACAAACGTTTTCTTATTTCCTCACTATAATGAGATTTAAATGCACTCATAAATGTTTTATCAAGCGATTGCAGCTTATACGTAGTATGAGGAGGCAAGCTCATAATGGTGACATGCTTTTCACGAGCAACTTCTAGAATATCAACATTATGAGTTTGGCTGTAATATTCATCGAGTACACGAAGAACATGAGAATCCTCTGTTGGATTGGTCTTTCATACAAAATTATTAAACCATTCAGAAAATAAATTGGTTTGTATCCAACCAGAAGAGTGTACTTTTCCGATTGCTTCTGGCGGAGACCCTTTCATTAATACGTCTGTAAAAATTTTTCTTGGAAAAATTACCATTGGTGCGACGAAAGTTCCTCCTGTGCTGATTGCGCACACCAACGTCACTAAAGACATACGGTCCGACGCAGTTAACGCCCCTATATGCCTTTTACCTTTTCGTCATATTACTTGCGGTACTTTTAATTGCACGATTGTAAGGCCAGTGTCATCTACGTTATAGATACGGTCGGTAGAATAATTTTTTCCTCCTGCATAGTCCACCTCTAACAGATCAAAAAACTCCTTAATTGCTGGGTGATTAAATCCTCGCACTCAAGCGTAAGATGTTTCCATTGGTTTTCCAACAGATAATTGCTTTTTATGTCTATTTAAGAAATGGTCGGGCAATATTGCACCTGCACTTTTATTTTTAAACGAACTCTGGATGTTATTTCTGACTGATAATTGATAAGCCATTTGTCTAACATTCAAGACAGTAAGTCCACAAAAGGTTATCTAATGATATGTAAGGATCATAAACTAGCTTTCTTAACGTAGTTTTTGCTACAGCTTACTACGAACAGCCTCTACTGCCTTTTTCATGTCGTTAGAACTCCACAATTTCCTCTTTTTTTTTCTCAGATTTAGGAGAGAGATTAGTACGAGACAGCTAAAAATAATAAAATGCAAACATGTAATATGGACCCGTATCCATAATGCATACACATTTAGGGGGTCAAATTAAAGCAATAGTTACTCAAATTATAAACAAAATATCAAAAACAATTTATATATATACAGATTGAACCAAATTAAAACGGAACATACAATTTAATACATGTGTGTTTGAACTGCATTTGAAATAGTGGACCAATATAAAACTCGGACAAAAATAAATCCATACTTGGGTATAGACATTGTATAAAATATCGTTCAACTACCTGTCTCACAACAATGTTGTTTGCATAAGACGGGTTTGTCTAAGGAAACGATTATAGTTCAGGAAATGAAGCTCGAAAATAGTTAAAACCTCGCAAATTTTTCGTCCTGCATGTATCCAGTTCAAATTTTAACAGAAGGTAGGTAATAGCCCAAGGATCAAAATCTATATCGAACCGAAGTGCGCTGAAGGGTTTTAGGGGTGAAAACTACCCCTAATTGTCAAAAATTATAAAATAACATATTAAACCTGAATATGGGTAAGATTTGGTTTGAATTAGTTAAATAATGATTATTTTATAGTTTTGAATAGAGTTCCATCATATTTCAACCCTTAAAAAGCAACCCTTGTTAGAGATTAATGTAAAAAAATTACTAATTCTAAAAAAATGATTTCGCCTTGGATCGATTTGGATAAAAATTTGGATTTAAGCTCAATTCACCCGCTACTTTATAGTTTATGTCATGTCGACGAACCCTGATTGTTCTAAGGGGTGAAAACTACCCGTAATTGTCAAAAATTATAAAATAACATATTAAACCTGAATATGGGTAAAATTTGGTTTGAATTAATTAAATAATGATAGTTTTGTGCTTTTGAATAAAGTTCCATCATATTTCAACCCTTAAAAAGCGACCCTTATTAGAGATTAATATAAAAAAATTAGTAATGCGAGAAAATGATTTCACCTTGGAACAATTTACATAAAAATTTGGAATTAAGCTCAACTCACCCTCTGCTTTATAGTTTATGTCATGCCGATGAACCCTGATTGTTCTTAGGGGTGAAAACTACCCCTAATTTTCAAAAATTGTAAAATAATATTATAAATCTTAAGATGAGTGAAATTTGGTTTGGATTAGTTAAATAGTGATTTTTTTATACTTTAAAATACAAATTCATACATTTTCAACCCTTAAAAATCAATTGTTATGAGTGCTATAGGTGAAAACAATTTTTTGCCAAAATTTTGCAACTTTTCAACTTTTGAAAATCACCCTTTACAACATTGCAGTTTTTATAAACTAATTTATAAGATATAAATTGAAAAAAGTAGAATTAAATACAAAAAAATTTATCAACATAAAAAGGCACCATATATTCTTATACATTTACATAAATAGTTGAAAATATTTACATTTGTAGGTAAAACAATTGTAATATTAATTTTATTCGTCATCAATTACATCTTCATCGTGATCTATGTCATCCTCATCTTCAATTATTGGTGGACTATTATTGCACCCTTCACCTGAGCACCCAGAACAAGTAGAGTTACAGTATAAACCAACTTTTGTGCACCCACATGAAACACCGCATCCTTTTTTGCATTGCCAAAAAATAATTTTCAAAAGTTTATCGAGTGCAGGTTGTTTGTTCATGCGTACGGGTAATAACAAACCATCTTTGGAATACCATCCCCAATCTGTTGCTCTAATATTTTCATTGCCAAGCCATAGACATATGAGCAGATGTTTTATTCTGTTGTATGGGATTTCAAAATAAGAACGCTTAAAATTTCGAATGTATAACGCCCCACTAGCTAATATACCGGTTTTGTAGATTATTATGCTCCGAAATATACTGTACTATACTAATAGAATTTTCCGGAAAAAAAATCACTGGTTTTTTTTAACGTATTTCCTTTAATTTTTAACGATAGAGTGTTTCTTCAAAAACGATTTGTAGAGGTTTTTAAGAGCTACAAGAATCTGTGAATTAAATCTTTTTGGAACCCTTGGTTTTTAAATGGGGTGAGTTTAAAAGGCTCGAAAAAGATGGTGCTTGATCGTAAATCGATGCTTTAAACGGCTATATCTCGCCAAATATTCATTGTACAACAAATCTAAATGAAGGATAATTTTAGTCATTAAAAAAGCTACAATTTGGTATTTTGTATTTTTTTCATATATTCAGTATTTTCGGGTATATTTAAAAAAAGAAGGGTAAAAAATATGAAATTGTAAATCGTTTCTCGCTTTTAGCTGTACTTTTTCTAACACAAAGCATTTTAAATAGGTCAAACTTCTTGAACGTATTAACAATACATGTACAAAGGGAATTTCAGAAGGGTGAAGATCGATTTTAATTATGGTGGTGGTTAGGGGGATGTTTTCATCGACTTTTTCGTAAAAAATGAGGTATTGACCTTATTTTCATCATAACTCACTCAATTTTTGAGCTAGAGTCTTTTTTATGATAGGTCTATTTATGCTCTTTAAAAAAGGTTTTGTGAGTTTTCTGCCAAAAATGCATCATTTTCCCGATATTTGATTTTGAATCTTTCAAATTTGGCATTTGAAGAAAACCGCTGAACATTGATAGGCCGTATTTCGGTTCCTATTATATCCCAAAAACATTTTAAAAAATGAATTGTATTTGTCTTTTTAAAAGTTACAAATTTGTTCTCTACAATTTTTTTGATAAAATGCACCATTTTCGAATTATTCGCGAAAAATCGATTAAAAACGAGGATTTTTTCGTCTAAAAGTTATTACTTTCAATCGCGAATAACTTGAAAAATATCATTTTATAAAAAAAATGTTTAGCACATTTTTTGTTTAGAATCACTTTTTTAATCGAAACCTGTAGTTAAAACGTAAAAAAAAATTTCACCCCGGAGATGGGGTGGCAACCACCCCCTAGGCTTTGGCGCACTTTGGTTCGATATAGATTTTGATCCTTAGGCTATTACCTACCTTCTGTTAAATTTCAAGTCAATCCAGGGAGCACGAAAAATTTGCGAGCTGAAATGCTTCATTTCCTGGACTATAACTGGTTTGACAGCATAAATCGTAGATTTATGTGTAGCTTTCAATTTTTATGAGTTCAGAATCCAGCAGTACGCTGAAGTATTGGATTTTTATAATATAATTATTTGACAATATTTTGTTGGCCCACCACCTACAGCAGAATTGAGCCGAAATACATTATATTCCTATGTTCCGAATTTATTTCGTTCAATCTGTATATATATATATATATATATATATATATATATATATATATATATAATATATATATATATATATATATATTGCAAAATGTTCATAGTTGGCTTTAAAAGTCCATACTTAATGTCTACATACTAATTAGAGAAAGATAATGTTTAGAACTGATTTCTTCGAAAAAATAGTATAAACACAAGAACAGCAAAAAGTTTTGTTAAGCACGTGAATGAAGCGAGCTTTGTAAGTCGACTAACGCTCCTTTCATATTACACGACTTCGCTTGTGCGGGAAAAAATCGCCCGATTTTTAATCGTGGTTTTGCTACTTTCACATTGAACGATAAAAATCGTACATTTTTATCAGTTCATCGGAATATTTGGTCTGGTCTGGATGAAAATTGTGGATCGCGAACAAATTATTGCGTTATGGATACTGTATCGGCGTCGAAAAAGACAAAGGCGCAATCGCCTTCACTGGATTCACCCAATGAATCAGAGACGAGAGGTAGTCTTGATGTTCCACACTTTATTTGAAGATCTTAGAAACGATGACCAAAAGTTTTTCAACTACTTTCGTATATAAGTTCGCTCCTTTGATGAGTTACATGGGAAACTGAAGAGTGTGATTACTTCTCTATTGTCCTTATGGCTGTAGCAGACACAAAGTACAGATATGTTTACGTTGATGTAGGAAGCTATGGTAAAAGGTCCAAATTGTGGAAATCAATAGACAGTGGTTCTCCACCATTACCTGAGGAAAAATTTCTTCCAGGAACAGAGAGTCCTAAAATACCATACTTCTTTGTTGGAGACGAAGCATTTGGCTTACACAGACATCTACTGGGACCCTTTGGAGGGAAACGCTTAACAGTTAAAAAAAGGGTCTTTAATTATAGATTATGCAGAGAACGAAGATATGTGGAATGTGTGTTTGGCATCCTGAGCAATAAATGGCGTATATTCCATCGCCCTATCAACGTTCAGCCACATTTCGCAGTGCTCATCGTCAATGCGTGCATCGTATTGCACAATTATGTACGTGACAGAGACGGATATCTTGTTAAGGACACAACGACGATCACAGGCCTGGAAGATGTATCAGGAGAAAGCACTACACGAGAAGGCTTGGAAGCAAACAATATCAGAAGTGTGCTTACCTCATATTTTTTGACAGAAGTCGGGAGTGTATCCTGGCAAATGTCTAAAGTATAATTTGTCATATATGTGAAAATAAATAAATAAATGAAATAAAAATAAAAAGTGTCTCTGTTGTAGATAGTAAATCAAGTGAAGTATACAATACATACAACACCAATATACAATAAAAAATACAATATACATACGTCCAAAAGGTAAGTTTACTTTGCTTAATAAAAAGTTAATAGGTACAGTACTTACCAAATGCATTTTTTTCTCCATCGCCATTGTTCTCTAAATCCGGATTGAGTGCTAAACTTACTTCTTCCCAGGCTTTCCTTGTTGCATTTCTATTCTTATAAATTTCTAAAGTTTTGTCCCATATCACAGGTTTTGCTTCAACTAGGGATATTAACACCTCAGCATCAACACCTTTCATAATTTGCAAACAAACTGCCAAAACTGAAAGTGGTAGAAACAATACTGGGGACAGTTCCGGTACGACTAAAGACCGTCTAGTGTGAAAGCGTGCATTTGGTTACGTAGGCCACTGAGCTAGAGGGCGATACGGTAGCCGTGCGGTTCTAGTAGCACTGGATGGCTGCAATACGATTACAAAACGTGCCCGTGTTCTAATCGTGCAATGTGAAAGGTCTCGTACTCTTCAACAGTCGATCAAGAAAAATTGCCCGGACGATTTTTTCCCGCACGAGCGAAATCTTGTAATATGAAAGGAGCGTAAGGTCTAAAGGCTTAACGCAATAGTTCTTGGTTCCTGCTAAGACAAGTTTCGATAGATAAAGACAGATGTAGTATCAAGCGTGAGTCAACAATGGCATTGGCGGAAGTGACAAATTCACTTAGAGGCCGACGTACCAGCAGGGGCCATATTCCCACCTTCTCCTCTAACATTTAGTTTAGCAGCATTTAAAGGACATTTATCCATGAATTTAGTTGCTCAAAATATATACATCCATATAGCACTGATAAAGGAACATTAATTCCGAAAACGTTCTGTGATGTAACCCAATAGGGTGTTTTAATATTTACCTTTTATTAAGGAATTTTCCACTATTTTTTTTGGAATATATTATCAGATCCTTGTCGGATTAGATAACAGTTAAAAAACTTTGAAATATACTAATCTTTAATTTTCATATTTAACTCCTAAGAATTATTGTATAACTCATTTTACACAATAAAAAATACATGGCGGGTAATCTTCCAAATACATACTAAACCCAACATTAATTTAAGTTTTTTTGGGTACATAAACTTTTTAAATTTTCAAATGGCTGCCTGCAGCATAAATTTAATTAGCAACGTTTGCTAAAGGTTACTCGCTTATATTTTCCACCTGAATTTCGGCAATGCACAAATCCATTAGCGTTGCTAAAGAGGGAGTCGGAACACGTACGGTTAAAGTTGCGCAAATTATATTTTCCTTTGGATTTTAGCCAGAATGCGAGACTAAGAAATTACGAAATTATAAAATATTGCACCAGATTTTAAACTATTTTTTATTACTGTTCGCTACTCTTTTTCTACCATTATGGTCATATATTATTATTAATAAAAATAATAGTTCCAACAATAATCCGCTTGTATAATACAACAGCCAATCGTTAAGCCGGGTCCAGACTATGTAACAAAACATGTTAATTAAAAGTTTTAAAACAAATTTGTTGTATAGTTTATTTCACGAAAAATGGTTGAGTGCTTAATGATGGCAATAATACCCGACCGCAAGTACCCTAGCTTAGTCAATATTAGTTGGGCAGGTAAGTATTCAGGTAAAATTGAAGCAACTGTGGAGTGTCGTTATCTTGTTTGTATCATAAATTCCTGGTAATATAAAAACGATTAAAAAATCGTATAAAATTATAAAAACGATTAGAATACATTTTATTTCATAAAGTTGTAAACATTTTAACAGTGAGTTTCACTATCAATGGTTGATCTTTTAATGACCACAATAAATATGTTGATCGGTAAGTATTTCCTGGAATATTTGTACAGGTTCCCTCTATTCTGTATAATTTGTAAAAGTATATAAAACCGATGAGATATTTTTAAATATACATTTTGTTTCATTTAGGTAAAAGCGTTACAAGTTTTACCAGTGTTATACCTATTTATACCTATAAAACAGCATCATGTGGCGTCCGTGGAAAAACATTGATGGTGCTTCTTCCAGTGTTTCGGCAAAGAAAAAGCATTTATCTGCTGACGCTAAGGAAATCGTAAAAACAATTTAAAGTTCTTTACACTCAAAAGGACTTACTGCTAATACTGCTGCAAGTGAAATATCTGATTTAACGAAAATATCTATAACCACACTGAAAAGAATTACATTAAATCCCATTAAGTCAAGAAGAAAACGTAAGGATGCCGGTTCTACCAAATGTATTGACGAAAGTGATAAGGACTTAATAAGATGAAAAATTTATACAATGTATGAAGAGCAACGGGTACCTACATTAGATGTTTTAAAACAGCGGCTTACTAATGATGATACACAAATAAACTGTAGCCTCATTAGTATTTGAAGGATTTTGTCTAAAATGGGCTTCAGATATCGTACAATCGACAAAAGGCAAGTGCTTATGGAGTCCCACAGTTTACAAAAGTGGCGTACTGAATATATAACTTTCATAAGAAAGAACCGTACGGAAGATCGACCAATAATTTATCTGGACGAGACATGGTTTGACACTTATGAAACACCATCCAAACGATATTCCGATTCTTCCAACAGGTGTCAAACAAAAGCTCCATCAAACAAAAGGATAAGAATAACAATTTTACATGCAGGATCAGAAAATAATTGGGGTCCCAAATGCCTTATGGCTTTCTGCAAAGAACATTAAAGACTCCTGCGTGGACTACCATGAGAATACAACGGCAGAGCTTTTTGAGCAATGGTTTATGAGTTGTCTTATACCTAATCTTTCTCAAAATAGTGTGATAGTAATGGAAAATGCAAGTTACCACAGTCGTCAATTACATAAATCTCCAAGTGCAAATAGCACAAAAATTGAAATTCAAAACTACCTCTTAGAAAACGATACATATGTTGAAGAAAGTTATTTAAAAAATGAACTGTTAGAAGTGTTAAAATCATTTTCTATTAAAAAAGTATATGTAACAATAAAACACTGAAAACTTTGTTTTTAAACTTCCACAAAATTTATTTTAAATATTATCACTACAGCTGTTTCGGCTGATTGCCTTTCTCAAGTGATCTATTTTGGATTGGGTTTACAAATTTATAGTCTCTAATGAAATAGGTTGAGGAGGGGAGAACTGTTTGTCTCAAGTTGGTCATTCAGAATTATATCTGTGTTTTTTAATTTGTTAATTTCCATAGACTCTAACAAAGATAGCTTAAGGCCTTTATTTTGAATGTGAAGAATTTTAAATTTGTCATTAAAAGAATGATTATGATCTAGAAGGTGAAGTGCGTATGTCGAATCTGTTTTTCTATTCCTGAAAGCCCTTTTATGTTCTGCTATTCGTTTATCAAAGTTTATCAACCGTTTATCAAAGCCCATAAAAGGGCTTTCAGGAATAGAAAAACAGATTCGACATACGCACTTAACCTTCTAGATCATAATCATTCTTTTAGTGACAAATTTAAAATTTTTCACATTCAAAATAAAGGCCTTAAGCTATCTTTGTTAGAGTCTATGGAAATTAACAAATTAAAAAACACAGATATAATTCTGAATGACCAACTTGAGACAAACAGTTCTCCCCTCCTCAACCTATTTCATTAGAGACTATAAATTTGTAAACCCAAGCCAAAATAGATCACTTGAGAAAGGCAATCAGCCGAAACAGCTGTAGTGATAATATTTAAAATAAATTTTGTGGAAGTTTGAAAACGAAGTTTTCAGTGTTTTATTGTTAGATAAAATGAATTTCCATTAAGTAACGGTCGAATTCATCAATTATTTAAAAAAGTATATGTTTGTGACACATTGGCCGAGGACATGGGATATACAGTGTTACGGCTTCCACCCTACTATTGTTTATTTAATCCTATAGAGCATATTTGGCACCAATTAAAGTCAAATGTTAGGTTACAAAATGTTTCTCCGACTTTAAGTTATAGTGTAGTCGAATTAATGAGCAAATGTGTTAATGATATCTTCCCAGAAAGTTGGAAATATTCAGTACGCCATGTAATGAACGTAGAAAATTCATATGTTACTTTGACTCACATAATTAAACCAATTATTATTAATCTTAAAGAGGATAGCGACAGCGAAACAGAATTAGGTATTTAGGAATTTATAAATATATTTTGGGTATTTAGGGTACTTTTTTTGTAAATTTTAATTTGTGTAATTTTTCTCTATAATTTTTTTAGTTCATCATTTTTTGTAAATTATGTATTCGTTTGTATGTATATACTGTAAATAGAACTATTATTAGTGTACATTTTTAACGATATCCGATTAGGAAGAGCAAATACTTTTACACACGCCAGTTTTTGCTGACAGTCCTAAGCCTGTAAATAGTGAGAAGGAAAGTACCTTTCTGAATTTAGATCCATATACTGCAATTATTCATGTAGAACAAAAAACTACTTTGTTTATGTTAAAAATTGATCAATTATCAAGTATATTCACTTCAACAACATGAAAATACCATATGAAATAATATAATAAATTTTTATAATCGTGTATTACACAGCTACCAATGAAATATATTAAATAACAAACTTTCTGAAGTGCGACCCTGTGTAATCCCTGTAAGTGCTTAATGGTAAGTAACCATTAAGCACTCAACCATTTTTCGTGAAACAAACTTTACAAATGTATTCTGTAACTTGTTATAATATAGTATAACCATCTCGACTATATAACAAAAAACAAATCAACAAAATACGAACAACTTTTTTATCGAGATTTTTTATCGAAGTTAATTCATTTTCTTCATTAAAAAAAAACGTTTCTTCGCTTATTTCAGATGCCCTGATGATGCTGTAGAAAGGGAAAGTACTTGGACAAGATTTGATTATTAAATTTGTGCTCGATATTTGCATTAATTTGTTAAAGATAATAAACTGTTGAAATGTTTAATTAGTGTGAACAACTTTATGCTTAGAGTCAATAAATAAAAATTGAGCTCGATGGTCAGAAAACCAAGGTTCAAGTAAATCCAGATCAACTAAATTTTGTTTTAATGGTAATTTAATTTGATATTTTTTATATACTACTTGTAGAGAATTTTAAAAATTCATCTCACAAGCACCCTATTCAGTAGAATACTCCGAAATTTTCTGAACCTTCTCGGTTTCCCAAAGTTAAGAAACAATATTTTCTAAATTATTTTTCATGCTTAAATGAAAAGCATAAAAGTTACAGACCTGTAGTGATATAGAAGAATTACTAACTAAAAGTTCAAATAGAGATAGAAATTTTGTATTATAATCTGGTTTAATTGCATTTTATCTAACAGCAATAGTCAGAAATGAAAGGAAGAAAATATTAACCTCAAACAATATATCAATCCTGCAAGATCTATTGAAGTCATTATCAGTCAATTTAGTATTAATAATAGACGATCGGTTTCGCTTTCTACAATATGCAAAGCATCTTCAGGTCTGTCGATACAAAGTTAATTAAATGCTGAAATAATAAAACCCATATTAGGGTGTTGTCTTATAAAGATAGACAAAGATAAATTATATAAATTACAGTAATTATGCCAATATAACATGTCTGTGATTTTTCAAAAAATGAATAAACTGTTTAAGCAGACAAAGTAAATAAGACCCATAAATTGGTATAAAAATAGTGTATTGAATTGTAATAAATTAGTAAATAAACAAAACATTACTTATATGCCGGTACACTATTAGTAAATGGTTGGAAGAACATAGTTTAAACTATTCTGTATTGCTGAAGGGAGCACTTCAGTTTTTACTATTGTAATTGTTTGACAATAAAAAAGGAAGTCTTGAGAAGATAGATTTTATCCAATGAAGTAGAAAATAGGTGTTATGTGATTGTTTGTTAAATGGGAGTGATGTTCTACAATATTTAATTCTTTAAAAGTTATTTATATTTATTCAAGAGATATATTTAGGAAATTTGTGTTATTTATTGAGATTTTATTAAGGTGACAGTTGCATGATAATGAATGAAATTAAATGTACAATTGTTTGGGTGTGCAATTTTCTTTAACTTGTAATTAACAAATTTCTTTGATAAAGTTCAATTGACTTACCATTATACTAAACTAACTATAAAATAATTAAAACTCAAACAATTAAGGACACTTAGGGACATACAGAACACACTTAAAAAGGACGAAACAGACATTAAAAAAAGGGGGTTTAGTACTACATCTCTGACTTGGAGACAATTAGGTTTTTTTTGTTATTTTTTAGATTTTAGGAAAGATAATGTAGGTTACAGTGTGACAGTTCTTCTTCTATTTTTCAATACAAGTTGATTAACCAGTTTTTTAAGTAAGCAGATATTAATAAATGTCTCTAAAAATTTTTAATAATAGAAAAAGTAAGTTAATACGTTTAAAATTGGCATACTTTAACAATCATTAAATAATTAAATTTAAATGTAACAATCTGAATAATTGAAATAAATGTTCTATTATAACTAACTTAATTTAGTCAAAATTACAGAACAAACTTAAGTGATTACTTGGTTATTAAATATGTACAGTTGTAATCAAAATCTATAAAAAAAGTTACAAAACTGCTTTGAAAATCTACTGTTGATGCGAGTGAGTTATCTGTCATGATATGTGTAAATATTTATTTTAGTTCTAATATCTTAGTATGGAGATTCACACTACATTAGCTTGCCTAAAATTTAAAAGATAACAAAAAAAAAACCTCATTGTCACCAAGTCGGAGATGTAGTGCTTTTAAATCCCCTTTTTTTAATGTCTCTTTCGTCCTTTTTGAAGTGTGTTCTGTTTGCCCCTAAGTGTCCTTAGTTGTTTGAGTTTTAATAATTTTATAGTTAGTATAGTACAATAGTAACTCAATTTAACTTTATCAAAGAAATTTGATAATTCGAAAGAAAATGCAAAAAAGTATTTTTGAAGTGTGTATATTTTAGGCAATTCCTAGCTGAGCGCTTTCGGCTTTACAAAGCCATCATCAGAGCTATGGTCAATTTTTTAAATACCACTACAAAGGAGAGATCTCATTTCCTTAAATTTCAAAATTATGATTTTGTAGGTGTTGAAATACTTAAAACCAAAAAAAAAACCTATAAAAAGCCGACACTGGACTTCACAAACACGTTAAAAAATTGAAAATTTTTTTTTGTCATGGTACGGGTTTAAGAACCCGACCATTGATTGATGTGAGGACGTAGACTGAAAAGCTATTCAGTCTACGTCCTCACATCAATCAATGGTCGGGTTCTTAAACCCGTACCATGACAAAAGAAAAAAAAAATTTCAATTTTTTAACGTGTTTGTGAAGTCCAGTGTCGGCTTTTTATATGTTTTCTTTTTATATGTTTTAAGAATTTCAACACCTACAAAATCATAATTTTGAAATTTAAGGAAATGAGATCTCTCCTTTGTAGTGGTATTTAAAAAATTGACCATAGCTCTGATGATGGCTTTGTAAAGCCAAAAGCGCTCAGCTAGGAATTGCCTAAAATATACACACTTCAAAAATACTTTTTTGCATTTTCTTTCGACTTGTCATAAGTGTGTACAAAAAAATATCAGTCTTTTGATAATTTGATAATTACAAGTTAAAGAAAATTGCATACCTACACAATTGTACATTTAGTTTCATTCATTGTCATACAACTGTAACCTTAATAAGATCTCAATAAATAACACACATTTCCTAAATACATCTCTTGAATAAATATAAATAAGTTTTAAAGAAATAAATAATATATTTCATTTAACAAACAATCACATTACACCTATTTTATACTTCATTGGATAAAATCTATCTCCTCAAGAAACTTCCCCGTTTATTGTCAAATAATTACAATAGTAAAAATTGAAGTTTTCGATTCAGCAATACAGGATAGTTTAAACTATGTTCTTCTAACTCTTAATTAATAGAGTACCAGCCTGTGAGTAATAATTTGTTTATTTACTAATTTATTACAATTCAATAGACTAATTTTATACCAATTTGTGGGTCTTACTTACTTTGTCTGCTTAAACAGTTTATTCACTTTTTGAAAATCCACATACATGTAATATTGACAAAATTACTGTAATTTATATCATTTATCTTTTTCTATCTTTATAAGACAACACCCTAATATGGGTTTTATTATTTCAGCATTTAATTAACTTGTTTGTGAGTCAGTCTTATTTATTATTTCTTTTACCTATTTGAAATGGACTCACACAAGCAACACATTCATGACCTGAAACTCACTTTACATCTACAAGGATGAACATTTAAACCAATTCTACAAGTATTATGCCTGTCCAAATAGGCACTATTTCCCTTATTAAAACATTATTTGAAATTGGAACAATTATAAATTTTATGACCAGATGATAAACAAAAGCTACACCCCGCTTCTAATTTTACTTTGCTTGTAATCAAATGAGTTTTTGATACCTTTCTTTCGTAGCGCCATGTTTTTAATCTGGAACAGTTACAGTTTCTTAGGTTGTGGCCCTATTATCAAGGTAACAAAAGAAATCTTTTAGATTTGGCAATTTTAAGTTGTCCACAGCAATTTAAAATGATTTGTTAGTATATTGATCTAGTTCTTTTTAGATATAAGCATCATATCTCAACTTTCTACAGATTTTTTTTAAATTTTGCTGCCTCACTTTACTAATGAATTCACTGTAGCGTTTACGCTACTGACTAGTCCAATTTAAACCCCTCAAGAAATTTTTATTACCCGCCTACGATCGATTTTAAATCGACATTTTTCCCCACACGCGCAGTAGTCGCTTAAAAAGGAAGATTGATCGATTTTGTGCGGAAGCGGAGCGGGCAGTTTTGGTCAGAACTCTACGCAGCCACGTCAACCGGTGAAATTTTTCACCTTCAAAGTGACGGAATTGGAGCAAAAAAATTATTTGGGGAAGAATAAATTAATTCATATATAAAATAGATATAGTCATAATAATAAGTAAATTTTGTATTTCTTTAGAGATTTATTTTTGAGTTCCGAAATAATTTAAATATAAAATTTCCTTGATTTACTTGCAAAGAACAGAAGGTCAGTTTTTTTATATAGTTAAACTTAAATTCTGTTTTAGTCCATGTCGTTGTCATTAAGTTTTTTTGGTTCTTTTTTCTTCTCTAACTTTTTTTGGTGGTATTCTGTATTCTGCGCATGTTCTTTTCAGGGCGCAAGCCTGTCATATCTACGAAGTAACTTCGGAAATTCTGACATGTTGACATAACCTAATGTTTTGATTTTTTGTTTTGGTGCAGTCAATCCATGCTGCTACACCTATTAAATTACATATTTATTAAATTAAATAATCATTTTAGATTCCGTCACTTCACTTGAGGATATTCTCTTCAGAATATTCCCTCAAGGATATTAGTAACTTTGAATCCTGCAACTAATTAGCAACTTGTGTATGTAACCCGTGGATTTTGCTGTCACTTAGAGACCAGTGACTGGTTGTGGCTTGTGTGCCCAGGATTCGTCTTTACAGCCATAAACTGATTTAGCCGTGCCAAGAGGAATTTTCCTATGGACTTATGGGGCTGTAAAGATAAGTTGTTTGACTGTGTAATTTTTTTTTGTTACTTCCTATTTAGTAGTATACCCTCTTCATATGCATATGATAAGGTAAATACCTTTGTGATAATTTAATTTTTAATATAATCTAATTCTAAAATATTGGGGAGAAGAAAATACATTACATGTTTTTATTGGGTTTTTAAATAGGATATACAGAGTCTGACCAAACTCACTTTTTTTTTGATATAATATTTTTGTTAATATAATACAATTTGATATTGAGGGAGGGACATAAATTTAATGTGGTTTTTTTTAATATATATATATATATATATATATATATATATATATATATATATATATAATGAGTATTGAGAACTCACTTTTGAGATAATATAATTGTAACAGAGTTATCATTGTTGATATCTGTACAATACCGTAATTATTTCTCATTTTAGTAGAACTATTTAAATCTAAATTACTAACCTTAGTGTTAAGACTTAGGCTACCCTACGGACTATTCGTGTTTATACTAATATTTCATATTTTATTTGGCCAGTGGTAGTGACTATTCGTTTGTTGAGGGGCTATTAAGTCCCATTGTATGTGTACACCATCCACTACCACTGTTATTTGGCTTTGCATTATATGTAAATTGTTTATACACATATACCTATATACATTTTTTATAAATATATTTATTGTTGCTATTTTGAGTTTTATTTCAGTTCTACTAACCAGTATATAACATAGCAAAACAAGATTATTATTTAGTATTTTTGTATTTCAGGTTATTATCTCCAGATTTATTTGTTACTTCAAAATCTCAACTATCGTTGAGTTGGCGCCCTTCTTCCTTCTTATTGTTCTCTTTCTATAAATTTATTCCCAGTGACCTTCTTCAGTTGTATCACGTTTGATATTACCAGGTCCCATTTCTTTCTTGTCTCATTATCTCATTATCTCTTATTATTGTTGTTTATATCTTTAAAGCCACAATCCAGTGCATTGAAGCTAGCCCGAACACTCACTTGAGATTTAGTGTCTCTTTGGCCATTTAAATTTGTTCCTCTGAGCTTAGCCATATCTTTAGTATTTTCATCACCTCCCTTCCAGTTCTTCTGGAATTTGGAAGTTCTACACTTCCAAAAAAAAACCCAATACTCCCGGAGAATTGAGCGTTTCAATTGGCGCCCAACGTGGGGTTTCTTTTCCACTTCTGCCTTTAAATATATATATATATATATATATATATATATATATATATATATATATTATATATATATATATATATATTTATATATATATATTATATATATATATATATATATATATATATATATATCTCCTTTAATTTTTGGTTTTGATCTTGGGTTGTTGTGGTTTTCACTGGTTGTGCTTTTAGATTTTCATTTTAACGTTTAGTTTTGTACTTCAATTTTTTTTTGACATTACCTTATATCTATATCTTAAATCGACTTGTTTTGCTATATACTGTGTAGACTGAATAAATTACTTTGTTTTGATTTGTTAAATAACTATTTTAGCTAAATAATAAATTCATTAAAAATTTAAAGAACTTAAAGTTAACTATTTCACATATTTTACAAGTCCGGAGTAGTCAAGAAGTTGAGTCACTACCTCGAAATAACAGTTTTTGAAATTTTAGGTTCCTTAGGGTGTTGTAGCAGTATATTTCATTGGATTTCATAACTGGACCAAAACAATTAAACATTACTGGTATAGGTACCCCTTCAGAATATTAATTTGGAGTCAGAGAGTAAGTTAAACTTTACCTACTTTTACTCATTCTCTTGTATATTTCTCAGTTGTGTAATATGTCTGCGTTCAAGGTAGAGCATCTGTTAGCTCCTGAATTAGAGTATGAGTTGAGAGTCCGTCATCTAACCAGTCCATTGTTAAAAAAAGTTGTATAATGTACAGAATGTACCAGGTAAATTTCCTGATTTTAAAGTTGAACATGGTGTTTTGTATAAACATGTCTTAAGTTCCATGGATGCCCTTACTGGAATGTCAGATTGGAAGATAGTTGTTCCAACTCCTAATAGAGCAGAGGTTTTGGCCACTTTTCATGACCATCCTACTGCAGCTCATTTTGGTTTTTACAAAACTTTCCGTCGTATATCGGAACTCTATTACTGGCCGAAGATGCGTCAAACTGTACGTAGCTATATCGCTAAAAGCAAAATCTGTGCTACATGCAAACCGACAAATCTTCCCCAACCAGGTTTAATGGGTAGTTATCGACGGATTGATTTTCCATTTCAACTTCATATCGTTAGATCTCATTGGTCCCTTATCACTTCTGTACCAGTTTGGTTTTTAAGATCTGATTATCAATTTAGTTTACCTGGCAAAAAAACATAAGATGTTGTGCTATTTTGCCTTCTTTTTTTTATCTTATCTTAATGTTGGTTATTATCTTAGTTTATGGACTTGTTAATTTTGTTGTTTGTTTTCTCTTAAAAGTCCAACTGCATATCATAGGAGTACAGGATGGATATATGGGAATTTCCCCATCTTGAGTTCTGAGTTGAATAGATATTTACAGCGATAATTAGGAAAACATTCCAAATATTTTCTTTATTAGTGTTGTATGGTTTTGTGGATCATGACCATAAAGCTTATGCATTCACATTCACTTACTGTGTCGGTGTTTTTAGCGTGGGTTCAGTATTGATCACCCTGGATGTGTTCCCTCACTTGGCTCAGAAATATATCAATACATATTAGTTGTTCCTTGAGTGTCTCTTAGGTTGAAATTAGAATGTGTCATTTAGAATTGGATCGTTCTGATATTCAGCAGTAAGTAAGTATGTTTAACTTGGAGGTAATCTACTATGCTATTATCTTTGAAAGTATTTGATTTTTTAACATATCTTATTGTATACAGTTTGTTTACCTGTCTCCCTACTAGTCATATGGATTGGTAGATGGGAGTTATCTCTATCTGTATCTTAATTGAATTTATCTTTACCTTGATGGAGTTTATCTTTACCTTGATGGAGTTTATCTCATACCTGTAATGGAGTTTATTTCGTATCTTTACCTTGAGTTTATCTCGTACCTTGACTGAGTTTATCTCGTATCTTTACCTTGAGTGTATCTTTATCGTTACCTTAATTGGTTTATCTCGTACCTTTACCTTAAGTTAGTTATCTTTACCTTTACCTGGATAAGTTTACTTCTTATCTATATCTTACGAATATATATATTATCTTTATCTTGATTATAGAGTCCTAAAAATCTGTCCTTTACTGTTCTTGTCGTGAGTAAAGAATTGGAACACGTCAATAGTACAGTTTAGGTATTACAGTTAGGATCTCTTTTATCTTTCCTTCTACCAAGTGTATAGCTGGTAGAAGTGAGTTTTGTGCATATCCTCTACCATGAGTAGATCTGGACGTGCAATTATCTTTTACCTTTCGTGCATATCCTTTACTATGAGTTGGGATTGCAGTTACCTTACTTACCTTTTTTTTAGCATACCCTATACCATGAGTATAGTGGGCTTGCTAGTATCTAAGGCACTAACAACCTTTACCGATTGTGTGCTTTCCTACAGCTGCTAGAGCAAGTAGGTGTATTGTATTATCTTTTACTTTGAATTTTCAATATGTTGTTAATATCCCGAACCATATATATGTTTAGGTTTGTAGTTTCAACTAGTTCTGAGTAATTAGGCCCTCATTGAACTCTATGGTGACGAATAGAATCGGGTCGCTCTAGTGTCAACGTTGGGTAAAGTTCATAGGATTTTGTGTGAATTTCGTTGGAATGAATGGTTCTTGGAAATATTGTGTTAGGGGTTATTAATACACATCTATAATGTAGTTTTAACGAATGGTTGTTTTTACTAATACTTGAGAATGTAGATAAGTAGTGTTAAAAGTTAACTTGATCTGTAAGGTTATAGAATTAAACTTAAAATGTATATTTTTTATATCTTTGGTCTATACTAAATTAACATACATTATCTCATTAAAAAAAATGTATGACTTCATCTCATATTCTTCGTTCCATATTTTTATTTCGTCCTTGATTTTGTTCCAATTCCTGAGCAAATGGTTGACTGGTGAGGAAGATGTTCAATTTTAACGTATCAACGTTCATTGTCGACCAAGCGTTAGATCGTTCTGCCACAAAAAAAAAGTTCCTTTTTTTTTGCAGGAGATGTCGGAGAATGTAGCGTTTACGCTACTGACTAGTCCAATTTAAACCCCTCAAGAAATTTTTATTACCCGCCTACGATCGATTTTAAATCGACATTTTTCCCCACACGCGCAGTAGTCGCTTAAAAAGGAAGATTGATTGATTTTGTGCGGAAGCGAAGCGGGCAGTTTTGGTCAGAACTCTACGCAGCCACGTCAACCGGTGAAATTTTTCACCTTCAAAGTGACGGAATTGGAGCAGAAAAATCATTTGGGGAAGAATAAATTAATTCATATATAAAATAGATATAGTCATAATAATAAGTAAATTTTGTATTTCTTTAGAGATTTATTTTTGAGTTCCGAAATAATTTAAATATAAAATTTCCTTGATTTACTTGCAAAGAACAGAAGGTCATTTTTTTATATAGTTAAACTTAAATTCTGTTTTAGTCCATGTCGTTGTCATTAAGTTTTTTTGGTTCTTTTTTCTTCTCTAACTTTTTTTGGTGGAATATAAAAGGTTCTACAAATGTGGTACAGCCTTCTGTATTCTGCGCATGTTCTTTTCAGGGCGCAAGCCTGTCATATCTACGAAGTAACTTCGGAAATTCTGACATGTTGACATAACCTAATGTTTTGATTTTTTGTTTTGGTGCAGTCAATCCATGCTGCTACACCTATTAAATTACATATTTATTAAATTAAATAATCATTTTAGATTCCGTCACTTCACTTGAGGATATTCTCTTTAGAATATTCCCTCAAGGATATTAGTAACTTTGAATCCTGAAACTAATTAGCAACTTGTGTATGTAACCCGTGGATTTTGCTGTCACTTAGAGACCAGTGACTGGTTGTGGCTTGTGTGCCCAGGATTCGTCTTTACAGCCATAAACTGATTTAGCCGTGCCAAGAGGAATTTTCCTATGGACTTATGGGGCTGTAAAGATGTTGTTTGACTGTGTAATTTTTTTTTGTTACTTCCTATTTAGTAGTATACCCTCTTCATATGCATATGATAAGGTAAATACCTTTGTGATAATTTAATTTTTGATATAATCTAATTCTAAAATATTGGGGAGAAGAAAATACATTACATGTTTTTATTGGGTTTTTAAATAGGATATACAGAGTCTGACCAAACTCACTTTTTTTTTTGATATAATATTTTTGTTAATATAATACAATTTGATATTGAGGGAGGGACATAAATTTAATGTGTTTTTTTTGAATATATATATATATATATATATAATATATATATATATATATATATATATATATATATATTATATATATATATATATATATATAATGAGTATTGAGAACTCACTTTTGAGATAATATAATTGTAACAGAGTTATCATTGTTGATATCTGTACAATACCGTAATTATTTCTCATTTTAGTAGAACTATTTAAATCTAAATTACTAACCTTAGTGTTAAGACTTAGGCTATCCTACGGACTATTCGTGTTTATACTAATATTTCATATTTTATTTGGCCAGTGGTAGTGACTATTCGTTTGTTGAGGGGCTATTAAGTCCCATTGTATGTGTACACCATCCACTACCACTGTTATTTGGCTTTGCATTATATGTAAATTGTTTATACACATATACCTATATACATTTTTTATAAATATATTTATTGTTGCTATTTTGAGTTTTATTTCAGTTCTACTAACCAGTATATAACATAGCAAAACAAGATTATTATTTAGTATTTTTGTATTTCAGGTTATTATCTCCAGATTTATTTGTTACTTCAAAATCTCAACTATCGTTGAGTTGGCGCCCTTCTTCCTTCTTATTGTTCTCTTTCTATAAATTTATTCCCAGTGACCTTCTTCAGTTGTATCACGTTTGATATTACCAGGTCTCATTTCTTTCTTGTCTCATTAGCTCATTATCTCTTGTTATTGTTGTTTATATCTTTAAAGCCACAATCCAGTGCATTGAAGCTAGCCCGAACACTCACTTGAGATTTAGTGTCTCTTTGGCCATTTAAATTTGTTCCTCTGAGCTTAGCCATATCTTTAGTATTTTCATCACCTCCCTTCCAGTTCTTCTGGAATTTGGAAGTTCTACACTTCCAAAAAAAAACCCAATACTCCCGGAGAATTGAGCGTTTCATCACGTAAGGCAGTGCAAGTTCCTATTTGAATGATGGTAATGTCAAGTAATATATAAATGTGAGAATTTATTAATACTGTTTCATTGTTATAACGTTTATCTAAAATTTTTAATACATTAACATAAGAGTCATTTGTTGGAGGTAGATCATTAATCAGGCGTCAGGCATCCCCTTCCAAATAATTCTTTAAATGAAAAAGTGTTTCAATACTTCAAAGTAAATTATTTTTATCAAAAACAGCTAAAAATAAATCTATAAAAGGTCTATAACCTGGTAAATTCTTGCTATCAAATGTACGAATGTCAATTGGTGGAATTTTTGAAGCTGAAAAGGACTTAGTGTAGATCATTTTGCGGATTACTTACGCTCTGTACTACTGTATCTAGTTTAAAGTTGTTTGGTAATTTTATTTAATATATTAAAATATTTTTTCTTAATATCTTCCACAGAATCATGATATTCCTTGTCAAAACAGACAATATCCCAATGAAGGTCTTGAACTTAATTAAAATTTTCTATTATTAATTCTTTTCAAATTTGCATTTGACTAATTTTTAATTTTAAGATTTCATCATGAAGATATGCTAAAACAAACCTTGTAATTCTTTGAATAGACTCAATGGCCTGGGTATTTTTTGCCATTGCCTTGTCAATATTATTTTAGTAGCCAGTTCTTATTACAAAAACTAAACTGACTGGATTTCCAAAGTGAAAAGCCACTTATGCTTTTCTGTAACTTATAGATTTTTTTACTATCTCAGTACAATTATTTTTTATTGGACTTACAAGAAGTCATCGTTTCTACCCGACATTTCATAACAAACCTTTCGTTTTTTTAACAATGCGCATGTGTTGAAACTTAAAGTCAAACATAGGACACCTTGTCTCATACAAAAATAAACTATGTTTAATTAATTATGTTAAGAATTTAGGTATTGTTTGAGTTGCGAAAACTATATAGATTAAATTTAAAAGATACATAAATTCCTTAATATAGAGTTTAAATAATTATAAACTTCAGATAGTTAAATCAAATCATTTATTTTAAAAAAAGTACAAAAATAAAATATTATTTTACTTATTTTATTTCATTATATATATATATATATATATATATATATATATATATATATATATATATATCTATATATATATATATATATATATATATATATATATATATATATTGCAAAGACTACGACCGTCAATTAATATAAATAAATTATTCAACTAGTGAATTCAGAGGTTAATCGGTCATTAAGGTTGGCAAATAAAAAACAGAAGTCAACTACTTCATAAGTTTATAGAAGACGTTTCGCTTTATACTTCTAAAGCTTCATCAGTTCTAACTCAATATGTAGTATTAAAGACGTTAATAAATATGTACTTAGTTTAGTCATTAATATAGAACTAACTTAAAAAAAAACCGAAACAAAGAACACAAAAACTTTGCAAAAAAATAATCTCATTCGCAGAAACGAAGATTTAACAAAATTTTAAAACGTACATTTGGCTTCATTTAGAGATCGTTCTCCAATGAAGAGAAACAAACACTCTTGAGTATATATATATATAATATATATATATATATATATATATATATATATATATATATATATATATATATATATATATATATATATATATATAAGCAAAATAAAACTAGGGTGCTTCGTTAGATGTGCTTTTTAATTAAAGGTCTAAGCTTTCGTCAATGATTATTGACACCATCAGAGTAAACTACAAACAAACGAGAGAAAAAACAATGAACAAGTGAAAACTAAGTATACAAATTTATAAAACACTTACACTAATTATAGCAAGTAACTCAGTGACTTGGGTGGAACACAAAGAAAGTATTATCTTGTATATATTGAACATAGTTTCAGATACATAGAAGTGGTATCCATAGTTCACAATGTGTTTTTTATTTAATTAATAACGATCTATTTACTTTAAATCTAACCACTTGAAAAATTTACACGTAGTTAAAAACAATCTAAAAGTAATTAACAATTTACGGCGTTGTCACTCAACTTGTTTAAAATAGCGGGATAATTTAAAATGTAAAAATGAGATATATAATCTAGAATGTTAACAACGAATGCTGAAATAAATATAAAATATAAAAAATAAAATAATTAAAATTGGCATTAAACCGGTTGATGGAAAATATAATAAAATAATACAGATGAGGAATGTTTTTATAATAATGATGGAGATATAGTATTTTTTTTTTAGAAAGCGTTAGAAAAATCTAACCTATATCACTCATATATCTAGACGACAATTATTTTATTCCTGAAATATTTTGTTTAAGCAGGAAGGTGTAGATTGAACTTAAATTATCCACATCCTTTTTGTGATTGATGGCATTTTTCGCATTATAAATGTAACACATCTCAAGTATTTCACGCTGAAAATCTCTATTAGATACATCTATGATGAATGTGTCATTATAGAGGTCTCTGTGGTCTTTGCTATTGACGTGAATACTAAGACTTGTAGATTGTGGTTTGAGTCTGCAATCACTTTTATGAAGGGCCAATCTTTTACTTAACCTTTGGCCAGTCTGACCAATATAAACTATGCCACATTCACATGGGATGCCATATATTACGTTGGAACGTTGTAAGGCAGGAGTAGGATCTTTTAATCGGGTGTAAAAAAAGTTAAGTGTCTTTTGGTAGTAAGTAGATATTTTTATATTGAATTCGCCAAATAAACTAATGAATGATCTTAATGGATTTTGTATAAAAGGTAGTTTACCATATCTCGTATGAGTATCAACTAGAGTAACATTCTGATTTGCATCTTTGTTTACAATAGGATTAAAGAATCACAATTTGTTAAGCAGTTTTTTTGGATATTGATTAGATAACAATATATCATATAAAATTTTAATGTTTTTGTTAACAAATTTAGGATGGCAAATCTTAGTAATTCTATTTTTTATTGCTAGGACAACATTAATTTTCTGTTTTTCGGGATGATAGGAATTGTATGGAATATTGTATGTATCTAAAACTATGTTTAATATATACATAGATAATACTTTCTTTGTGTTCCACCCAAGTCACTGAGTTACTTGCTATAATTAGGGTAAGTGTTTTATAAATTTTCATACTTAGTTTCCACTTGTTCATTGTTTGTTCTCTCGTTTGTTTGTAGTTTACTCTGATGATGTCAATAATCATTGACGAAAGGTTAGACCTTTAATTAAAAAGCACATCTAACGAAGCACACTAGTTTTATTTTGCTTCCTCAGTTATAACAGGGTATTTCACAGTATTATCTCTCCTTTTCAATACATATATATATATATATATATATATATATATATATATATATATATATATATATATATATATATATATATATTGAATTTGAAATTTCCGCGGGAGCTATATGTGATTTCAGTTGTTTTCCGGGTTTGACTCCGCGTTAAGTAATTTTGGTTTTTACAAAAACCATTGTTGTGACGACGTTTTGGCAAGGTCACACTTGCCATTGTCAAGTCAAATTAGTTCTGCTTCGTCTTGATGTTTTCCTGAATAAGTCGCATAAGTCCACAATATTTCCGACATCTGACAAATTATCAGCCAACTCTGCCGTGACCGTCAAATATTTTTTAGAATTTTTATACCTAGAATTTTTTTCTTACAATAATTAATACTTTACTATAATTACCTCTAAGATCTTAGACTATATGTTATTACAAAAAACACTATTTTACATAATAAAAATTAACAAAACGAGATAAAATTTAGAAATTTTAACATAATCGTGCCCGCTGCGGCACGGAATGCCGTCAATTCAATATCTATTACCTTAATGTCTCACGAAAACCTTACTCATTTATATATCGTTGCGGTGTGTGCGTCGATAACTAAGCCGACGTATCAATAATATTTGACGTTATCTTGAAATTAGTAAAAAAGCGGCTTACAGGATCGATAGTGCGCCCGCCGGAATTTTAATGCAACTTACATTTACCATAATTAATGAACAACAACTTCAACTTAAAATAAGTTTTTCTACATTTCGACTTAATCTTCAGAAATCGTTCTCAAAACATAAACTTAATTTATATTTTAAAAACAAATTCCAAAGAGGAAATAGAAACGTTAAAATAAAGGCATATTAAATTAAAAATAAGGTTAACTTACGTTTAAAAGAGTGGAGATGACGTAAATACTCCACCAGAAAATTTTTAATTCCAGATCCATATTAACTTGATGTATCTTCCGATCTAAATAAATAATGCTAAAATACGTTTATTAAGCATGCAGAAACCAAGATACTTTAAATCCTTGTATACATGCATTTTAAATCTAGAACATAAATCTTTTCTACTCGCAAAATGTTAAACATCGCGTCGCCAGACACCAAGCTCGTCCGGGTTGCAACGACTTTAGTTACTTAAGCGTTGATCTAGCGGTTACATATTAGCGGAACCAAGAGCTAAATTACCGCAGACGTTTCTCTTGGCGGTTAATGGGCGTTAAAGCGAGATCGATCCTGATGGATAATGATGTTCGTATGAATGTGAAGTTAGCTCAGCGAATGGAAATAGTTGAAGGTACTTCACGACTGAGAATGTAATATATAGGGAGTGAAATAGTTGAACCGCACCAGGATTAAACATCGTTAATTCTGTAGGGTTAAATACATTGCTTCGTGTACTTTGCATGTACGATGGCGAGGCGTAAAATATGGCGTGACGTATGAATCCGCACCATTAATGTGTGTGGTAATCGATGTTAAGCATAAAGTTCGCGTTTCACTTTGGAGATAATCATCGTACAATAGTGTATGTTTAAGACACGATTTTATTTGAATGGTTTAATTTTAAAATAAATAAGCAATTTTTCACTATTACGTAATTTACTATCAGCTGTACAGGTTGTAGTTAACAAGGTGGTTGTGTGGTTATTTCTTTTCTACTTTAATATTAGCAGCAGAAATATTACAACCATTAGCCCTACAGATTTTGGTAAAACAATATATTTAATATAAAGCGAAAAAAAAAACAGATTACGGTTTTAACATGGTAGACGAATAAATGAAATATGTGTCATTTTTTTATAATATTTTTGTTCATTTTTATTTACAAAACCATAATCGCACTAAAAACCTAGGTCATTAGAGACATTAGTTATTACGTCATATTAAATTATATAAAGATGTATGGATTAAAGCTAACTAAGTATTTGTATTTAAATTATCACCTAATACTATTATTAAGTCACTGTAAATATTGTTGTTTTAACTATTCTTAGGAGTGATATTGGTAGGACTTAATCGAAGTCAACAAAATTATGACTTAGTGAGTTTGATTTAGGTAAACTAGGCGCCACTATCATTTTAATTTATTTTAATTTAAATTTCGATATGTCCCACTTATTTTGCCATCAACCAATTACTTTTGATTTGACAAACTCTTTTATATCCCTGGAGATAGCCTTTGACACTGTTATGGCATGATTATTTTTGGTAGAGTCTTTTGCTTGAAGTTCTGCTTTTTCAGTACCTCGTATTCCCATATGATATAGAACCCACATAAATTTAATTTTGGAGCCAGATTTAGTAGGGTAGCCAGTTTTTATTGACGAGTAAGGCTATGCGGTTATTGGTGTATAGTTGACCGATGGTTGTTAAACAGTTATAGAATCTGTGATAATGTCTTCTACTTCTCATGGCGCCGTCTCCTTTCAAAGGTTGGCGATTCATTAAAGGTTGGCGATTCGTTAAATTTATTAAACCAAATTATGTAAACACGGGAAGATCAAACAACAACATTATTACAAGTATCTTATCCAATTGGGATTACTACAGTACTATCTAAATGAATGCCTCCAAAACAGAAGACGGTACAGGATGTGTCTTTTACATCCCTATGGAGAAGGTAGAAAAAATGTTTAAATTAAAAGCAAGTATTTCCATATTTAGTTCGGAAGCAATTGCCATATATGAAGCCCTACTTTTTGTTTCTAAGAGGGAATCCTCCGTTATTATTATTTCAGATTCCATGTCAGTTCTTATAGCCATTATCCAACCTTTTTTGCCAACCACATACTCCAATCTCTACATAATGTTAATTAAAAAATTAGTAAAACACTTAAAAGAAAATAAAAAAAAATGTGATATTTATATGGGCCAAAGCACACAATGGAATTAAACATAATGAACATGTTGACCAACTAGCCAAATTAAGTATTTATTCAGTCGATACCACAGAATATCTACCCAGTATTTCTGATTTGGTTGCAACACGCAAAGCAGTCTTGAAATATAAATGGAGTGATCTATGGTCTGAGTTTTGTTTTACCAACCTAAATAGATACACTTCTTTACACACAACTGTTCCTGTTTCACATTGGCATAGAACTTATAATGTCCCCAGACGTTATATAACCACTATATCTAGGCTTAAATTTGGACATGCTTGTTTTTCTGCCCATCTTGCAAGAATTCATATGATTGATCAGTAAAAACTGTGTGGAATGTGGAGTAGAAGGCGACCTAGATCATGTACTTTTTGATTATGCCAAATGTTTTTTGGAATCTACAGTTTTAAATAATAATATTTTTTATATTACCCGTGAATCTCCGTTTAACGTTTTATCTGCCCTAGTGACCCAAAATAGATTAATTTATGATTGCATAATCGATTTTTTGACCAAATGTAATATTTTTCTTTAGTTAAAAAAATTGTTTTTACTTTTTCAACTGTTTATTTAACAGCTATCAAATCTCTGAAAAATAACAAGTCTCCGGGAATCAATAACATTGCTGCCGAAATACTTAAAACTGATCCGCATCTAACTGCTGAACTTTTGCTCCCCATAATCCGAGAGGTGTGGGAAACAAACCGCATTCCAGCAGGCTGGAAAAAAGGCATCATTATTAAGCTTCCAAAAAAGGGCAAGCTCACACTATGCAAACATTGGAGAGGAATAACCTTGCTTACCGCCATAAATAAAATCTTCACGACCATCATACTTAAAAGATTAACAAACAAGGTTGAATTTCGAGCTAATCAAGTAGGCTTTAGACCAGAATCCTCCTGCATAGACCACATTAATACTGTGAGGCTAGTAATGGAACAATCGGTTGAATAGAACACACCCCTATACATGGTCTTTGTTGATTTCGAGCGTGCTTTTGACAGCTTATCTCATGATGCGATATGGAAAATTTTAGAGCTAAGAAACATCCCGCATAAAATAATTTCCATTATAAAGTTACTGTACACTGAAGCGAAATGAAGCGTGACACACAATGGGATCAACAGTGACGAATTTGACGTACTTACTGGAGTCAGACAGGGATGCGTGCTTTCTCCGTTTCTTTTTAACATAGCTCTAGACTATGTTCTCTCCAAACTAGACTCTGACACAAGAGGGATACAATGGACGTTAACCACATGCCTAAGCGATCTAGAATACGCCGACGATATCTGCCTGTTAGGACAAAGGCTCCAAGATGTGGCTGAACAATTGGAAACACTTTCCACTGAAGCCAATAAAATAGGTTTGAAAATCAATATTGGTAAAACCAAATCCATGAGAATAAATGCAAGAAACAACACGCTATTCACCATTAAGAACATGCAGATTGAAAATGTGGAAAACTTTACGTATCTTGGAAGTGTCATAACAGAAAGCGGAGGTACAGAAGACGATATTCGTATGAGGATACGAAAAGCGCAACAAGCTTTCAGCATGCTCAACCCTGTTTGGAGGTCTGGAGACTACACTACGAGGACAAAGATCCGCATATTTCAGTCAAATGTCATGTCTGTACTACTTTACGGATATGAAACCTGGAAAGCGACAAAAACCCTTACAAACAAACTGCAGGTCTTTGTTAATAATGTATACGAAGAATTGTTCGTATTTTCTGGCCTAACATCATCAGAAACGAAGATTTACTACACATGGCCAAACACTCCGAAAAATAACTCCAGTATTGCAAAGACTGCCCTAGAGTGGAATCCCCAAGGAAAACGAAAAAAAGGTCGCCTAGTACAAACTTGGAGAAGATCCATCATGGACGAGATAAGAAAACAAGGAAAGTCTTGGAATGAGGTGAGGCCTTAGCGCAAAATAGAACCCGATGGCGCGTTTTCACTGAAGCTCTATGCTCCACTTAGGAGTTCAAGAACCTTTTGATATATATATATATATATATATATATATATATATATATATATATATAAATATATAATATATATATATATATATATATATATATATATATATATATATTCTTTTCATTAATATTTGTACTAATTTCTCAACTTTATATTTATCTATTTTAGTCTATAATGAAATTAAAAGATCATGTAACTGGCTGTATGGCAAACTGCCAAAGTCACTGTTTGTTGCCACCTAAGGCCTATTAATTTTGGAATGAATAACTACACTTTACTAAATTTATTTATTATAATGCAACGAAAAACTGAACAAAAGATTCAAAAGAATATATAGTATGCGTGGCGTGGTGATGTGAATTAGGTTAGATACGAGTCTTTTTTCTTCTTCTTTTTCTTTCTGCGAGTCGTCGGCTGTCATAAATAGCGGCTGCTGTGGGCAGAAGCAGAACCAATGTTGCTAGCGTTGCCGGTTTTAAAAATAACAATATTCAAATACTTAACAGTCACTATAAACAAAAAAAAATGTATACTATGATCTGGCACAGCAGAATAATATTCGTTGAAAATTAAACTAGCGGCAGCGAGTGGAAATTGAAAAAACGCTTAACTGTCCAATAACTGGTATGTTTACCGTATTTGTTATCTATCGAGTCATTCGAATATTCAAATATATTCCTGGATTCCTGACATGGAAGTTAACCAGTATAATAGGAAAATATCGGCTTTAAGTAAAGTGAATTTTAAGTTAAATATACCCGCTGAAAAAATACAAGAGTGAGTTGGTGAAGTTCCTGAGTAGGAGTAAACATTAGAGACTCTGTAAAAGTCAGCTTATATTACATCAATTATTAGTAATAAACAAAAATATCTGTTTTACAATATAAGAAAAACCATCGAATACTTATCAATGGTTCTTCTTATTTTCTAATTTCTTATCTTTTTTGTTTTTGCACCGGCTTAATTGCCTTGTTGTAGTTTGGATACAGGACCGCATTCAGATCTAATGACCAGTTTCAAAGTTAATTTAAATGGATGATATTAATTCTGAATTAGCTCAGGAAATAAGCTGTATTTCACCACCAACACTCAAAAAATCGTACTCATCACTAGAAGATTACCTTATATCACTAGGATCAATTATTTCTTCAAAATATGTATTGTTCTCTTCTCGTATAGGTATCAACAGGAATTACAAATAATACAAGAAACAATCAAATAATACAAGGAAAAAGATTAACTGCCCTAGTTAACGACTAATATTATCCAATGTATGTCCAATAATTCCACATAGTATTCTAGAATCAGAACTGAAGAAACTAGGCTTTAAACTTATGTCTTCCCTATGATTCCTTAGAATTGGCACAACTCATCCAGAATTTCAACATGTACTAAGTTTTCGTAGACAGGTATATATTGCACCTTTAGTGGACCTAATACTTCCTGAATCCTTGTTAATTTGTCGTGACAATACAAACTATAGAATTTTTATGTGTGTGGACCAACACTCCTGTTATATTTGTAAAAATATTGACCATATCGCCTCAACCTGTTCTCAAAAAATAATTCCAGTTCAATAGTAAATAACACAGTAACTATAGCAGACACTATAACCGACGTAACACAACACTCAGCACAACATTCAGAACCAAATTATTTGGTACAAGACACTGAATCTAAACAATACAAAAATAAAGATGTAGATGTAAATAAACCAAGGCTAAAAAAACGATAACTCGCTTACAAATGAAGGTATAAACGTTTATAAAATAGGATTAGAAACTAATGAATCCCTGATCACTTCACCAATTAGCACAGAACCTACACTGCAAACACATAGCAAAAGAGCTTTCTCCGAAACAGTTACGCGACCTGAAACTGCTGAATGCTTTATACTGCCTGCTAAGGATACACGTTTAAAAAAGAAGAGAACTATCCAAACAATAGATCCTATTGATACACAGAAATTGATGCAGCCAACAAAAGTATTTTTTGAAGACGACACAAACGAATATATTATTAATTACCAAGAAACGATATATTTTTTTGAAAACGCGTATAGTTCAGCTGACCCATTGAGTGTCGCTTGAACTTTTACATAAGATATTGAGGGGCTACTACAATTACTAGACAACATCTACCCTTTATTCAATAAAAAAATAATGAAAACACGTTACACAAAGCTTAAGCGCAAAATATCCAAATTGCTGGATACAATTTTCTCCTCTGAATTAGAGAGGGATCAAGTACAAGAATAAAAATTAAAATATAGAACAAAAATGTCAATTCTTCAGTGGAACATAAACGGTTATTATGCACAACAACAAATGTTTAAATTATTAATTACTGAACACTCACCTTTAATAATATGTCTCCAAGAAACGAATTTTACTGACCAAAAATTAGCAAAATTAAAGGCATTTACAGGTTATCATAAAAACAGACGTGATTTTAAAAAAGCCAGTGGAGGGGTTTCTATTTATGTTAATAATTCATGGAAATCTAGACAAATACCTTTAAAGGCCAACCTTGAAGTAGTAGCAGTAACCATTAAAACTCCAAAAATAAATCAAAGCAGCATAGCGGTATTTTTTGATATAACCAGAGCATTTGATACAGTTTGGCGTTACGAAATAATAAACGTTACAGAAATTAGGTATACAAGGAAATATGCTAAACTTCATTACTAACTTTTTAAAAGACCGGAGTGTCCAATTAAAAGTAGATGATTTCATTTATAAAACAAGAATACAAAGAAAATGGAAGCCCTCAAGGATCATCGATTAGTGTTACTCTTTTTCGTATTGCTATTAACAGTATTTTGGAAAACGATTCTCCACCAATAAAAAGTAGGCTATACGCAGATGATCTCATAATTTATTGTAATAGGAATAAACATAGAACTAATTAAACAAACCTTACCAGATACTGTTTTTGCATTAGAAAAATGATCAATGAAATCTGGAATGAAATTTTATTCCAACAAAAGTAAATCTATCCATTTCAACAGAAAACGCAATGTTAGTAGTCCAGAACTTACAATCTTTAATACAAAAATAGAATATGTTGATTGTATCAAATTCCTTGGAATTAATTTTGACAAACATTTAAATTTTAATAAGCAACGTATTTATTATCTTAAAACATCTTGTCACCAACATTTGAGCATAATGCAACATCCTATCTACTAATAAAAATTGGGGATGTGATCAAGATATCTTATTGATAGTATATAAAAGCCTTATTAGATCTAAAGTCGATTACGGTTCAATAGTGTATGGGTCTATCCGGTCAATCACTTTTGAAAGAGTTGCAAACAATCCAAAATGCTGCTGTAAGAATGGCCTTAGGAGATTTTTGTACCACACCTACAGACAGCTTACTATGTTTAGTAGGAGAAATGCCTCTGGAGTTAAGAAGACCATATCTTAGCCTAGCATATGCTGCAAATGTTTCGGCAAATAGTGAAAATCACGTCAGAAACAATATCTTTGTCTCTCGTTTCCACACAACATAATATCTTAACAAAAAAAGATCTTAAACCCTCTTTTTCTGAAAGACTTAGTAGATACATGTCTAGCAATAGTCTTCCCTAAAATATATCAAACCACCCTTTTAACCCCTACTCCTTGGATGGTCAGAAAACCCTTCCTAGACTTGAGTTTAACAAAGACTAGTAATCAACTTATTGCTTCCTCTATGATTAAACAATTTTACAGTAAGTTTGATGAGTATCAGAAATACCAACATATTTATACTGATGCCTCCAAATCAGAAAAAGGATTGGAATGTGCCTTCATTACACAACGACTACACTGCTTTATACAAAATCTCAAAATTTAGCACAACATATACAGGAGAACTATTCGCAATCTACAAAGCATTAGAATATGCACTGGACGCCAACTTAGACAGGTGCCTAATAATAAAAGATTCCTTACGTTCCTGATTAGGCTTAGGCACCATTTACCCAACTCATCCATTGTTGCGATTGATAAGGAACCATTTTTACCAACTTCAGCTAAAGAATGCGATTGTAAAATTATGTGGATTCCGTCACATATAGGTAAAGGTAAAAAGTAGATGCTGCCGCCAAATCGTCAGTTAACAACGAAGACTTGATAGAACCTACCTATAAGAAAGATTTTCATCACTGGATTAACTCGACATTGAAAGAACGGTGGCTTCAAGAATGGAATCGATCTCAACAGAAACTACGAGACATAAAAATAACTGGCTCAAGATGGAAGAATATGTTTAGCAACAGGAAAGACCAAATTATAATAAACAGACTGTGATTAGGACATACACGCTTAACACATGAATACCTTATTACTGGAAGTGTTCACCCAATGTGCGGTAAGTGTTTCAACAGTTGAAGTGTCAAACATTGTTTAATTGAATGCCCTGCATATTCAAATGAGAGGCAAAAGTGTAACCTACCGACAACGCTACGCGAGTGTTTAGAAGAAAACTGTGTCTATTCGTTTGTTTTAAGTTTTCTAAAATCGATAAAAATATACAACCAAATTTAAACAGTAGATCATATTTAAGACAAATCAGTGCGTTTACAAATAAATATGTAATCTTCCATTAACCAATGTACTTCAAGTCAGATTTATGTATGTTAAACTCTATGTATGTCATGTCGATATCTATGTTTAATCTATGTCTAAAAAATGTAAAAAAAAATTGTAATACCAAGCGTCGCTAATAACCATTTAGGTTGATGCGCCTTAATTGTAAATAAAAAAAAGCTATATATATATATATATATATATAATATAATATATATATATATATATATATATATATATATATATATATATATATATATATATATATATCTTACATTTACGCTATCTTATTGTTGTACTTTAACTATTTTATTATTTGTTTAATAAGTTAATTAAACTTATAAATAAAACAAAATTATCTTTTTCATATTTTAGCATATAAACGATAAATTGTTATATTTTACTTTTCGTTTTTTTTTTAAATTGCTAACCCCGATAAATTTCAAATTCTTCACAAATAATGTCGAAGGGTGATATTTAACATTTCACCAGGCAAAGGGGAATTGCGATTTCAGTTTTGGTTCGACATAAATCAGAGGTCCGCAACATGCAGCAAGGTTTTCTCAAGTGGGAAGTGAGATCGAGGGTTGCTAACATGACAAGGAGAGGTTTAAGGATTATGGAATGAATAATTGTAATATCGGCGTAGTTACTTTAGGAATTTATCTATATGGTAATGCTGGTAAAAATACATATCGCCAAAAAATAAAAAATAAATAAAATTAAATAAAATAAATAATTTTTTGCTCTATAAAATTATAATAAAATACCATCACAAAGAAAATTATTGCAATTTAATATATGATTTTTCTATATTGTAATCATTGACCGAGATGTGCACATTATGTGATAGTAACAGTATAGCTTAGTCCAATCAATGAAATAATAAAAGAATAACTATTGCTCACGAATGTTAAGAGGTTGGCTTTAAGGAAGTCATAAAGCTATGTTGTTTGTAATGCCAATGATTTGTAGTGAACCACAGAATCATGAAAATGATTGCTACTTTTGTATGAAATCAACGTGAGGACTATTGAGGAAAAAAATAGATCAAATTACATATCTGAACAACTCATCTATAAAAAGACCAGCTCCGTGTGATAAAGGCACTTTACGTCCAGTACCTTAACATAATAACGAAAAGATCGATGGTAAAAATATTTTGATGAAGTTTTGATGAGTTTTTTTCTAAATGTACTTTATCATCTTCTTACACTGTATCTGGATTTTCAAGTCCATTAAAAAACCTTACTTTCTAAAGCAATTCGATTTGAATGACCTTATTAGTGATTTAAGTCTATCAAAATGTAAGGTTCAATTACTTATATTAAGATTAAAGCTGTAAAATTTGTTAAAGAAGAACACGAGAATTTTGTATTTTTAAACAAGGCAAGAAGATTTTACGAGTTATGTCTCCAAAAAGGATGATTTGGTGTATTGTAATGCTGCTGCAAGGCTTCTTCAAGAAATAAATATTTCAAAAGAATAGGAAGAAATGAAAGTTTTATTTATACTTTTGAGACAAGTTTAAAATTTATTTTACTTCCGGGTTGTAATAAATGCCCCTTAGAACCTCTTGGCAATTATACCAATTTGGGGATATTACTTAAACAACTAAAATATTCTCATTACTTGTGGAAATAAAATATGCAACTGAGCACATACCAGCTACAACAGTCTGTGTGAAGATGAAAACACATACCTTAAATATAAGTTCAATATAGTGTCCTCCTAGACACTCAATTAAAAGAGAGCAATATAAAGAGTTTATGAACACTTTAGGAAAAAGATACATCATCGGTGGCGACTTTAATGCAAAAAATACCTACTGGGGCTCTAGGATAAATACAACTAAAGGAAAAGAACCATTGTCAGCTGTTAAAAACAAAAGGGTGTAGTAATCTCTACTGGTAGACCAACATACTGGCCTACCGATAGGAACAAAATTCCAGACCTGATAGATTTCTTTATTTACAAAATATCTCAGCTAACTATCTGGATATCAATGACGGCTGGGACATGAACTCTGATTACTCACCGATAATTCTAACTATGAGTGATACAGTGATTAAAAAAGAGTTCAATCCAATATTGACTAATAAAAAAATGACTGGGAGAGCTTCAAAATAAACCTTGAACACAAAATTAATCTTGCTGTTCCATTAAGAAACACGAGGCAACTTGATGACGAATTAGAAGTTTTTATAAAAAATATCCAACAGTCAGCTTGGGAAAATACTCCCACAATAACTTCTAGAACAAAAGGGAACAACTATCCAAAAGAAATCAGAGAACTCATAGTAGAAAAAAGGAAGTTAAGAAAAAAATGGCAGCAATACAGAGCTCCACGAGACAAAACTAGTCTAAATAATGCTACACAAAAACTAAAAAGGGAGATACAGAATATAAAAAATTCAACAATTAATTATTTTTTAAGTAATTTAACAGCTGACCAGAACACAGATTATTCTTTATGGAAGGCAACAAAAAGATTGAAGAGACCAATTATTCATTCCCCTCCTATCAAGTTGGAAAACGGCAACTGGGCTAGAAGTAACGAACAGAAAGCAGAACGATTTGCAGATCATTTAGAAAGCACGTTCAAACCCAACGACAATGATAGTGAAGAACTGAGATGGGAAGAACCATTCCAAACTGACGAAAGAATAACATTGACATCACTTAGAGAAGTATCAACAGAGATAAAAGAGAATATAAATCCTAAGAAAGCTCCAGGATATGATCTCATAACAGGAGAATTATTAAAAAATCTACCAAGAAAAGCCATAGTTAAGCTGACACACCTAATAAATGCTGCTTTTAGATTGAGATATGTTCCAGACTCTGGAAAGTAGCCGAAGTAATTATGATCGCCAAACCAGGTAAATCTCCTAATGAAGTGACATCCTATCGACCAATATCCCTCCTTCCGGTGATGTCAAAACTATTTGAAAAACTTCTATTAAAAAGATTAAAACCAATAATAGAAAGAAAAATCTTATACCAAATCATCAATTTGGTTTCAGAAATCAACATTCACTATAGATCAAGTTCACAGAATAACGAATATAATAGAAAAAACATTAGAAGAAAATAAAGTCTGCTCTACAATCTTCTTGGATGTAGCACAGGCGTTTGATAAAGTCTGGCATGACGGTTTTAAACTATAAACTAAGAACGTTCATGCCTAAACAGTATTCAGAAATCTTGAAATCATACATTGCGAATAGATATTTCAGAGTAAAACAAGAAGAAGTGTACACCGACTTAAGGGAGATCAAAGCTGGCGTGCCACAAGGAAGTGTCTTAGGTCCGGTCCTGTACCTATTGTATACGTGTGACATTCCAGAGCTAGAACAAAATACTATTGCCACCTTCGCGGATGATACAGCCATACTAGCGATAGGAGACACTAGTGAAGAAGCGACTGATAAATTGCAACTATCAGTAAATAAAATACATAACTGGACCAGAAAATGGCGAATAAAATTAAATGAGACTAAATCTGCACACATTAACTTTACAAATAAAAAAATAGAAAATTTCCCAGTTAGAATAAATGATACCCGAATTCCTTATGCAACATCAGCAAAATACTTGGGCATCACCTAGACGCGAAGCTGCGCTGGAAAGTCCATGTCAAAAAGAAAAGAGGGGAGCTTGATATTAGATATAAGAAATTGTATTGGCTGATTGGAAAAAATTCAACATTGTCAATTCATAATAAATTATCCATCTACAAGCAAGTACTGAGGCCAGTATGGGTATATGGGTGCCAACTCTGGGGCTGTACCAAAGCTAGTAATCTACTTATTATCCAGAGATTTCAAAATAAAGTACTGAGAAACATTGTTGATGCTCCTTGGTATATCCGTAACAGCAACCTCCACCAGGACCTGGGTATGGAAACTGTGATCGAAATAATCAAGAGAACAGCAGCAAGTCACGAGCAGAGGCTGCATAGTCATGTGAATGTCGAGGCAATCCAGCTTCTTGACAACACTGAACTAAAGAGAAGACTCATAAGGACAAAACCATTTGAGCTAGTGTAAATGTGTAACAGTTTAGTGTAAAAAGCAGAGTATAGTGCTGTGAAGTTATTGCATGCTAGTTGTAGTGCATTAGTTAATAGATAAAATAAGAGTAAGCCATAGGGTAAGCCCTTAGATTTAAGTATTTGCTGTTATTATGTTAGGTCAGAAAATAACTGATAATTGGTCATTTGTGACCAGATAGCAGTATACAAACACCGCGCAGGTGTTAATAATAAAAAAAAAACTTGTGGAGTATAATGAGCTGATATGAAAGTCGACGCTATACTTACTGGCTTACAGGGAGGATTTTCTAGATTGTGATGATTTTTTTAGGTATGAGTAGGATAGTCGTGGTAGAGATTATAAAATTGGCATTTTGACTGTAGGTGTCAAAAGAAAATTTTGACACCTGTAGTTAAAAGCATATATCTTAAAAACCTCTAGTGCTACTATACAATTTTTGTCAAACAAAAAACTTTTTGACAAAAGTTTTCATGCTTCTACTTTTACATAATGCTGGGATTGAGTTTGATTGATTGATTGAACAATTTTATAAAAGCTATGAACAAAAATTATAAAGAATTTCAGCACCTTAAAACAAAATTTCTCCGAGAAAGCTTTTAACCTGACATTAAACAGAGCAGAAAAAGAACTTGTATAGCTTTAATAAAAGCGTGTTATAATTTTCTTGGCAATACAAAAGCTGACAACTACCGATAAATTATTTAAGAACTTTTTTGTTTATGAAGATCTAATATGCCATATGTCACTTAAGATTCATTTTATAGATTCACATTTAAATTTTTTTCCTAAAAATCAGGTCCGCATGTGAGATAAAACCGTATTAGATGAGCATGATGAAATGTTTTACCAGGGCATATTGCATGGGGCTACAATGGGAAATGGTCAGCAACAATGTTGTTGATCGACTGTCTGTTGTCTGTTAGTCGATTTACCGAAAAACGCAAGTTGAAGCAACAAAATAAAGGAAAATGAAAAATAATTTGGATTTTATCATAAAAATAAGACAGATTCGGTGAAACATTTGTGATTTGTCTCTTAAAAAAAATAGTATTTTTTACTATAAAACTGAAACATGTTTTTGTTATACTTATACTGTACAGTTATAATTATAATGCTATTGTTTTTAAATTCAACGAAGATTATATGAAAGTATATGTGCTATAAAATTATTCCTATAGTGAATTTGTCGTTAAAAACGCCAAAACGAAGGGTATTATGCATGAAAACAAAAAAAAGGAAAACATTTTTTTTGCAGACCAGTGTAGAGGAAAGTGCCCAACAGTAAGACAATTTTATTTTTATTTACAAAATTTCATCAATTATTTATCTGAGATGGACTAAACCTTATGTAATATTTAACAATATTTTAAACTCCTAATAGTTCATCAAATTAACAACATTTTCTTTTTGTATCTTTTTCTTAACGTGCCCTATTAAGTCCCGAGCTATTCGAAAGAAATGCTGAGCTTTCCTTATTCCTGTCCACTCCTGATATGCTTCAACCAAGAGGCCTGCTTTCTACCAATTCCTCGGCGTCCTTCGATTTTACCCATAATAATAAGTTGAAGAATATTATATCGGTCTCCCTTACTGCGTGTTCAAAATAGGCCATTTTTTCTACATTTGATGTTATCAAGCAGCTCGCGAGCAGCATTTGCTCTCTCAAGGACTGCCACATTTGTCAGCATAGCCGTTCATGGAATTTTTAGTATACGTCTGTGCAGCCACATTTCAAAGGCCTCCGGACGATTGATGGTGGATTTTTTTTAATGTCCATGCTTTGACACCGTATAAGAGGACTGACCAAATGTAGCATTTAAACATGCGCTTTCGAAGTTGAAGTTGCAAGTTATCATTACAGAAGAATGACCTTATTTTTAAAAAATATCGTGCGGGCTAACTTGATTCTACATTTAATCTCTTGATCTAGAATTAGTTGTTCATAATATGGCAACCAAGATAATTAAAACTCGACACTCTCTGAATTATATGACCATCAACATATAATCGTGCATCTTGATGTGCTAAACGGCTAAACACCATGTGTTTTGTTTTTGAACAGTTTATGTTTAGGCCAAACTTTCTTCCCTCTGTATCAATGGCATTTGAAAGGCATTGTAGTCCATTCATGTCATCACTTAAAATAACTGTATCGTCTGCATATCTGATTATATTTATCAGAATTCCATTAACTTCCACGCCCCATTCCAAATTATGCAGCGCTTCTTTATATATTCTATCTGAAGATAAATTAAATAACAGTGGGGATAGTATACAACCCTGTCTGACACCTCTTTGTATTTTACATATATCTGTTGATTTTCCGTTTATGCAAGCTGTCGCTGTTTGACGCCAGTATAACTTTTCTATGAATCGTATGTCTTGACTATCAACTCCTTTATCTTTTAATATTGTAATTAATTTGTGATGCTGTACTCGATCAAAGGCCTTTCCTTAGTCAATAAATACAGCAAAGACGTCTTTCTTTTGATCACAATTTTTTGTGTCAATTATTGATTAATGAAAACAGTAAAGGTTTTCTAAAAATTATTTATTTATCAACACAATAGAAAACAATAACAAAATATAAAATACATAATAAAATTAGCAGTGATAAATTACATCTCATGTAAATTACTTTTTGTAACTTTTCAAACAAATTAATTTTCAGAATTGATGCAAACTAAAATATTTCAAGCTAATATACAGAATTTATTTCCAGATTTAGTCCATTCACTCACGGTAAAATATTGCAAAACCTCATAAGTTTAAAGAATCGCTTGGATTGATATAAAATTTAGCTTACGCCTAGCTAAGATGTCAAAGGAAAAAAGATTATGCTTTTGCCCTATGGATCAGTATCACCCCTTATCGGGAGTGAAAAAATATATGTTCAAGATAAGTTCGGAAGTGCCTAAAATCAGTAATTCTAAGCAACTTTGGTTTTATAGAGGTTTTTCACTATGTCAATACTTTTCGAGTTATTGAAAAATATGTTCTTATTCGTCAAATTCCACGTTGAATATTTCTATGTGAAATAATAAAAAACTGAAGCGCTTTTCGACGAAAACTCATTACAACTTATTTTAGTTTTAGTGTTTAAAAGTGTTTTAAAAAGGTTTATTTTTGTTAAGTTTCTTGCATCAAGAGTATGCAAGTTATGACCAAAATATTCAGAAAAGCAAAACCTACATTTTTTTACTCTTTGTGATTTTTGGTGTCACCAATAAATTTTAAGTTATTTTGAAAAAAAGCATTTTTTTCAAAATTAAAAGAAAAGTTTTAAAAAATAGGTCCTTTAAACAAATGAAACTTACACATCATTATAATAATAAAATAAAAACAATGACCAAGGTATTTATTAGAGAAATCGGGACACGCATTGAAATTGCAAGACAAGCATTTATAAAAATGAAAAAAATGTTTGTTAATCGAGATCTTATCTAGTTTTGATTGGAAATAAGCCACAATTTTACTAAACATGGTTTTATTAACGTTTCGACGCCTAAATCGGGTGTCGTTGTCAAAATACAAAAATTATTAATGAATTAAACAAAACTGTTGTTGCTTAGTAAAAAAATTCTTGTGCTATAGATAAATTTTGAAAATACCTGGATCTAACGAGTTACAAATGCAAAAGTGTTAAGGTTACAATGTTACAAAAGGATTGCAAGTTGATAAAGAACACCAACACACGAAAGCTGGAATATTTAGGTCACATTACCGAAGGTGCGAAAAGCTTAAAATGCAATGTAAAATTAATGGTAAAAGATCCATAGGTAGAAAAAGAATTTCATGGCTGAGAAACTTAAGAGAGTGGTATAGTTGCAGCTCAATAGATCTTTTCAGAGCAGCCGTCAATAAAGTACGGATAGCTGTGGTGATGGCCAACCTTCGATAGGAGAAGGAACTTCGACAAGAATAGGATATAAATTTTGTTCTAATAGTAACATTGTACTACAAAAAATTGACAATTTATCTAGAAATGGCAATATAGAAGTCAATTATATTCTGTGCAAAATAAGAAATTGTATAGAGGTGAACTAAAATCACTATGATCTACTGTTCGATCGCATACTTTTTACATTTAAAAATTTTCTGAGGACTTTCTGGAATTACGTCATCGAGGTTTTAAAAGCAAGTAGTGGTGAGTACCAAATGCAATGGATTTTGACTTTAACAAATACACAAATTACAAGTTAAAATGAATAAGTACATATCTTGATAAAATGACAGGGAATTTCCAATACATAAATAGATGAGGGCCATCTGCCTAGGAACAATAGGTAAAAGCTGATAAACGGACAGGATTAGAAAGTTTAAAACATCACTAATTAGATCATATTTCAAAACAAAGTAAATAAGTATATTTGAATGTTAATTCTTTTCAAACTAAGATTGTAAAATTAAAATTTTAGGAAAAAAAATATTTATTATTTTTTGTTCTCAAGAAGTACTTTCATTATTGACAATATCGAAACATTTTATTATTAAAAGTCGAGAAGAATTTTCTGAGGAAACGTACATATTTATATGAAAGTGCTATAAAAATGTTCCACTGTTAAGTAATAAAAATTACCCTCTGTTTTAGGTCACTGATATCCATCAATATAATATCAATATTCCCGCAGTTTTTTTGCCAAATTTTTGTGCGCTCTACGTCTTTCAGAGGAAATTTAAAGAAAGATATATTATTATTTGTTCCATCGTTTCTTTCAAAACATCCCGCGTAAACACATTTATGCGTTACACAGGCCATTTTATCTAAAATGTGAGTCCTTTTTTTTATAAAATTTTGCTATAACTTGTCATTACACTTCACACAGATAATACACTTATAGGGTAAGTTCGGCCCTGACACCACTCCTATCTCCTCGCAAGTCAGAGAGAGAATGAGAATCTCGATGCGGTTTTCGAGTAACGCCATCTAGTTTTTGATACGTCTTTCGGTTACCACGAGGTGAGCTATCTAGGTAGTGGTTTATAATCAATGGTATTTTGACCTAACGTTACCATACGGTCACAGTTTGTATTGTCATATAATATTCGATAAACAAATAAAATTTAATAGTTTTTTCTGCTTATTTGCAGTTTTCCTAAACTAAACTTGGTATGAAACCACCAGTTTAACCCTCCGTTAGTCGCTATCGGTCTTACACATCGACGACAGAATTATTCATTCGGGATTTACAAATAACTGTTATTTTTCTATCGCCACTTTCTGTACCTCTCCCTATTAACCAAACTCGTGTTAGTGATACATTCTTACCTGCCTGGGTACAGTTGTGCAATTTTATAGTTATTTTCGGTGCTAGACTCCGTAGCGACTAACGGTGTAGCTATTACTTGTTGGCATAACTTGCAGATCAGGTAAATATTTAGCATCTTATTATTGCATTTTATCGGTAAGTTTTTGTCAATTCTTATTTATAGATGTCCTTTGAAGCCGAACAAAAACGCTTGTTGGAATTATGGAAATGGTTCCTACCGACGATGAAAATTATTTTGACGATGAGGGAAAAGAAAACGAAATCGATCAAATTGAGGAACGTGATGGCGGAAGTGAATCGGAACAAGATGTGACAGATGAGGAAGAAGAACGTGGAAGAAATACCTTAGCGTTTATTGGAAAAGATGGAATTACTAGATGGAAAAAGACTATTTCACCGAGAAATGTTAGAACAAGACAAGAAAATTACGTAGTACGTAACACAAACTAATGTTTGTATTTTGAGAACGATTTCCGAAGTGGAAGTTAAAACGTCAATAAACTTACTTTAACTTTAATTGTGACTTATTCCCATTCAAATAGTAATTACTTTAAAATGCAACAAGAAAATAGTTCAAAACAATATTCCCAATATATTGTTTTACTAGTGTTCTTCATTTTGTATCTGTTTTTTTTCCAATAAAATATTTTCGAAAATATTTTTCAGTTATTCTTATACACAATATATAATATTGTAGGGTTTATAGCAAAAACTATTTTTTTTAATTGTCGGGCTCAGATACCGTAGCGATTCTTGATGCTCATTTTTTCCTAGCGACTAACAGAGGGTTAACAAAAAAAAAATAGTTCGGCTTTGATGGGTTAAAAACATCACTAGAGGATCTAAGTTTATTTAGAACTCTTTAGAACAGCGGTACTTAAAATTATAATTATTATATTTATTTGTAGCTTTCCACCAGGAGAAGAAACCTAAAAAAGAAGATATCTATTCACCAGAATTTTGATATTAAAAAGATCCCAAGCCAAAAGGATTTCATTACGATTTACGTGTATTGAAATTTTATGTTGCCAGCCTACCAGCTATATAATACTTTAGATGTACAAAAATTTAAATTTGTTATTTAATTATTTAAAAGTTGCTATGGTATTGCCATTCACAGTTAATTGTAATATCTATTTTTTCCATTTTAAAAATAAACACAATTAACTTCCAGAAGTTTCTTGTGATACCAACTGTAAGGTAGTTGAAGCAGTTTTGGGTTCCGATTTCAATCTAGATACTCTGTGTATTTCCGTAGAACTTTTCATTAAAATTAAACTTGTCGTATACTACTAACTTTTAAGCGAATATGTCTCTTCGAAAACGGAGCAATGTACCGCTGTTGACTTCCTGTCGTCATCGAGCAATTATTTAGAGAGTTGGTCTCAGTAGCGTAGAAAGATAATCTTCATTACTGAATAAAAATGTTTCAACTAATATAATGTAATTTAAAAAATATCAGTATATGTAGTCTTTATTTAATTTTCTTTATATCCATTCTGAGGACATGAATCAACTACTATGCTTTTTTAAAATCTGTGAAGGGCTTACTTAACTAATATTTTATCGACTACAAACAGTCATGGCAAAAATAAACATGATGAACCCCAGTTTGCCTTTAATGGTTAGCAGGTGCTAGGAATAGAAGAAAACAACCAAAAGTATAAAAGCCTCAAATCGAAAATCAATTATATGTATAGGTACGTGCTATGTCCGTTGCCTATAAATAAACGGTCAGCTAGATAATGTTTTCAAAGAAATGAAAAAAAATACAGTTGAATTCTCTGAATAAGTGAGTTAAAATGACCGACATAACACAAAAGAAGAAGGAAAACATGGAGAAGGTGCACTGTACTAATTTGGTAATGATCTAGCAAATTACTTGAATAGCGTTTGTATAATACCAAGATACCAAATGAAGATGTTTGATTGTAGAATAATATTTTTGTATGTACTGTTGTTTGTAATTTATATATTTATATATATATATATATTATATATATATATATATATTATATATGCACATTATTGTTAATAACATTGACTGCTACATGTCTTTTTAAGGTAACAATTAACATCGTTTCCATGATTGTGTGGTTCTCATATTGTACTTTTTAGATGAACTGATGATGCTTTCAAAACTCGAAAGCGAAACGTCTTCAAAATAGATAAAGTAGCCTATCAACTTTGTCTTTTATTTCTCCACTAGAGACCGATATAAGAACCCACCACTCGTCTGAGTGATCCTTATATATATATATATATATATATATATATATATATATATATATATATATATATATATTATATATATATATATATATATATATTTATAGTCTATATATATATATATTATATAATTTATATATATATATATATATATATATATATATATAAATCTCTATTATATATATATATTTATATATATATTATTTATTTGTAGTCTCAGAAATTGGTCTATATGAAATAAAAACTCTATTTGTTATTTCTCAATATTTATATGGCCTACCAAAAATACATAAAGCAAATATACCATTACGTCCAATTGTAAGTACTATAAACTCCACAACTTATAACCTATCCAAATTCTTGGGAAATATACTTACACAGACATTTGAAAATGAGCCAAGTTTCAATACAAAAGATACATTTTCTTTTGTCAATGCTGTAAATGGGATTCAGCTACCAGATAACTATGTTTTGATCTCTTTAGATGTAGTGTCATTGTTTACTAACATTCCAATAAAGTTAATCATTGAAATCATACAAGAAAAATGGTCTAAAATAGAACAATTCACATCCTTATCAAGAAAAGACTTCCTGTCATTAATAACATTCCTCTTTGATAATACATATTTTTGTTTTTGTGATAAATTCTATAAACAAATATTTGGAACACCAATGGGCAGTCCTATTAGCCCTATTTTAGCAACAATTATCCTAGACCATTTATTAGACCTTGGAATCTCAAAATTGCCGTTTTCAATAGCATTTATTTATAAATTTGTTGATGACATAATATGCAGCGTACCATTCAACCATATTCAGACAATACAAACGATCTTTAATTCACTTGATCAAAATATTCAATTCACTGTCGAGTATGAAAATGAAAATAGTATACCTTTTTTAGATACCAAAGTTATAAGAACTAATGATAACAGAATAATATTAGATTGGTATCAAAAAGATACTGCATCCGGCAGATTTATAAATTATTATTCTAATCATCCTAGAAATCAAAAATTCAACACAATTATATCTATGAAAAATCGTGTAACGGCAATCTGTGATCGGAGTTTCCTAGATGTCAATTTAAAGAAACTTTTTGAAATGTTTTTAAACAATGGCTACCCAAAACATATATTAAAAAAACTTATTTATAACACTCACTTTCACAATAGAGCTTTAATAAATAATCCACAACCAGTTTTATACAAAAAAATACCTTACATAAAAAATTTAACAGACCAAATTGTCCCACTTTTCAAAACATTTCCGAACATTAAATTAATTAAATACAATCCACTTCTAAATTCAAGGTTGTTCTCAAAAATAAAAGTTAAAACTCCAAATTCACTAATGAGTAATATAATTTATAGAATAAATTGCAGTCAATGTCAAAGTTGTTATATTGGACAAAGTCAACAGTGGCTTAAACAACGTGTCACTCAACACAAAAGTGACTGTAACTTACGAAAAAACTCTTGTGCCTTAGTAGACCACCACTTAAAGACAGGACATAACTTTGACTTTAATAATGTAAAAATATTAGAACAAATTGATAATTATAAAAATCGACTTTTCCTTGAAATGGTACACATTAATAAAACTCCAGAATCTATCAATTATAAGACAGACACCAACCATTTAAGTAATATCTACTGTAATATACTAAACAATATATGATATGATAGATCTTAATATCAGTATCTAACAACATCAGACCAATAACTGACTACGTACCATCAATTACATTTTATAGATCAATTTACCATGTTCCTGATTCTTTCTCAATATTCTACTTTTGCACCTTATTATATGGATAATACTGTCACAATATGTAATTGTTTATTAAAACTTATTCGCTAAAAATTGTACAATGGGAATTCACTCTATAAAATATTGCGGTTACCATAACTCCCAAATAAATTAAAATCAAAAAAATGTCATTTATTTAAATTGGATATGTTATCAAAATTTAAATTTTTAATCTTAAGTTGTAAGTATTGAAATATTCATTTTGTTTACATATAATAATTATAATAAATTTACAGTTTTCTCCTGAAGAAGTCACAAAATCGTGACGAAATATTGAGAAATAACAAATAGAGTTTTATTTCATACAGACCAATTGCTGAGACTACAAATAATATTTAACACAGTACGGTCGAGAATAATTTGATAAATATATATATATATATATATATATATATATATATATATATATATATATATATATATATATATATATATATGTATATATATATAATATATATATATATATTATATATATATATGTATATATATATATATATATATATATATATATATATATATATATATATATATATATATATATAAATGAACTAGAAGTATTTGCTGACAACAAGGAAGTAAATTTTCAATATTGGGTTTGCAGCAATAAAAATGATACGTGTACTCTTTTAAATTTTTATTCCGAGCTTTCGGACATGGTTATGTCCTTCATCAGGGAGCTACAAATGTGATGAATAGTTTGTTACAAGTTTGTATAATTAATTAAAAATTCGCTACTTACAAACTTAATGAGGTTGGATCATCAATGATTTTCTACAATGTCGATAAAACTTATCACAGTCTGTCATATTTTTACATAAAACTTATTCCTATATTTAAAATTTTTAAAAATTGCTTTACAATCACAAACACTTACTTATTATACACACATTTCTGACATTTTTATTCTTAATTTTATTATATCGTCATTAGTTTTTTCTCAAGACAATTCAGTGGTTTTTATTATTAGATACTAGTACAACAAATTATAGGCCTATCATTAGATGTATTGTGGCAATATAAATTATTTTATATTTATTAATATCATAAAGAAGTGAAACTTTAACTTGTCAATGTTTCAACACAAAATTTATTAAATTAACCTAAAGAAATAAGGTCATAATTCTAAAAATATTACAATTGAATATGATATTGTTTTGTATGACCCCAGTATCTGTGTGTATACAAAAATTACTAAATTTAAAAACAATTAAAAAAAAAGAAAACTTTTATTTAATTTATTAAAAGTCAATTGATAAATTACTGTTTGTGTTATTGTTGCATTTATCTAGTAGTAACAAATAGGAGAACAATTCATTTAGATGACCAATATCCGTTCTATGATTCATTGCATTGTTATTTTGGCAAATGTAGGCCATTTCAAGAAAAAGTCTTTTGGTGATGTTACTTTCCTGTTCTACTACTTTGATGTTATTGTAATCTATCCGATGCCCATTTTTAAATGCATGTTCACCCAATGCACTTCTTTCTGGATGTAATCTATTATCAGACTTGTGCGATGTAATGCGGTCTTTAAGGCATCTTGATGTTTGACCGTAGTATACTTGTTCACATGATCCGCACGGTATACAATAAACAACATCCGTTAAAGACAAGAGTGGGGATTGGTCTTTAAGTTTAGAAAAAACTTTGTTAACTGTTAGTACCGTTTTATATGCAATTTTGATATTATTAAGTGATGAAAAAATTCTACTAAGTTTATGCCCAATGTCCTTAATGTATGGAAGGGATACATATTTTATTGTCGTTTGTTTTTGTAAAGGATCTACAGGTCCAATTCTATCTTGTGATAAAGACATATTTTCCTCGTTTCTTAAATGACTAGTTAAAGTTTGTGGAGTGTTAAACAAAATTTTCTTCAGTAGTATACTTGGGTATGAGTTTTCAATGAATAGGTTATAAAGGATTTTTAGATTTTTGGTATGGAAAGCGGTATCACTGATTTTAAGGACACGATTTTTCATTTCTTTAACTAAATTAAGTTTCATTGAATATTTATGGTATGACCAATAATTGAGATATCTTCCTGAACTGAGAGGTTTTCTATACCAATCAACCAGCAAATGGGTACCTTTTCGTATTAACTTGGTATCTAAAAAAGGTACTGAACCTGTAGCATCTTCACGTTCTAATGTGAATTGAATGTAGGGGTTGTAACTATTGAAATACCAAAGTATATCATTTATCCCCGTGCTTGGTAATGCTAATATTATATCATCCACATATTTTTTTATAAAATGAAATTTATAAGGTAGGACAAGGATGATGGTGTCTAGTATGTGGTCCATTACATAACAGGAAATTATTGGTGATATAGGGTTCCCCATAGGTGTACCAAAAGTTTGTTTGTAAAATTTTTTGTTAAATGAAAAATAATTATTTTCGAACAGAAAGGTTAACAGTTTGAAAAAAGTTTCTTTATCAATGTTACAATGTTGAGCAATAATCTCCCATTATTACTAATGGCAAGTATACATATATTAAGATAAACATTGCTAAATATTATATGTTATTATATTCAAACCCAATATTGAAAATTTACTTATATATATATATATAATATATATATATTATATATATATATATATATATAAATATATATATATATATATATATATATATATATATATATATAATTATATATATATATATATATATATATATATATAAATATATATATATATATATATATAAATATATATATATATATATATATATATATATATATATATATATATATATATATATATACAAGAAATACTGGATATTAGTGACTGTCGATATAAACTGTGTTGTTTATATATATATATATATATATATATATATATATATATAAATATATATATATTTATTTATATATATATATATATATATATATATATATATATATATATATATATATATATATATGAACCTGTGATGTAGCCATACGCTAAATAAATAACCAAATGAAGATGCAGATCCAAAAAGTAAAGTCGATTTCTACAACAAGATGAGATTCTACAACGGAATGCGTCTTAGAGATTTTTGTGAAACAATATCTCGTAAAATTATGAATGGATACTTTCAACATAGAGATAGCCACAAATTTACATGGATACAACCTACTAGGAATCTGCGCTCGACAATCGACTATGTACTCCAACGTCAAACCTCCCAGCTAAAGGCAACTGACGTAAGGGTATACTGTGGATCAGAATGTGGATCCGACCATCGTTTACTTATGGCCAATTTGATAGTTAAATATCGCAAAAACCATAACACGCAAGTACAGAATATGGAAAAGGGATAAGAAGTTACATCCCCTAAATATAACCTAGAAAACTTTAACAAAATTTAACAAAATTTCTTTACAAAAACCAATAACCACAAAATTATAAAATGTAGACCGAAAAAATATATCAGCGGAAGAAAATTATACCAGCAACTTAAAAAATGCATTCATGAGGCTGCAAGTAAATCTTTTGGGTATAAAGACAAACATGAAACAAAAAATCAGGAATGCTGGTCGGAGAATAGGCAAATGTTAGTAGAGGTAATGGATTTTGGGAACAGCTATGACCTTGAACATTTCACATAAACTTGTGTACTAAATAGGCATAATGCATAGCTCTTGTCAAAATCCAATACGTTAATAATATAATTACATATCTTCGATTCTAAAATATTGTAAAAGACTTTAAAGAGTCTGAGTAAGAAAAGAGATATTTAGTTATATTCTTTGTGGCATTTTCAAGGTCGTAGCAGTTCCCAAAATCCATTAACTCTAAATAAAAAAAAGACTGCCCATCAGAAATGGATGTCAACGAAAAAGGAGGAAGATTATAAGATATAAAAAAATTAAATGGAGATAATTTTTAAAACTCGTAAAAAAGGAGTAAAAAGTAAAAATGAGATGTGGGATCGAAGATGTGCAAAGTTGGATATGTATATCTGTAGAACAAGAACTGGGCAAGCGTGGAAGGTAATAAAGTCTATCCGGAGAGAAAGGAAAGGAAAAATCTAACTTACTAACAGATTTCAAACAGTAAAAACACCATTATGAGGTCAAACTGACAGAAGATAGATGTAAATTTTAAGCGATCGAAATAGAAAAAACATCTAAACATACACAAATAATTGCGATAGTAACCGGAGAGTTAAGCGATACCCTCGGAAGATCGAAAAATGGCAAAGCAGCAGGACCTGGAGACATCCTAATTGAGTTTGTAAAGTTTGCACCAAAAATATTACATGAGATATTGGTTTAACTATTTAAAAAATGCTTAAAAGGACAAAATATCCCTAATGATTGGAATGTTGATTATATCAGCTTAATATTTAAGAAAGGGAATAAACGCAAATGCTCTAATTATAATGAAATAACTGTTATTAGCTTGGTGGGGAGGTTGTACGGTCGAATACTATAAGAAAGAATAGAATCAGAATACAAAGACATTCTGCTTCTTTTTTTTTAGTACTCTGTCCGATTATCAAACATCTAACCCCGAGCATTGATCTTTTCATCGGTTTTTGTGCGTTTACTATTTTATTCATATTAGTCTTAGTGAGTGTCCACCTCTGTGAACCATACGTGAGTGTAGGGAGGATACACTGATCGCAAATTCTGGTTTTCAAATATTCTTCTATTTTAGTATTTTTTAATATCAACTTAGTTTTTCAAATCCTGCCCATGACTAACCTTATTCTTCTGGTAATTTCGGCAGTTTGATTTCCTTTGTTAACTTTCATTGTCTGTCCCAGGTAGATGTATTCGCTTACTGTTTCTAAATTTATGTCGTTCAACGTTATTTTTCTGATATTTAGTGTATTTGTCAACTTTTTTGTTTTTTCCTAGTTCATCCTAATACCTACTTTTCCGAAGCTTGAAATAGTTATGTCATTATTTTTCTTTTATTAACATTTATTCCTTTATCTATCCAGTTAATGTCTTTGAATACGTCATCCAGTCCAAGTGTGAATAGCTTTAGTAAGATAACATCTCCCTGGCGAACTCCTTTGTTGATTGGTATAGCTTTGGTTTTCGCATCTATTTGTATTTTCATTGTAGCTTTCTTGTAAATATTATGTATGAGCATTCTGTATCAGGAGTCCTGCAGTTGTTCATAGCTCTCTCTATTGCCCAAAGTTCTATGGAGTCGAATGCCTTTTCATAATAAACGAAGCCAATGTATAAGTTCAAGTGATATTCATTGGCTTTTCTTTAGCGTTCTGACTGTAAGAAGATGATCCGCTGTACTGTAACCCTTTCGGAATCCTGCCTGCTCTACCGGTTGATAGCTATCGAGCTTCGACGTTAACCTGTTAGTTATTACTCTCATAAACAGTTTGTACATTTGGGACAGCAGGAGATTGGCCTATAGTTCTTCAGATCTCCACTGTCTTCCTTTTTGTAGAGAAGTATTGTCAAACTTTCATTCCAATCATCTGGGACTTCTCCTCTGTTAAGACATTCGTTGAAAATATTTTTCAATTCTTCGAGAATAATTTCACTCTCCTCTTCAACATTTCTACAAGTATTCCATCTGGGCCGGAGCCTTATTGTTCTTTAGTTATGCCATAGTATGTTTTATTTCAAAGGATTCCATGCTAGGAAGTATTTCTGAGTTAACATTCGTTATATTTCTCTTATCTTCCTTTGCAGTGTTATCTGGGTTCTTGTTTGAGGAATATAAATCACGGTAAAATGTTTAAGTAACTTTTAGGATTTCGTTCTTTTCTCTTATTTCTTTTCCATCTTTATCCTTCAATGAGATTATTATAGGTTTTGCTAAATTTGATCTTAAGCATTTCAGGCCTCGGTTCTTTTCTAATATTTTTTTACCTTGTTTTCATTTTAGATCCTTAAATCTTCCTTTACTCCTTCTTTATTTGTTTATTTAATTCTTTGAAATCATTGGTGTTTCGCTTTCCTTCGCTTAGAAATGTGCGTCTCTTTTCCATTAACCGTTTTGTTCCATCAGTTATTCTGTCTTTTTTATTTTTCATTTTTTGCAACAGTCAGTCTGCTTTTAAGAACTTTCGTTGCATTTCTTTATTACTTGTGTTCTTGTCGGAGTATTTTTGTTGATAATGTTCTACAAATTCTTTCTTTGCACTTAGTTGTTTTTTAAATAAAAAACATAAGAAAAACTTAAAAATAACTTAAAAAAGACTCTTTACACTTAGTTGTTAAGAACTTAAAAAGGCACCGAAATTTATGCGGAAAGCATATGAAGGGTCCAGGGGAAAAACGGCATTAGTCCATTTTTTCAACAAACTGAGGTCACCATTGATTTTTGTGGTACTGTTAGGTTACTTTCAAGTAGTGATACCGTTAATCTGTAAAAACAGCGTAGATCCTTAAAATAACCATTATAAGATTTACTATACGGGGGAAGAATGGCATGAGTCCGTGCGCGTGTATGGAAAAAGGGCATCAGTCACTGTTATCAGTTGGTGTCGGTAAGTCAATTGTTGCATCAGCCGTTAGTTTACCACTCATAGCCACGTGCATCTGTTGTATATTGATACGTTGTGCATATTTCTGTAGTGTAAAAGTTTTTAAAAACACAAGAATTATCATGGATAGTGACTATTCATGGATAGTGAAAGTGAAACTGATCTATCAAGCAGGGAAACGAAGAAACGTAAAAGAACTGGCAGAGGGCGAGATGTAATGAAAATTTTACGTGCCACAACGCATGAATTGGGACCGACTGTTTTTTTAAACGTTTTAAATGTTTTACTGTGGTTCCTGAGCCTGAACGGTATAGAATAATTCGTGAATTTAATAAATTAGGTAACACTGATGCACAAAACTCTTACATTAGTGGTCTAATCAGTGTTCTTCCTGTCAACCGCAGGCGACCTAGAAAAAACGCTGAAGAATCTAGACTTATTAAAGGAAAACATAATTCGCGACCTCACAAACTTTCTGAAGTCACAAAGCAAAAGGTGATGGAGTTCATTAAAAGTCTAAAAGAACGCAAATCTCATTATTCTTTAGCAGACTCGAATAAAATTTACTTACCTAAAAACTTAAACATTGTGAAATTACACAAAATGTGTTCCGAAACAAACGTTGACAATAAAATATTCTACGAATCCTTCCGTGACATTTTTGAGTCAAATTTTAATATATCGTTCGGATATCCACGAAAACACTTGTAGCACGTGTGACTCCTTAAAAGCCGACATATCATCGATAACTACATTATTAAATTCTACTTCGGACCTTGAAACTAGGAAAACAGCAAGTAATGATATAGAAAAAAAGACACGTGAAAGGAATCTACATCTAAAAAAAAGTGAGCGATTTTATAGTCTAAAAAGAAGTTACCGCAAACGTGCTTCAAAGTCCTCGACTATGGAAGGTATAAGCATGGATTATCAAAAAAACTTACCATGTCCAAATATTACAACCAACGACGTATACTATAAACGTCAACTAAACTTCATCAGTTTCAACATTCATATTCTGTCGGATTCAAAATCTGTATTTTATACCTACGATGAATCTGTTGCTAAGAAAGGAGCTGACGATGTTTGTTCCATGCTGAATCACTTTTTTTATAATATTCTGCCCATGGAAGTAAAAGAACTAGCTATTTTTTGTGATTCCTGTGCAGGACAAAATAAAAATTTTACTATCATTCGATTCTTGCATTACTTAGTTACAAGAAAAAATCATTTTGATACTGTGAAAGTAATATTCCCTATTAGAGGGCATTCATATCTTGAATGCGATCGAAACATGAGCCTTGTCAATCAGAAAGCATACACTGAGGTACCAGAGGACTGGAGAGACGAATTGCGAAATTGCCGTTTGAAACCTACACCATTTGAAGTGATTGATTGCAGTAAAAATTTTGATTTTCAAAATTGGACTTCATTTTTATCGCCGCTATATCCAACGAAGTGCCCTTTCCCAACTCGGCCAATCAGAATGCTTAAATTTTGCAGCAAGGATAAATGGTTAATTTTCCATAAATCTACGTATATGGGTTTATATCATAATTCTAAATTCGAAAATAAACCGATTAAGGCGTGCCGCAAAAGGACACAAAATAATCACAATAAAAAAGAAGTAGGAACATTACGAAAACTTTATCAAGGCGCAATTCCTATTAAAAAATCCAAATGGAAAGATCTGCAAGATCTAACTGCATTCCTCGAGAAACCAGAATCCAGGTTGTTTTATCAACAATTAACAGTAGTTGTTGTCGAACAATCTGGAGAAAGCGATGACGAATTTGTGGACGATCCGCCAATAGACGTCTAATATAGAAGAAAAGTGGCACGCATCTGTCTGTATTATATTTTTTTTCTACCTCATTTATTTTTATAATAAGGTTATTTTTAACGTTTTTTAATAAAAAATATAATATTTACCTAAAAATATTATTTTTGATTATTTTTCTTTATATTTGACTTTATAATAAGTCTATAAATCTTAATTTTCAATTTTCTCGAAATAAATCCAAATGGACTATTGCCGTTCTTCCCCTGGACCCTTCATGTAGGTTTTCTTTTTATAAGTCTAAAATAACTAAAAAAAAATTCAGATATCTGGATTAGTCATGATCCCAAACAGGATCTTTTCTTTTGCTTACTTCTTTGTACTATTAATAGCAGAACGCTCGTACTAGTTGTCGAATATAGTCTCTCTATTACTTTTAAAAATAAGCTGCACTTGAAATGTCTACGACATCGGAAACTTTCCAAATGCTTCCAGATTTTCGTCAATTGATCTATTCATTGTGAGTATTCTTACAGTATAAGAAAAACTTATCAAAAATATATCTAATCAGAGTGAGATTGTCTAGTTACACACGCTCTTGACGTGTTATTTAAACGCAAACACCTTGGCCAAAACTTAAAGTGGCATATATAAAAGTTTCAATTAATGCATTCTTGTTCCATATAACTTCCTTGACTACGCTATAAATTGTGGTCGATTTTACGTTTATCGTTTGAACTGTACCATTGATTGTTACTGGTGCTAACTTGTTTAAACAAGGCTTTTTTTTGAACCTATTCTCTATCCTTCCATTGTTGGATATAGGTCTCCCCCAGTTCTCTCCATCTTTCCCTATCTTGAGCTGTTCTCTGCCATGTGGGACCTCCTTGTTTCCTGATGTCATCTTTCCACCTCATCTGTGGTCTGCCTCTTGATCTCTTTGCATTGTATGGACGCCACTTTCCGATGGCATTGTTCCATCGTCCGTCTTGGAGACGTTCATTGTGTCCAGCCCATTTCCATTTCAGTTTTGCTGCTTGTTCTATCGCGTCTACTGTCTTTGTTCTGGTTCTGATCCACTGGTTACGTTTTCTATCTCTAAGTGATACACCCAACATTTGTCTCTCCATCGCTCTTTGTGCCTTCCTTATCCTATCCAAATTGGCCTGTGTAAATGTCCATGTCTGTGCTCCGTAGGTGAGCACCGGTATGATACAGGAGTTATATACCTTGCTTCGTAAGTATAGAGGGATTGTTTGATTTTTTAGAACGTAAGAAAGTTTGCCGAACGCTGCCCATCCCATTCTTACTCGTCTCGATATTTCGGCTGTTTGATTTTCTCTATTAGCTCTGATTGCTTGTCCTAGATAGATATACTCATTTACCTGTTCTATTTTTTCTGTTTTTATTTTTATTGCCTCTTGGTCTTCCGTGTTTGTCATTACTTTTGTTTTGTTGAAGTTAATTTTTAGGCCTTTTTGCAGTGATTTTTCATAAAGTTCATTCAGCATTAATTCCAGTTCTTGTCGTTCCGAGGAGATCAGGAGTATATCATCCGCATATCTAGGCTAGGAGGCTAGGAGTCGTCTTTGTTTGTTGTCTTGTTGTCTTTGAAAATATAGTTCCTGCGCTCTTTAAAGACTTGTAAACTCTGTCGTATTTGCAGCAACACTAAATAGAGTAATACACTTAAAAAAGAGGTCACCGGTGGCCGTTACTGTGAGTCACTATTAACGCGCACATTTTGTTTTAAAATTATGACGTTTTTCTAATCCATATACAAAGTCAAACAATCATCTTATTATAAACTAATTATCTAAGAAAATGTTTCGTTAAAAAGGACTGTTAACGCACAGAGATATGAGCTTTCAACTAGATAACTTATTAATATATTTTTTAGCAACTATCAAAAAAATTGATATATAATTATAATATAAAAATTATAAGATTTTTTAAATGGCTCTTAAAACATGTCCTTATATTCAAACAAATGTTAAAAAATCGTTTAAATACTTTTTAGGTGTAAAACCCTTTTCAAAGGAAAAGCAGACTAACAAAATATTTTTCTACTTTACGACACTCACCATTCAAAACATGCACCACAAGCGTCTTGGGGTTTGCGTTGGAAGGATTACAAGTGTACTTTCCCGAATCGGAGTCCTTGGCCCTTTGCACCAGTAAATAGCTGACAGTGTTGTCGCCCTTTTCTGTGATGACGCTTACTCCGCCTCTCGGAGAGTCGTAGTTGATTTCCTGTAAGAAGAACAAAATTGAAGGAAAGTTGTCTGGAACAATGGCGGGTAACGAATAAAAAAGCGAATCCAGGGCGTAATTTGTCAATCGATAATACTCTTTATTAAATTACGTATACCTTACGCAGCAGATAAATAGAGAAAAAACAGACAATTCGGAGCGTTTTCAGAAACAGAATAAGCTTAATCGTAATTTAGTAAAGTGAAAAGAATAATCAGTAAGTCAATAAAAGTAAAATCGTGTTAAATAAATATAAATCACTTAAATTTATTTCAAGTTATCTTCCTCTTGCATGTTTTATTACTGGTTTAAAGTTTTCAATATTTTCTGCTGTCTGTTTAAAATTTTCATATACAAGGTAAGAAAAGCTATTGGACCTAGATTGGTATCAGGTCATTCGGACCTACAGTATATGCACATTATACCAAATATGTCTTAATAAAATGCTGCTATGAAAAAGATTACAGTGTGTTGAAACTATGTTTGTTTTAACAAAAAGAGTTGTTGGCCGGTCACTAGTGATTGGCCCCTATGACAAAAAATGGAAATATTAAGTTTTTCAAAAATTATAAGTCAATAAATATATTTGTCAGAAAGACTTTTGAGATTTAAGTTTTGAGTTTCGCAAAGTAAGAAATCTTCGAATTTCTTTCTTCTATTTTTTTTTTAATATATTTATGTTGCAATCTAGCAATATTAATATTTATTTTATCTAACTGTCATTTGTCTCAACTAAAATTATCTTCTTGTTATAGTGTGTGTTGTTCGAAGTTTAACAGGGTGCATCCAGTTTTAAGAGTTTTATAAAAAAAATTAAGGGACGCTATTAACGAAGTGGGTTATCTTGGATACAAGTATTGTGTAACTTGATGTCTTCTATTATAGGTGGTTTTAAAAGTGAGGTTATGCATATTTGCCGATAACTTTAGTGGCCATCAACAACTGTATTTTAAAAATATGAGTCTACCAGATGCAAATCTTTGTGTTTACTGTATCATAAAACTAAGTCAAAACTGAGTTATTTCTAAAAAACTGGTAAATTTTGCAAAAATCGTATATTTAAAATCTGGCACCTTTTGGTGATATTGTAACTAATTATATTGCCTACCACACAGGGTATTGCTATGGGGGTTGAAATCTTGGGAGAATATTTTGGGGGTGGAGATAGGGCAACCAAAATAAACTAAACGCGAACGGCACTCAGGGTTTATTTGGAGTAGCTGGGTCGTGGATAAGTACATAGCAAGGGAGTTGGATTGGGGCAACTACAGAAAAGTAAAAAACAAACTAAAAATGCGCAAAACAAACCACAAGAAAGACCTCTAGCAATTTAAAATGAACGCCACTTCGAGGTGCCAAATTAAAACGATTAAACCAACTAGTTGTAACTATTGAAATAATTATTAAAAATGAAAAAAAATATCGTTTTAACTAAAACTCAAAAAAAATGGTTAGATAGTAAGTTAAGAGAAATAAACAAAATGGTTTAGAAAGAAAAATTAAACATTTATTGTTGTCTCACTACAAACAGTTACAAAAATAGACAATACAATGATACTATATTATTAGTCAAAAAAGTATATATAAAATTAACAAAGAGAAACACTTACTTGCAATTTTCTGTTCACAAACTCTATTTACAAGTGAGAAATGCTTCCAAACTTACAAAGAAATTGTTACAAATAAAGCAATAACTATAAATTGAAACTATTCATAGAGAGGTTAACCTTCTTTAAAAACCAAAACAAATTAATGTCAAAAATAATAAAACGAGCTGTCATATGTCAACATTAAATTAAAAAAAGAACAATTAAAACGACAGTTATGGCCACGCCCTAATACATATTATTATATTTTAATTATTACAAATTCTTATGTTTTAATGAAAGCAATTATTAATATTAAAAAATGCCTACTTTTAGTTTGAAATTTAAAGACAAAAAAAGTTACCTTGATTGCACTAAACTTCTTTACCCAACATATTTCTGAGGTTGGAAACTGGACCTTTACTGTCACGCAAAAAACTGTATCTATAGACTGGAACAACAACCAAGGATAAGAAAATGGAGGTGGTAGCTAGCACTGGAACACAAACCTTGGAAACCTCGTCTCCTTTATAGACTATAACAAGTACATCTGAACACAGTGACAACATGTGGTTATCTTTAAAATTTCACTCTAACTGTAACTAATAATTGAACTGCTACTATACTTTACACTACTACACATTTATCCATAAACAAAGGACGAAGGACGAGGAAACAATACAAATTCGACGAAAAATTTGGACAAACGCTGAAAGCAGTAACTTGTCTCTGACAACGCCTTAGTGAGAGTGAGCTAATTCCTAAAAATCATTCTTACGTTGGTAAAAACAAAACACTTACAACGGAAACGAAAACGCAAAATATCCCAAAAAATGTTTCGATCAAAGAATGTCGAGAAAATACACATCTGTGAAATATAAACCAACTTTAAAATTGTTTACATTAACTCCAGCGACGTAAAAAGGAATTGAAAACAATTTTTAGGTACTTTAACTTACGATAAGAACTAAAATACACTAAAATTATTATTCAATGTTTTAAATATATACGAGGAGATTTCAATATATATCAAAGAAATTTACAAATTCTACAATATATAAATGCTTAATTGCTTAAAATTTAATAATTTTTGTTCTCTGAAAGTTTTTGTATTTGCCAGAAAAGAAAAAAAAATTAAAAATACCGCGTTTTGCAAGTGAACAATGTAAAGACAGATTTATACAACTAGTCAACCATTAGCGATATTAGTGGTTCTTAGATTGGTATGTTTTTCAAATCTAGTATGTTACGAATAACAAAGAAAGCATTTGAAAGTAAACTTTTAGTCAACGGTTTATTTTTATCCAAAGTAAAAAAGATCGTACAAATTATTTGTATATATTTATATCAATTCCTAAACTCTAAGTTCCTCTGAGCCCTAATCAATATGATTTTCACCAAAATGTTTTCTATGAAGAGTGTCTATAGACAATTTATTTTGTTTTAACGAACATTTAATATAACCTAATCATTTAAGTAACCTAGGCTTCAATCAAAAAAATATGTTTCCTTTTTCGTATTATAGACTAGCTGAACCCTATATCAGAACAGATCGACATCTGATAACATTGTTGCACTAGAATCCGAAATTCATAAAGCATTTACAAATCAACAAAAAGTAATTGCAATATTTTTCGATATCAAAAACGCTTTCGACACAACATGGAAGCATTATATCCTCAAAATTATGAAAAACTGGAAAACAGATGGTAAAATTTCTCGATTTCACCAAAAACTTTCTTCAAAAGAGGTCCATATAAGTAAAAACCAATGGATTCATATCAACATCGAAATCACTCCATAATAGAATTCCTCAAGGATCGGCCTTAGGTCCACTATTATTCTTAATCGCAATAAATAATATTACAAAGGATCGGCCTTAGGTCCACTATTATTCTTAATCGCAATAAATAATATTACAAACCACATAAAGCTTCCCGCAAAAGCTAATATTTTTGCTGATGATCTAGTAATATATGTTAAAAGTAAAAATATAGAATAAACTACGAAACTTTTACAGAGAAAACTAAACAGCTTAGAAATATGGTCTTTAGAGACTGGTTTAACTTTTTCAACTGAGAAAACTAAAGTAATAATATTTGACAAAAGAAGAGCAGAATACAACTTAAACTTGTATCTAAATAATCATTTTCTGAAACAAGTCCGCGAAATCAAATTGTTGGTTGTAATATTTGACTTGCAACTCACATGGACTTTACGTATCAACAATTTTATTAAATCCTATCAACAAAGAATAAACTTACTAAGTGTTTTGCTCAATTAGAAATGCGGTTCTGATACAAAAATTCTTCTTAATTTATATCAGACATTAATAAGAAGCAAACTCGACTACGGATGCATCTGTTATTACACAGCAAATAAAAATCAACTAAAAAAACTGGATGTTATTCAAACCATATATCGACGACTAATCTTTCGAGCCTTTAGAACTACTGCAATTAGAAGCCTTTAAGTGCTAGCAAAAGAAATGCCACTATACATCAGAAGACAATTATATATCACTATGCTACGCTTCAAAAATTCTAAGCGCAAAGGATCATACCTTTCTCGCAAGTTTAGTATCGGATGAATCACTAGAACAATACACAAATTACACCACCAAGACAGTACCATTTTACGAACGAGTTAAAATATGACCGTACTATATTAATCATATCATCTTGGTACCCATAAAAATATACCAGACACCTCCCTGGATAGTTTCTTTACCAATAGTAGACCTCTCCTTACTTAATCGTGATAAGCATTCACACACTTCTGCTGAGGCCAGGCTTCAGTATCATACAAAATTACTCAAATATTCCACTTACAAATTGTTCTTCCCTGATGCCCCCAAACATTACAACGGAGTAGCAGCTGCTACTGTATCAGAAAACGTATTTTGTGTCAATAAATTAACTGACGGCTGTAATATTTATACCGCAGAGCTACAAGCAATATTTGACGCACTAAATCATTGTAAAACCACAAATGAAAAACAAATACTAATATTATTAGATTCATTAAGTTCTTTACAGGCCATTAAACATGCTTATCCTACACACATCAATTTATTTCTAATTAAGGACGCGTTGCAACAGCTCCAAGTTTCTGGGAAAACCAATCATTTATGTGGGTCCCATCCCATGTCGGATTAACTGGTAATGAGCCAGCAGACAAGAGAGCGTTTGAAGCAATAAACAATGTGAACATTCCGACCAAAACAGGTATAGCAATATCAAATACTAAGACTTTATTCAAGACTTATGTAAATAAAGTCTGGCAAGAAATATGAGATTAAACAAACACAAATCTTAAAAGTATCAAACCAGACGTATCTTCAAAAAATCTTCCTATACCACCAAAATGAAAATACCAGGTAATTATCAGCAGACTCCGACTTGGGCATACACGATTTATTCACGGCTAAATAATCTCCAATGAACCCCTACCGATGTGCCAAAGATGTCAAACACCTTTCACGGTCAATTATAATAATTAAATGTCCAGAGTACACCTCAGCCAAGGCGATATTCAAGATACCCAACAGCCTGAAAAAAGCACTGGTTACAAAATTCAATGAAGTTTTGTCTTTTTTAAATTACTGTGAACTCTATAATAAATTGTGATTTAATTTTTGTTACATTTACATACATGTAGATTATACCATATTGTTTTAAGTCATGACTTTTAAAATATATCTTATTTTCTCTATTTGTGTCATAAACCTACCGCTAATAACCCTAGTGGTTGATGCGGATAAATAAAAATAAAATAAAAAACCTTTATATAAATATTTATATAGAACTATTATTTATTAGGTATGTCTTCGAAGGCAAAGAAAATAGTTGCAATGGCGCAATAGATAACTGAATTGAACCCGTCTAATTTCTCTATTTACAAAAATGATAATATACAGCTAGTAGTTTTGAAATCATTGCCCTATCAGTTAACTACAGAAGAAATAGGACAAGTGTTAAATCAAATAATACTGACGGATGTTTTATTAAAATACCCCTAATATTGTTGGTTTTTCTATTCAGCTGAGTACTACTATGATAATGTAGAATTAATCCTGTTTATCAATAATATGGATCTTGGCATAAATGATATAAATAAAAACTTTTAGACAAACCTACTGTACTACAGTCGTCAGACGAAAATGCCACTGAACCTCATAAAATCATACAAACAAGCTAAATTTTTCCAAGCATAATAATTTTGGGACCTCAAAAATGATGAAAGAAAGTTAACCACTTTTACCTCCAGGCTTCCCCCTTAGTGAGAACGCAAAAAAAATCAATTTACCAAGAATCTATACATCGTAGAAAAAAATATTTTAAATAAAAAATGTAGCTAAGATAATTTTATACAAAAATGCTAATCAGCATTTTTTGTGTAGAATCCAATTTTCTTTTATAAACAACGCTTGAAACATTCGTCGATTTTGCACGTCAGTTACGCGCGCGAAATCAATGTTCAATAAATATCTGTATCAGCGCGACGGGAAAAATTCGATATCTTTTGTTTTAAGTGACCCATCGACAAAATTCAGGATTTCAAGATTTTAAAGGTAAATTGTTCAGCTTTTTTATAAAGTTTTTGTATTTTGTTTTGTCGAAAATAAACTTTATACAGGTGTTAAATAAATAAACGTAGGGCAATTTTTGCCATTTTTTTAGGTTCTTACGAGATCAATACAATCTATCGCTTTCATTAACTAGTCACTATGAAGTTTCGATTAATAGAATCTAACCTTTAAAACCTATAGCACTAAATTCCATTTTTGAGTTTTGGCAACATATGTGAGGCATTTGAAATATGCTTAAAAAGCGCTGGATTTAAACTTTTACACAATAAGCGATCTCAAAACTTTTAAAACTTTTTTTTTCAATTACGTTTTTTAAAAGAACAAAGTTTTTGAAATAACCTTTCCCCAAAACTGCCTTCTTAAATTTATTTTCCGTGATGTGTGATTGTAATGTAAAACATAAAATTCTACGTTTTTTATTCATATTTCATATGCCTTATATTTATTACCACAACTTAAAATTAAAATTTCGTATTATAGGTTTTAAAGAATATTCTCTAAGAATAAAAATTTTATTACAACTGGGTAATGAAAGTGATCAATTTTAATGATCTCACGAGAATCGTAAAATCATTGGCAGAAATCACGCTACGTTAATATAGTGTACCGTTTTTAAATAAAACGAGCGGTTCGAATTTATATAAATATATTTATTTATAACTTTACAGTTCGGAATTCTCTTATCAACTAACTTAAATCCTAATTTCGTTACATATATATATACCAAAATATTATGTTCGAGAATATTCGAGAATAGTCCCACCTCTAATTCGTTATTTGACGGGTGGAAATTTACAGCGCTCGAAATATCGCCGAAACTCTCGGTGCTTCGAGATGCGACCGTTAGGTAATCCACGCTAAATGCATGTTCGTAACACTGCTCCCCTCTTAGATCTGAGCGTCCCGATCAGGAACTCTATCTATAGGCCCAGGATGGCGGAATCTACAGGACTCTCCAGCTCTGCATGAACCCCTCAGAAAGAAATAACAGTCTACTGTCTTTGAAGGACACGATCTCTTCGGATTAATGCAACACACAGTAATTCTTACACCGGTTTCTCGGAAGATCACTTCAAGCATGCTTCTGACAATCTTCCAATCCAGATTATCTAGTGCATGGCCTCTCTTGGGTAAAGCCAAGTTCTTAATGTCGTAATTGCAGACGATTTTCTTCAAATTAGTCAGAGCACGCCATATATCCTCGTAGCTTGCCCTGTCTGTATACGACTTTCTGGTCACCATATACAACAAAGATCGAGAACCATCTTCTAATCTCAGCACTCTTCCAACTTTAGGCTGCTGGTTTTTTAACTCGTCCAAGCGACCAAATTTCTTATGAAATACGGATGAGATTCCTTTAGTCATCTCAAGATCTTGGGCAACACAGTGGGCTAGAGTGACGTTATGCGGAACACTAAAAAGATCCTGCTGAACTTCTGTCGTCACGCCGAACCTAGCACTCTTTCTCTCTGCTTAATTTGACATAAATTCATTAAAGCTTGGTCGCCGGTCTTCTTCGATCTCATGTTGAAGGATTCGTGCTTCTTCTGTTTCATTTGAGCCAGCATAAGGTGCAAGCCGATTTATGTGAACTACTTTTGGTTTACCTTTCGGTAACTTTTTAATTCGGTATATTACGTCATTTATTTTTTTTTTTAATTTCATACGGACCCTCCCATTGTCTTTGCAGTTTAGGAGACAAGCCACGACGACGTTGTGGATTATAAAGCCAAACAAGATCACCTACTTTATAGCTTTCATTTTTGCATCGAGAATCATATTGATCTTTCATTCTGTCACTGGCTAACTGGATGTGTTGTCGGGCAAGTTCATGAATGTTGTTCATTCTTAACTTCAGGCGGTCGACATAATCTTCGCTTGCAACATGTTCTTCGGAAGGTCTGGAGCCAAACTCTAGGTCGCAGGGCAAACGAACTTCACGACCTAACATCAGGCAGGTTGGAGTCTGGCCGGTAGTTTCATTCACGGCCGAGCGGTAGGCCATTAGGAATAAATGAATGTGCTGGTCCCAATCTCTTTGATGTTCTGATACAACTTTTGACAGGTGTTTACCCATCGTTCGGTTCATTCTCTCGACCATTCCATCTGATTGAGGATGCAGGGGTGTCGTTCTGGTCTTATTGACACCAATCAATTTACAAACGTTTTGGAAAAGGGTCGACTCGAAGTTTCGCCTTTGGTCGGAGTGGATCTCCAAGGGAACACCAAATCGGCTAAAGAATTCTTTAACAAGTACCTCTGCAACGGTAGCAGCTTCCTGATTTGGTATCGCATAGGCCTCAGTCAATTTTGTAAAATAATCCATGGCTACCAGGATATATTTATTTCCATCGTTTGTCTCTGGAAGTGGACCTGCAATGTCGATTGCTACTCTTTCCATAGGACTACCAACATTGTACTGTTTCATGGGTGCCCTCTTTTTACCAACTGGACCATTACTGGTTGCACACAGTTCACATTTCCGGCACCATCTTCTAACATCATCTTTACAGTTCACCCAATAGAACCGTTCTCGAACCTTTTGCAGAGTCTTCGTAATACCAAAGTGTCCACCTGATGCACCGTCATGTAACTGACGCAATACTTCTGACACTTTACTTTTAGGTACAATCAACTGAAGCTTAGATTCCGTACCATCATCGTTCTCAAAGGTTCTATAAAGAAGATCATCTTTTAACACTAGGCAATTCCATTGGCTCCAGTAACACTTGACTTCAGGATGAAACACTCAATACTCCGGGAGTATTGGGTTTTTGGAAGTGTAGAACTTCCAAATTTCAGAAGAACTGAAAGAGAAGTGATGAAAAAAAAATACTAAAAATAGGGCTAAGCTCAGAGGAACAAATTTAAATGGTCAAAGAGACACTAAATCTCAAGTGAGTGTTCGGGCTAGCTTCAATGCACTGGATTGTAGCTTTAAAGATATAAACAACAATAACAAGAGATAATGAGCTAATGAGACAAGAAAGAAATGAGACCTGGTAATATCAAACGTGATACAACTGAAGAAGGTCACTGGGAATAAATTTATAGAAAGAGAACAATAAGAAGAGAAAAGAAGGGCGCCAACTCAACGATAGTTGAGATTTTGAAGTAACAAATGAATCTGGAGATAATACTCTGAAATACAAAAAATACTAAATAATAATCTTGTTTTGCTATGTTATATACTGGTTAGTAGAACTGAAATAAAACTCAAAATAGTAACAATAAATATATTTATAAAAAAAAGTATATAAGTATATGTGTATAAACAATTTACATATAATGCAAAGCCAAATAACAGTGGTAGTGGATGGTGTACACATACAATGGGACCTAATAGTCCCTCAACAAACGAATAGTCACTACCACTGGCCAAATAAAGTATAAAATGTCAGTAAACAACAAGAATAGTCCGTATTGTAGCCAAAGTCTTAACACAAAAAGGTAGTCATTTAAATTTAAATTAGTTCTACTAATATGAGATACTAATGACAATATTGTAAAGATATCAAACTTGATAAATCTGTTACAATTCTATTAAATATATTACATCCAAAAAGTGAGTTGTTCCATACTCATTATATCATATTTAAAAAAAACCACATTAAATTTATGTCCCTCTCTTAATATCAAATTGTATTAAATCAAATGTATTGTATTAACAAAAATATTATATCAAAAGTGAGTTTGGTCAGTACTCTTAAAATCCTATTTAAAAAAAAACTAATAAAAAAAGGTAATATATTTTCCCTCTCCCAATAATATCAAAATTATATTTTATTAAAATGTAGTTACTTGATCATATGCATATGAAAAGTTAACAGTAAATAGAAAGTAATACGTAATACAAAAGGTCAAATAGTTAAACAACTTATCTTTACAGCACTATAAGTCCATAGGAAAAACTCCTCTTGGCACGGCTACATCAGTTTATGGCTGTAAAGACGAATCCTGGTCACAAAAGCCACAACCAGTCACTGGTCTCTGGGTGACAGCAAAGTCCACGGGTTTCATACACCAGTTGCTAACTAAGGATTCAAAGTTACTAATATTCTTGAGGGAATATTCTGAAGAGAATATCCTCAAGTGAAGTGAAATTAATATTTTCACGTGACGGAATATGGAGCAGCAGCACGCCAAAAAAATCTTCCTTTTATGTGGAACTCTTATAAATGAATATTGATTTTATTATACAAATTACTTATTTTAAAAAAAATTAATTATTATTATAAATGAATTATATTCTTCCCCAAATTATCTTCCTTGCTCCAATTCCGTCACTTTGAAGGTGAAAAATTTCACCGGTTTGACGTGGCTGCGTTGAGTTCTGACCAAAAACTGATCGTTCGGCTTCCGCATAAAATCGATCTTCCTTTCTAAGCGATAACAGCGCGTGAGTGGAGAAATGTTGATTTAAAATCGATCGTAGGCGGGTAATAAAAATTTCTAAAGGGGTTAATCAGTAGCGTAAACGCTACATTAGAGACATTACCAGACCGAGAATAATTAGGCCTACCAGAATAGGATGAGTCATTATTTCTGAAATTCTGATGAATAGGATTCTAGCTGCAACATGACCTAACCGAGAGTTTACGCTACAAGGACTACATGCACTGATGTCTTGCCAAGAGGGCCTTTCACTTCGACGCATCCAATCCAATACTCTTTTTATACATGGATCATCTGCTTGAGCGTCTTGTAGCTATTGAGGCTGCCATTGATCATTAATGACGGTGGTTCGTCTCACGGGGCAAAGTCTTTCTTCTAATTTAAGACAGTGATTACAATGTTCACTGCACGGCCTTCTCGAAAGCGCATCAGCATTTAAATGAACTCTTCCAGCCCTGTGTTCGATCTCGTAATCATATTCTTGTAATCGTTCTAACCATCTTGCCATCTGGCCCTCTGGATTACGGAATTGTAGGAGCCATTTTAGAGCAGCGTGATCCGTGCGAAGAAGAAACTTTCTGCCATACAAGTATTTATGAAAATGCTCGCAAGCCTTTACTACGCCTAGCAATTCTCTTCTGGTAACGCAATAGTTTCTTTCTGGTTTCGACAAGACTTTGCTAAAGTAAGCGATGACTTTCTCCTGCCCATCTTGGATTTGGGATAGAACAGCTCCTATTGCACTGTTGCTTGCATCGGTGTCCAACACAAATTTTCCTGCCTGCCTAGGGTAGCTTAAAATCGGTGCGCTGATCAGAGCCATTTGTAAGTGTTCGAAAGCTCTTTGGCACTCTTCGCTCCATGTATATTCTTTGCCTTCTTCTGTCAACTTTGTTAATGGCTTGGAGATGTTGGCAAATCCTTTGACAAAACGTCGGTAATATGTACAAAGGCCAAGAAAACTTCTAATTTCGTGTTTGTCTCTTGGTACCGGCCAATCCTTAATTGCTGCAAGTTTTTCAGGATCAGCTGTTACACCATTACTTGCTACAATATGTCCCAAGTACTTTACTTCTCGTCGAAACAAGTGACATTTCTTCGGACTTAACTTCAAATTTGCTGCCCGCAATCGTTGAAAGACTTCTGTCAAATTATTGGCATGTTCATCGAAGGATCTTCCTACTACAATTACATCATCCAAATAAACCAGGCATGTTTTCCATGTTAGACCTCTTAAAACTGCCTCCATTAATCTTTCAAATGTGGCTGGGGCATTACATAAACCAAAGGGCATAACTGTGAACTGCCAAAGCCCTGATCCTATCGAGAATGCGGTTTTCTCACGATCAGCTGGCTCCATGTCTACTTGCCAATATCCACTTTTCAGATCGAGTGTGGAGAACCAACGAGAACCAGAAAGTGTATCCAAAGTATCGTCTATTCTGGGCAAAGGATAACTATCTTTTTTAGTTACCGCATTGAGCTGTCGGTAGTCAATACAAAAACGTGTTGAACCATCTTTCTTCTTTACTAGTACTACTGGTGATGTCCATGGACTGTTTGATGGTTCAATTACCCCTTGTTTGCTCATATCTTTGATGATGTCTTCGGCTTCATCTCTTTTCGCAAATGGAAGTCGTCTAGGTTGTTGTCTGATTGGCTGAGCGTCTCCGGTATTAATTTTGTGCTTTACTATGCTTGTTTTGCCATTATCCTTCTTATCAACGGCAAAAACATCTTGAAATTCTATCAGCATAGACTTTACTTTTTTAGTTCGTTCATCATCAAGATCTTGGCACGTTTTAATCATCGTCTCAACAAGCTCCTTTGGATACTTAGATTTCGACGGTTTCTCATTAGTTTTCATGAAACAAATCGAAGCCACGGGAACACACTGTCCGATTAAAGTTCTTTTACTTAACTTAATAGCAGTTCCCTTTAAATTCATAACTCTTACAGGAACGACATCTCGAATTCTCACCAAAGCTTTTGTCGTTAGGAACTCGGCATTATTCACATCTTCGACCATCCTTAAACTTCCCTCTCGGCAGTAACTATCAGGTCTGGCCATCAAAATTTTTTCACTATTACCGGGTATTGTTACGTCAAAAGTAGTTATTAAGCTGATAACATCTTCTTTGTCTTCATGAAACGGCAACTCTTCACCACCGATCTCGAGAACTCCATCTTTGACATTCAATACAGCCCCAACTTTCCGTAGCAAATCCATCCCCAATATGAACTCATCGGAGATCTCTGCAATTAATACTCTATGTTTCACTGTGGTCTGGCCAATGGATACTGACATATTAGCCTCGCCATATGTATTAATTATCTCACCAGTTGCTGTTCTAAACTTTACTGTTGCAGGCGATAATTTAAGATGGTCTCGTACTACTTCTGGCCGTGCAATAGTTCTTGTTGCACCTGTATCTACCAAAAACGATCTACATTTATTGTTAATACGACCCTCGATGTACAAGCTATGAATTCCACCGGAGGACGTAATGTTCACAGTTACTATGGGGGCTGTGTTTCTCGAGGTCGGCAGTTGCCCCTTAGTGTCGACCCGTTCTAGTTTTCCGACTGTTGTATCATTTTCTTGCAATTGCGGCGAATGTGACCTACGTCACCACAATTCCAACATCTGGGCTCGCGTCTCTTCGGCATCGTGTTACGAACTACTTTTCGTACCATTTCTTCCAGACGTTCATCGTTTGGTTCGTCGCCTTCTTCAATGGTTCTTACTCGATGGCTCCGTGAAGTTTGACTAGCTGTTTCATGTTCTAAAGCAATAGCAAGCGCTTCATCTAGAACTTTCGGTCTTGCTAGTCGTAAAGCTTTCTGTAATTCACTTTCTTTTAACCCATTGACGAAAGTATCTACAGCGATTTCTTCCAAAATGTTGTCTGGTACCTCAGGATAAGCCAACCGCACTATACGAGCAACATCTGCTGCAAATTCTCACTTGCTCGTTGAGTTCTACTTCTTAGTTGCGCTTTGTAGACTTGTTGTAGATGGGCATCTCCGTAACGTTTGTCTAGTCGAGTGAACAAGGTCTGGTAACATTTTTCTTGACCCTTAGGAATCGATCTTAAGATATCTGCAGCATCACCTCGTAAAGCAGCAGTCAAGGAAACAGCTTTTTCTTGTTCTGTCCAATGATTGGCTGTCGCAATAGCTTCAAATTGTCTAAGGTATATGGACCAAGAGGACTTTCCATCAAATGGTGGCAATTTGAATCTCATATGATGTGCCATTTCGTCTCTAGGTGATTCTTCTTTCACTACCGGATCTAAAGCTACCGTATTAATTGGTGGTAGCACTTTCATGTTAGTTATCATGGTCTCCAATTGTTTGATCTTCTCTTCTACGTCTTCTATCTTGTCGTTTACATTTCTCTGTATCTTATCGAATGTTCTTGAGACTTCTTCAAATTTCTCATTGTTTTGATTACATACGTCTTTAATTATTTGAGAAGTCTCGTCGAATCTTCTAGCAACATTTTCGAATTTCTCGTCATTTTGTCTAGCTGTTTCTTTAATAATTTGAGACGTTTCATCGAATCTTTCATCAGTTTTTTTAGAAGATTCTTCAATCATTTGCGAGACATTTTCAAATTTCTCATTTATTTTTGTTAAAACTGTTTCTTCTGATGATTGAAACTGGAATGTCTCTGGGTCATCTCCATTCTTGTTAAGAACATTCTTCAGTCGCTCCTGGAGGATCTTCTTGGACCCGCTGCAGTCTTCATCGCGTTCTTCTAATTGCTCACGCAACTGTTTTACCGAGAGTTGTACTAGCAGCATCTTTGTGCAGGCACACACGTACTTTTATACGCATCGCCCCGCCCCTTATTTTTCCCGTTGGCTCCTCCCTGACCTGGAAATCCCTAATCGCTACTTCAGAAAGTATAAAAATAGGCGATTTTCAGGTCAATCAAGTCAGTCCTTCACGGGCTCTCCGAGAGCTTAGTGCTCTCGGGGCGCTGCTTTTCTTGTTTTTAGCTTTCCTATACTCTGCGGCTGAGTATTTTATTTCAACAATATTTGGTGTTTTTATTTCGACTACCTCCTTTGTTCATATAAGAAATATCTTGCCTTTGTCAAGGCAAGCCACCATAGACTGCATCCTGATGTTTCTTTCGACACGATAGTCATGTAAGAAATAGCTCGTCTTTTTCAAGACGAGCTCATCAGAAGAAAACCTTTTACGAATCCATACCCCGCAAATGGATTCAAGTAGAGGGGCTTTCGTCGACATTTCCGAAGCCCTCTACAGAGCACACGGTGGTACAGAAGGTGATTTCCATTTACCCCGAGGTGACATGTAAGGCAACAACTAACCCAATGTCACCCTACCGGGTAAGTACTTGTACAAGTGCTTGTACCAGTAGCGAGGACAGGTAAGTAAATAGCTAGCCCATCTATTTACTTGCCTACTGTCCTTCCCTTTCCACCACATTTTGGCCTCGACGCCGACACAAGTAGCATGGCAAATGGTTTGGTAACTAGTCGAGTGTAGACGGGTGTGCAAGTATCATGGCAAATAACGTTGTGTCGCGGTTTTCTATTTCGATATTGTTTTTTAATTTTACTGTTAAAAGTGAAATAATGAAGTGGTCCGATGGAGAAACTGTTAAATTTGTCGAACTTTATCGGGAATACGAATGTCTCTGGAACGTTACCAAACAAAGTTATAAAAATAATCAAATGAGATCGGCAGCTTTAGAACAATTAGTTCAACACATATCAAAAGTTGAGGGATTTACTGTTGCCGAAATTGCGTCGCGAACTTCTGGTACAAACTTATATATTGATGTTTTTGGAACTCGAAACAAAAATGTTAAAGAGTTCTATAGCTATTTCCTGTTGCCAAAAAATTGAGGGTAAATTCTAATTTAACGTGCGCTGGTAAGGTAAGGCTAAGTCTCTTAAAAGAGTGTCACTTCTTTGAATTCTAGGCAGAACCATATTTAGCAAGTATTTGAATTTACTCATTGTCAACCGAAGGCATAATTTATATTCTTCAGGATCTTTCATACGAAGTTCTTTTAAAAGAAGAATGGATGCCCCTCTTGTAATTCTTTTATCAATCCACCTTCGACCCCATATCCTTTTTGGACGACTTTTTCTTCTTTAATCAAATTAACAGCTTCTTCAATTAAAATTCTCGATATTCGCAATATAATTTTTTTAATGCGATTTTTAATTGTTAATTTTGGATTATTGCACAAAGCACGGCGCCGGCAATGGAAATGTTTCATCTTTAAGCATCTGGTGCTCGTCGAGAACTGGTAAATAAATAATCTTTTATGTGTAAACACTTACTAGCATGTCAACTTGCGTATGTGAACTGTCCTGGATATCCTGGATTTACAAGTAACTGGTGCAAGTAACTATGCCAATGTAAACTCCGCTTAAGGAATGTGAGCTTTGAGAAGGAAAACTGGTAAGCTAAGCCGTAAATGCGAAATACACATTAAAAGAGCCAACCGGTCTAGAGAATTATATAGAAAAGATTATAAAGCAATTTCTGAACAAAGTACGGTAAGATTTTTAATAGATCTCGAAAAAGTAATAACAATACATCCTCTCATTGATATATTCAAAAAGGTAATTGATGGATTCGACCGTTACTTGATGGAAATTCATTATATGTAACAATAAAACACTGAAAACTTTGTGTTCAAACTTCCACAAAATTTATTTTAACTATTATCACTACAGCTGTTTCGGCTGATTGCCTTTCTCAAGTGATCTATTTTTGGCATGCGTTTACAATTTATAGTCTCTAATAAAATAGGTTGAGGAGGGGAGAACTGTTTGTCTCAAGTTGGTCATTCAGAATTATATCTATGTTTTTTAATTTGTTGATTTTCATAGATTCTAACAAAGATAGCTTAAGGCCTATATTTTGAATGTGATGTATTTTAAATTTATCATTAAAAAATGATTATGATCTAGAAGGTGAAGTGCGTATGTCGAATCTGTTTTTCTATTATTGAAAGCCCCTTTATGTTCTGTTATTCGTTTATTAAAGTTTCTACCAGTTTGACCGATGTAAGTTTTTGGGCAGTCGCCACATTGAAGTTTGTACACACCACTATTTAAGTGTTTTTTATTTTGACTCTTGTTATTTTTAATATATTTGCCTAGGTTGTTATTTGTTCACAAAGCTGGTGTTATTCCTTTCTTTTTTATGTGTTTGGCTATTTTCGTTGTTATTTTGCCTGTATATGTAATCGAGCAGAAGGTACTGGGTTTTTTCTCTGGTGGTGGAAATACTAATTTCAGGGCTTTCTTGTGTAGTTTTTGATGTAACATTTTATTAATTGTTTGTTTGTTGTATCCGTTGTTTACTGCTATTTGCTTAATTATATTTAATTCTGTCTCAAAGTTGTATTTTGACATCGAAATTTCTGTTAATCTATGTAACATACTATGATAAGCTGACAGTTTATGTTGTGGTGGATGGAATGATGAATTGTGTATAGTCGTGTCAGTATGTGTAGGTTTATGAAATATGGAGAAGTTATATTTGTTTTTAACAGACAACTCGACCAATTTTTATCGTATATTAATTCACTTCATAGTCATAATGAATTTACAATAAAAACAGAACAAAATCAATCCATAAATTTTTTAGATATAAAAATTATCAGACTTCAAAACAAACATGACTTCTCCATATTTCATAAACATACACATACTGACACGACTATACACAATTCATCATCCCATCCAACACAACATAAACTGCCAGCTTATCATAGTATGTTACATAGATTAACAGAAATTCCGATGTCAAAATACAACTTTGAGACAGAATTAAATATAATTAAGCAAATAGCAGTAAACAACGGATACAACGAACAAACAATTAATAAAATGTTAAATTAAAAACTACACAAGAAAGCCCTAAAATTAGTATTTCCACCACCAAAGAAAAAACCCAGTACCTTCTGCTCGATTACATATACAGGCAAAATAACAACAAAAATAGTCAAACACATAAAAAAGAAAGGAATATAACCAGCTTTCCGAACAAATAACAACCTAATCAAATATATTAAAAATAACAAGAGCCAAAATTAAAAACACTTAAATAGTGGTGTGTACAAACTTCAATGCGGCGACTGCCCAAAAACTTACATCGGTAAAACTGGTAGAAACTTTAACAAACGAATAGCAGAACATAAAAGGGCTTTCGATAATAGAAAAACAGATTCGACATACGCACTTCACCTTCTAGATCATAATCATTCTTTTAATGACAAATTTAAAATACTTCACATTCAAAATAAAGGCCTTAAGCTATATTTGTTAGAACATATGAAAATCAACAAATTAAAAAGCATAGATATAATTCTGAATGACCAACTTGGGACAAACAGTTCTCCCCTCCTCAAAATATTTCATTAGAGACTATAAATTTTAAACGCATGCCAAAAATAGATCACTTGAGAAAGGCAATCAGCCGAAACAGCTGTAGTGATAATAGTTAAAATAAATTTTGTGGAAGTTTGAAAACAAAGTTTTCAGTGTTTTATTGTTACATATTCAAAAAGGTTTTGAACATTGAAAAAATAAACTTTTTGCAGCATTATGGCATAAAGCAATATCAGGTGGAAGGGAAGAAGCGATTACTAGTGCTCATTATTCATTGCTGTTACACTATAGAGATGCGAAACGTTTTGTATTCTGGGTAAATAACTATTTCTCACAAAACAAAAATTTGGCATTTTTTCTTTCTCAATAGATATAGTTAATTCCGATACATTTGTAGCTCAGAATATAAGTGTAACTTATTTTGAACTTTGTCATACATTTATATCCGTCCATAGTTTCCACCATCAATAGGAAATATCGGTAAAGAAAAAGAAGAAAGTTTATGATTACCATGATTTAATCAAGACCGTTAAAACGTGTGATTTGAATCATGTGATGGTGAAAGAATGGGGATTTCCGATTTTTATCTTTAAAGAATAATCACCACAGCTATATTTAAAAATAAAACAGAGTTATGTGTTTAACTATCACAAGTTGTTAAAGAATTGAGAAGAGAGAGAGCAAGACTTTACACCTTAAGATTGGCGATAGCGAGGAGTTCATGGAGATTGCGTTTTTGCAGGTCAAAGTGTTCAAATCTGAAATAAAGAGACCCACAAAGGTCAAGAAACCTTCTGGGATTGCTAACAGTAGAAAAGAACAAAAATATTAAAAAAAACTTTGGTCAAATTATACTAGTGAACGACCATTCATTTTTAAAAGAATTACCAACTTTCGATTAACAGTAATTTTCATTTTGTATTTTTAAATAAAAGCTTTTCGTAAATACTTTAATGTATTAATGTTTTATTTAACAAATGTTCATAAAAAAAATATTAAAATATTTATGTGTTTTGCCTCTCGAAACAGTTATATAAATTTTATAATAATTACATATTAGAACAAAGATTAAGACAAATTTGGATTATACGGGGTTTTAGCTAAAAAAAATTATTTTTTGTGTTCTTAGCCCGTATGTCGCATAACTTATATCTATATTTTAATTTTGCAATATTTTTTTGGAGACAGTTTCAAATGAGACTCTTGATGACATTGGAGCAGTGATACCGATCGTTTTGTTGTGCGAAGAGCAAGCAAGGGGGTATGCGAGGAGGATGGATGTAAATATAGATGAGAATGAGAGAAAAAGAACTATAGTAAAGTGACAGAAATAATAAGCAAATGATAGTGAAAATGAAGGTAAACTAAGGAGGACCGGACATGATAGTTTTGGCACCTTCACAAATAGAATAGACAAATCTGCACCAGCAGACTGTACTGTTTGTGGGGTACCACACGCTCCCATTTTAACTGTCAGAGATGGGCAAATGAAAGGGGAGATTTTGAGAGAAGGTGTCTTGTTTCGTGACGTAGATGTGCAAAAAAGATTTATTTCTTCGTTTCCTGTCAGAATTCAATGGATACCTTCTTAGACTCTTACCAGAATCTGGCAATACGGCAAATAAAAAAAACCATAATACTACAAATTCTACCCTACATGATTTTATGTTATTATTGTGCCAAAAGTACAACGGATGAAACAAATATTTTTAATCGCGTTTTTCTTAAAATCCGCTATAGTGGAGATACGGGACCCTTCTTAGTAGGACAGTATACTCCCGATTGGAAGTAACTTTAGTAATTTAGTATATAAATTGCTTATTCGTCATCGATAGTCAGATTGTAATCGTAAATAAACGAAAGAAAATAATTTCCTATTAATGTATTTCATATTATTTTTAACAAATGTTATAATACTTTATTTTTTCTTAATAATATATTAAATTTTAACGAATAATGCCACTTATACCAAATTCACCATATTTAGCCACAACTTGTTTTGTTAAATCAATGGTCTAAGAGCTTAACATTACATAAAACCGCTCCCCAATATGCATTATCACGGACAATTTTCACATGCACTTTATCTCTAATGATAACCAAGAGCGGTTATACTTCTATAACCACAGATTCCGTGTTATTTTAATGGACAGGAAAAACAAACGGTGTCTGATATACTGCAGATATTGCCACTGGGAATGATATTTTCCGGAAATTCTGGGATATTACGAGAATATAGAGATTTACCTTGGGGAGTTTAAAAATATCTGTTCAAATAAAACTCCACAAAATTTAGAACGCAATCTGTTCAACAACATTTTAGTGTGTGAAGAGAAAGTAGCAACTATTGTTTTGTATTTAGTTTTAACATACCTATAAATATTAGCAAATTTCGTGAGAAAGTTTAAATTTTTAATATTGTGGTAAATACTGTTTAAATTATTCAAGCACGATACAATGTAATAATATTATCTAGAAAATTTATAGTATTAATATATAGAAAATTTAATAAATGGCATTACCCATTTTATTTAAATTACGTTAATATTTTGAAAATATTTAAAATAAGTTATTTTGCAAAATTACTTCTATAGAAACCGGAAATAAAAATCAGTACAACTTGTTATTAAACGAATTAGTCTTACCTTACTGGTACCCAATTAATCAGATGAACTATATTATCAATATTATCATAAAAAAACAAGTATAATATATACCTAACCAAGCGTCCGATGTACCAATTGTTAACGCTTCTTCTTCTTTAAGTGCCTTCTCCCAATCGGAGGTTGGATATCATCATCACTATCTTTACTTTATCTACTGCTGCTCTAAAGAGTTCTATAGAACTGCATTTAAATCAGTCCCTTAAATTCTTCAACCATTATACTCTTCTTCTTTCTATACTCCTTTCTACTCTTATCTTTCCCTATATTGTCAGCCTTAGCAGTTCATATCACTGTACCATCATTACGTGTTCCAGATATTGTAACTTTCTTATTTTTATTGTGTTTAATATTTCGCATTCTTTGTCGTCGGCAAAACCTAAGGTGTATAATACCTATTCGTCTCTTACTGGTATGCCCATTCCTTCGCACGTACTCCTCCATGGTTTGAGTGTCTTTTCCAAGAATATTTTAAACAGAGTAGGGGACGTAGCACAGCCTTGTAGAAGTCCTTTTGTCGTCTTAAATGGACTGTAGGCTTTATTTCCACATTTAATAGCAACTTTCTGTTCTTTGTACAGTGCTTTAACTGCTTTTATTAGTGTTTGTCGGATTCCGAGATCATTCATTGCTTCCCATAATTTGACTCTAGGTATTGAGTTGTATGCTTTCTTTAGAAACGCCAGATGGACCGATCTACCTTTTGCAATTTTCATCTCTATCAGTTGTTCTAATGTGTACGTATGATCTAGGCATGATTTTCCTACTGTGAACCCTGCTTTGTCTTCTCCAATTTTTCGTATTATTTCAGTTTCTAGTTTTTCCTTAATAATTTTCCGTAAAGTCTACCTGCCGACGATATTATACTAATTCCTCTGTAGTTTTCACATTTTTTCCTGTTTCCTTTCTTATGTATGGATGTGATGTATGCTTGTGTCCATTCCGCAGGTATTTCCTCTCCATTTAGTCCTCTTTCGAACATTCTGTGTAGCATGCGGAATGACTTTTCCGTTTAGTTCTTAATTAGTTCATTTGGTGTCCCTCCGGGTCCTTTGACTTTTTTGTTCTTCAATGTCTTGATTGCTCTCTTAACTTCTGTCAGACTTATTTCTATCTGGTCGTATGTCCCATTTCCTGCATGTTCTGTATTCTCATCCTGAAATTGGGGACGGTTTTCTGTAAGTAGTTCTACGTAGTATTCTTGCCACTCGTTTTCACTAATTTTGCCGATCTGGGTTTTCTCTGTCTTATTTCGTGCCTTTAATATTCGCCATGATTCTGAATTTCTCGTTCCTCCGATATGTCATTCTATCTCTGTGCATACTTGTTCCCATCGTTCGTTCTTTTCATTTGTTTCTCTGTTTAGGTATTTTATGTGTAGTTTTTTCTTTTCTTTTATACATTTCAATGTGTCTTCCCTTAATTTGATCTTCTGATGAATGTTCCTTTGGTCGTCTTCTCCAAGAGCTTCTTTTCTTTTCTTCCGACTCTTCTATTTAGATCCTCCATTATTATTTTTTCTTGTTTAGGTTTTCTCTTATCCATTTGTTCGTGAAGTTGTTCGATAAATCGTTCTTTCTCATTGACTGATCTGTCTTCCGTTGGACCGTATGTTGCTAGTATTATAATTTCTCTGCCATACATCTTGATTTTCAGTTTGGCAAGTCTCTCGTTTATGGGTTCCTAATCGTCTATAGATTTTTCCCATTTCTTCTTTAGTAGAATTCCAACTCCAGCTTTTGCGCAGTCTTTCTACTCCGCTCCAGCAGTGGATTAGTTCCCCTATTCTTTCAGTGCCGTTTCCTTTCTTTTCTCGCGATACTTCCGTGTTAATTTTCTCTTGTGTCCATGATATTCTAAACGCCATTTCAAACACCACATTTACAAGGACTGTAACACCACATTTCAAAGGACTGTAACTTATTTATGTGTTCTTGCTTTAAGGTCCAGCTTTCAAGTTAACTTTTCAAGTAAACAATTAAATATATATACCTAACTATGTGAGTTAGTGGTATAGTATCAAAAAAAATTATAACTCATTACTTTGATTCTTGAAAAAAAAAATTATATTATACCTAGTACCTTTTATAGCTATAAGGGTTTACACTTTATTGAAATATTTTATTAAAAATACTTAAAGAAAAAATATTTAAGCCACTATTTGCGGTATATCATAAAACAAAATGACTTTCTGTAAGATATTATCTTTTTAAAAAAAATAAAAAATTGCAAAAAAAACCTGTTCTCAAGCCTACTATTCCCAAAGCAGCTTAGGTGGTAGAGGTTGATTTGGAGAAGTTTGAAGGAGTCCTGGAGGCAATTTAAAGTTGGAGCAGAGAACAATGGCTCGAACACGAACACATGGCCATGCTTTCAGGAAGCAAAAATCGAGAAGTCTTCTTGGGATTGAAGTGATGTTGGTGGTAACTAACTGATTTTTCCACAGCCCTATTATCGCCGACAAATTGGAGGCATCAGGGACTGTAACTGGTGGTTGGACCCACGTGTGGTTGCACAGGATTCAGGAGCAGAATAAGTTACCCCGAAAATGGTAATTCCTCGAAAAGGAATAGGCTTCCAGCTAGTCCCTATATAAAATTATTTTAGAAAATACTTCTAGGTGAAGACAACAAAAAAAACTTACCCTCTCGAAATTTAGGGGACACAAGGCAACTAAACCCGACAAAAATGCAAAAGCCTTTTCATTTCGGCCATGGCTTAATATAAAGCCAAAAATTTTACAAAAAATAGGAAGTGATGATTTGATGACTAATGTCAGAGACAAACAGAAAACCAATCTCATAGAGAAAAATTCCCTAGGTTAATTAACAGTCTATGGTAAATTTGGGCCTTAGAACAACGACTTTCTTGAAAAACCGCCTAAATTATAAGCAGACAATCATAGATTCTCGAACAGTGAGACGACCTTACTCGAAGCAATAAACCGAAGACAACAGGTGTTTAACTTCAGATCGATACATTTGTTGACATTTTTCACAAAGTCAAAACAGCTGGCCGAGAAGAATAAAACAATTTAACTTTTCGTTGAAAATTAATAATTATGTACACCTTCTACAAAATAGAGAGGCAGAAAGGTAAGTCATTTATTACATGTTATTCGACATTACATAATTAACATTAACTTTATTTTCAGATTGGTGAAGATGGATTATATTTTGTTACTAAAAATCAAATTTCAACTACCAGAACCCAGAAACTAGAAGTTTAATCTATAAAATTAAATATATACTTCCATCCATATCTGTACACTAGTTATTTAAATGAATAAAGTATGTTCATGACTACTTAATATTTATTGTGTTTATAGTAAAAACCAGGTAAGCAATTTTTAACTGCTACAATTGCAGTATCGAAAACACGTAGCATCTCAGTGATCTTACTCTCAGTTCTAGTCTAAGATCTTTGTTGCAGAGAATTGTTTTCATTTTTACAAACGCATTTCTTGCTATTTCTATCTTAGCTCTTATTTCGGTTGTTTGATCCTTATTATCTGAAATCTAAGTTCCCAGATATTTGTATTTATCAACTCTTTTATCGGGACATTTCCCAAATGTATGTTTGTTGGTATATTGGTTTTTTTTTTGGTTATTATCATGTATTTGGTCTTTTTTATATTTACTTTTAGTCCTTTTTTTTCACAGAAACTGTTTGTTTTGTTTAGCAATAATTGGAGTTGTTCAGCAGAGCTTGCCATAATCACAGGATCATCTGCATATCCTATGTTGTTAATAAATCTTCCGTTAATTATTATTCCTTCACTTTGAGATAGAAATGCTTCTTTAAAAATGGCTCAACATATACATTAAATAGTAATGGGGACATAATACATCTCTGCCTAACTCCTCTCCTGATTTCAATTTCTGGACTGGGTTCGTTATTTATAACGATTTGTGCCCTTTGATTTCAGTGAAGGTTTGTTAATATACGTAAGTCCCCATGGTCCATGTTTTTTGTCATTAGAATTTAGAATAATTTTTTATGTCTTATTTTGTCAAATGCTTTTTCAAAATCAACGTAACAAACATGCACAGCAATATTCATATCCATGTATCTTTAAGCTAACATATTAAAAGCAAATAACGCTTCAGTGGTTCCTAGACCGTTACTGAACCCAAATTGATTATCATCTATTCCTTTTTCCAGTTTTTTATTTATACGTCCATGTATTATTTTCAAGAATAATTTGAGAATGTGACTTAAGTATCAGTGATACTGTTCTGTAGTTACTGCAATATTTAGCGTTTGTATTTTTAGAGATATCACAAAAGGTAGAGAGTAACCATCGTTACTCATGACGTGTTACTCACGAGTTAAATAAGTCTACTATAATGTCTAAGGTTTCATCATTCATGCATTTTAAGATTTCTCTGGATAGAGATTTGATCTGGACCTAATGCTTTACCGTTTTTGCTATTTTTTAATGCCATTTTAATTTTCTCTTTGAATATTTTTAAAACCATATCATCTTCTACTTCTATCTCCATCTGTTTCTGTTCTATTGTCTTTGAACAGTTCATTGATGTATTTTGTCCATCTATTTAATTTGTCGTCAGTATTCAAAACAAGTTTACTATTTGCATCTTTCAGTATTCTCAGTTTTTTTGTCCTATTGTTGTGAGTTAATTCTTTAACTTTTTTAAGTGTATTAAAACTATCATGTCTTTTCTGGTATTCTTCTATTTCTGCGCATTATTCGTTTAACCATTGTTCTTTCGCTTTCTTAATTCTGTATTTTATTTGTTTATCCACTTTTTTGTATATCCATTTTTTTATATCTGGTTAGTATTAACTTTTATCAATTTCTGTTTTTATTAATAACCATTTTTTCTCCGTCTCAGTATTTTGCAGAATTTATTCTTTAACATTCATTAATCCGTTGTTGATTTTATCTGCCAGACGTTGCCTTATGAGTGGATTTCTTAATACACTTGTATTGATTTTTTCATTTGTTGTCCTTTGTTTTATTATTTTCATTTTAAGCCTAATTTTGGTCACTACTAGGTTGTGATCTGATCCTATGTCGGCACTTGGATAGATTTTTGCGGATATAATTGCGTTTCTGTATCTTTGTCTAATACATAGTCTATTTGGTTTCTTACAATGTCAACGCTACAACCACAAAAAAAACATTTTAACACCTGCCTACAAAATGCGTAAAGTGTGCAACTAATCACCAATCTTGAAACTGTCCACGTTAGAAACGAGGTAACAGTGTATAGGGTGTACTTTTTATGGGAAACCATACGGCAAATTATAAGGGCTTCAACCTATACAAATAAATATATATATATATATATATATATATATATATATATATATATATAATCATAAACTCATTTACCCTAAGGTGTCGGGTGCACAAATAAATACAAAAAGAAAAGTATCCCTCCCTAGGAATAAACCAAAGGCCCATAGAATAGGCACCAAGGAAACTAGCAATCAAACATCCCATTTCGGCATTTCTTAGACTCAAAAAACTTTAGGAAATGGTCAAATGACCGAAATCACAAAACAAAAGGCAATGTCGGCTCAAATCATTTAACTACAATTGCCAACCTTAAAAACCTGCTGGCAAAACTAATGGGGAGAATAGACACCGAATGCAATACAGACTTCAAATAGCAGTCTGGAACTCAAATGGCGTAAAGCAGGATATCCAAGAAATCAAAATTTTTCTCGACTTCCATTTTTTCTCGACGAAAAGAAAATTGATGTGATGCTCACATCAGAAGCTGATCTAACAGACAAACATTATATTAAAATTCCAAAATACATTGTTTTCATTCCAACAAAGCACACGGTGTTACATGTATCACTATCAAATTAAAAATATAAAATATCATGAGTTAAATTAGTTCCGTAAAAGGTACCTATAATCAACTAGCATTCTCATTAAATACTGGTTAGGTAACCTTACATTATACCCGTCTACTCTGTTTCTGGCCAATCCATTAACGAAAAATAGCTTTAATACCTACTTTAGTCCTATTGATAAAAAAAATTCATAGTAGAATGAGACTTTAAATACAAACATCACCACTCAGGCTCTGTGGTTATTAAAACAAGCGGCAAACAACTTCTTAAAATTAATAATGAGAAACGACTAACAATGTTCATCTAGAGTAGAACCAACTTATTGGCATACAGATCCAAATAAAACACCAGATCTCTTAGATTTCTGTATGATTAAAGGTATATATTTTAACTACTGGTCAAAGAATTATATTGGTACATTTCGTTAAACCATTTTTCCACTCTAATAAACCTTAACTCCAAAGTTACGCTCACAAGGTAAGCCTACACACCTAACCAATAACCAAACAAACTGGAACATATTTTGAAGTGCACTTTCAGAACAAATATCAATAAACTTACCATTAAAACAGAAATACAAATTGAAAACACTGTTTAATATCTTACTACTTCCATACAAAAGTCGGGATGGAGTGCTACTCCTAAAAAGACAATATGACAGAAAATAATAAATTGCTCTCTAAATGCAAAAAAACTTGACAGAAGAGAAAAAAATGTAGGTGAAAGAGACAAAATATACACGCACTTACTGCCAAAACACACTTGAACAAAATTAACACTATACTTAAAAATCTGTTATAAAAAGTAAAAAATAAGGGGATCTAAACGTATCTAGAAAATCTGATGCCGTTAAAATATACAAACTATTCGTAATATAAAGCGACGAGAAAAGTAAGAGGGCCACAAGACGCCATACCTCCTTTAAAAAATGCCAAATGTAAATCATTAAGAACAAATACAGAGAAATCCAAGACATTAACAAAACATCTCTCGAAAATATTTAGTCTATTTTACAGACTACTACCTCTAGAACAAGCAGAACAACTTCATTCTTTTTTTGACGCTCTATATCAAATGGAACTACCAATTTCTTATTTTAATATTAAAGGTACGATAAAATTTAACAATAAAGATACAACCTAATTCTGGGTAAGGTCTTTTAAGGACTAACCCATGGTTGATACGGAATAATCACTATGATGTTTAATGCTATGTTAAGTCTGCACTACTTCCTTTTACACTGGAAAGTGAAACAGATTATACTCATCTAAAAACCTGGTAAAGATCTAGAAGATATCAACCCATACCGATCGATTTGTCTGCTCCCAATCATTTCTATTGATTTTGAACTCTTGGTAAGAAGAATCAAACAAATATTGGACAAAAAGGGCCTTAGACGTAACCATTAATTCGAATTTCGTAAACAATACAATAGAACAAGTTTACATATTATACACAACAAGCAATATTCTACTGCAGCCCTTTGGATGCCTTACAAGCTTTTAACAAGATGTGGCACACAGGACTTCTTTACAAGTTAAAGAAAAACGTACCTTACCCTTACTTCAAAATGGTTAAATTATACCTTGCAAAAATAAAATATCTAGTAAGGTATATAAAAGAAAAAACATTCTACCCCGTTATATCTGAAAGGTACATCAGATATGACAGGGTAGTGTGCTTAAACAGATTTTGTACCTGATATATTCGGCGGACTTATACACAACAATAATGACTAGTCCCAAAAACAAGCAATATTCTACTGCAGCCTTTTGGATGCCTTACAAGCTTTTAATAAGATGTGACACACAGGACTTCTTTACAAGTTAAAGAAAAACGTACCTTACCCTTACTTCAAAATGGTTAAATTATACCTTGCAAAAATAAAATATCTAGTAAGGTATATAAAAGAAAAAACATTCTACCCCGTTATATCTGAAAGGTACATCAGATATGACAGGGTAGTGTGCTTAAACAGATTTTGTACCTGATATATTCGGCGGACTTACCAACAAGCAATAACCTAACGCTTGCATTAATTGCAAATGATACTGCTTTCTCATTATCTTGTATTAATTCAACAATAGTATCAGAGGTGCTGCAACTTCATTTTAACAAAACTAACGAATAATTTAAACTGTCCACAAGTTAACCTTGATAAATACCCATTTCTCCAAAAAGATGACGTGAAATACCTAGGCAATAATTTAGACAAACGATTAACTTAGGCCAAACATATATGGACTAAAAGACTACAACTGCTGGGACAAAGCTCACACCAATTGATCGACAACAATGGCGTCATCAAAATTTGGTTCTTCTTCTTTGAGTGCCTCTCCTATCGGAGATTGTATATCATTATGGTGATTCTAATTTTATGAACAGTTAATAAAATTAGAATGATTCCAGCAAAAAATGCTAAACTGAACAATACAATCGACCAGTCTGAGATCTTTTTGCCCAATGACTAAATCAAGCGTTTAACGAAGTTATTCCAACCTTTACGTGCTTTCTAAGATATCCCACACACACACACACACACACACACACACACACACACACACACACATATATATATATATATATATATATATATATATATATATATATATATATATATATATATATATATATATATATATATATATATATATATACAATCGACCAGTCTGAGATCTTTTTGCCCAATGACTAAATCAAGCGTTTAACGAAGTTATTCCAACCTTTACGTGCTTTCTAAGATATCCTACACACACACACACACACACACACACACATATATATATATATATATATATATATATATATTATATATATATATATATTATATATATACATATATATATATATATATATATATATATATATATATATATATATACATATATATATATATATATATATATTATTCAAACACTAAAATATAGAATGAATAGAATGAATGACACTAAATATTAATTTCCAATTTACATAGCGATTCAATTGCTTCTGGGGAACATTCCGCAAAGTCCTGGAGGTTTCCACGGTAGGCACGATTCAAGCAGTCTGAAACACAATGGCTTATGGTCTGTCTAGATTCTCCGCAATCGCACTGTGGACTTTCTGCACGACCCCACCTGAACAGCGAATCAGCACATTTACCATGTCCGGTACGTATACGATTAAGCCTTGCCCAAATGGACCGGGGCAGATTTGATCCGATGAAACCCTGAGTTGGGGTGGATATCTTAATATAGTCCGATTCTACTGTTGGCATCCATCTTGTTGTCCATTGCCTATGTATATCATAGGAATTACCAATTTTTCGGGCAGATCGTATTGGAGGATTTCTAGATCTCAATCGTTGGTGCTCTTTTGAGATGTCAAATATAAATCAATTATATATATATATATATATATATATATATATATATATATATATATATATATATATATATATATCTTTATATATATATATATATATATATATATTTTATATATATATATATATATATATATATATATATATATATATATATATATATATATATATATATATCGAATATTTAGTGTATATGATTTATTTGATACGCCCTTGGCTATGTATAGAACTCCTTTAGTTTTTGTTTATACTGTGACGTAAGTCACGACATCCAAGAGAAATTTTACTGCGTAATTGAATAATTGATATTTACGTTTTAACTTCTACAATTTTTAGAGCTTCTGAAATTTCCATTTATGAATTAAAACAAATGATTCCTAATAAATACATTTTTATAAAAAAATACCTTCGATAATTTGTTTCAAATATAAACGAATAATTAAGATTTTTAAAGCCTCTTAGTACTATTTTTTCCACGGCGCACTATTAACCTCTTCTTTTGGTAATGGCTTAATAGAACATGGCAGGCTCGCAAATCACTTAATCAACCCAATTTATGGAAGAAGGCGTGCCGGCAAAGCAGTAGAACTAAATCTGAAACCCTTTTGACCCTGTTAGAATTGTCGATCCAGCTGATCCTCACCCTTCGCTATCCCTTCTGTTTCAGTAGCGTAGATTTATATAACTAGATATCACGAACAGTTTTTGTTAATAGTTTATCATAAATTACCTGTGTGATTTCTTTACTATTTCCAAAAATGAAAATTATTTATCCAATATAGTATAGTCTAAATTTATAAAATAATTTTAAATCAAACCTTTTAAAAAGCATTTTTTTATATTTCGAGGCCTTATTTTTAAGTCTATAACTAATAGATCTGTGGAAAGAAGCCATAACTTGATGTATTAAGTTTCGGATAATTTACATGATAGTCATTTGAAGATAAAATCTAAATATAAACTTACAATTTGCAGTTAATAGTTTTAGTTACGCTTGAATATCAGTTATTTTTTTATATGAAAGTTTTAACATAACAGATTTTGCCATCTTCTTTTCTACCATATTGTTATAATAATTGTAAAATCTATCGCCACTAAAATTATCCGAAAACTTGTTATTTTTGTACAAATACTTACATTTTTAAGTTTTGATGGCAATATACCTACTAGGGTACAGAATTTTTTTTATTTAGTTTATTGTGTCTCAACTACAATGTTATTGATACTTGGTCAAATTTGTTATCATATTAAATTGTTGTATGGATGTTATCATAAATATCGAAGACATTTACAAGAATATTCACAACCCAGTAAAGAAAGTATAATTTATATGCTGACGACCTGATTTTATATTGCCGCGATAAAGATACGTTCACAACTAAAAACTTAATCCAAAAAGCAGAAAATGTGCTAACTTCTGTGTCTATAGGAATTGGTATTAATTTCTCTGCTGAAAAATCAAAAGTACTCAAATTCAGTCGAAGAATATGTAGCATATTATTACCTTAAATTTTATTAAAAATAGTACACCGCTCACAGTCGCTAGTAAACGCAATTTAATTTTTGATGGACGACTAACATGGAAAACAAAGATTACTAACGCCAAATCTAATAATTGCTTAACTAGATTAAGACTATTAAAATCTCTAGCAAGCCATCACTGGGGAGCTAATGAAGATATTGTAATTAAGATATACAGATCTTTCATTCGTTTTCGACTTGACTATTTATGCTTTGTATACATTTGGGCACCAAAGACTTATTTAAGGAATCTTGACATTATTTAAAATACCGTATTACAAATATGTCTCGAAGCTTTTAAATCCAGTCCTGACAAAAGTCTTCGCGTTGAAACAGGTAAACTTTCTCTTTCGCTTCGCAGTCAACAACTTCTGACATACCTTAATAGAGCGTCTTCGAATCAAAACAACCCTATATATCTGTAACTGAGGTGAGTAAGCACATAAGTCAAATTTTCCGAATTTTTTTTTTTTGGTGAAAATATGTAGGTGATTTGTAATACTACCATCGGCTCTAAGCACTTTAGTCTAATATGCATTTTTACAGCTGTTATTGTGAAGTGTGCATAATAACCAGACTGAGAAAATACCGACTTGAGTTTGTGAATAAACACTTAAGTCGACTTATGTCAAGAGAGCCAGTTGGAACTTGTTGTATCTTGTCGTCCCGTCGCTGACTTATGTTATTAGGCGCGTGTGGAATGTTACATGCAGAATAGAATTTAACCTAAAACAGTTCAGTTTGGTTTGATATCGCGACTAACACGTGTCCAAAAGTTTTTTTGTTTCAAGTGTCTGTTTATTTATATATTTGTGTTTATTTAAATTGGAAAATATGAGTGGGTTTTCAAGTAGATGGGAAAAAAATTAAAGACGCTTTGAAAAAAAGAGAAGAAAAAGAACTGAATGTTACTAATTGTAAGAGCGATCCTTGTGGCGTGGTTATCTCTGATAAGAAAGGTAAGTTTGTCAGTTTATTAAATTTAAAAGATATATTTGTTAAATTTTGATGTTATTTTAGATGATGGCGATGATTACATGAGGCTAGAGGCCAACAGTAGTTTAACTGGGATGATTTTGAATGAGAGTGTAGAATATGCCCTAGATTCCTATGAGACGCACTTTGTATCAGAGCCTGGCTATAATGGTCCGTGCTGTAGTAATAGTACTGGTAATTAAATCTTAGATTTTTTTAATTTGAATTGTTGCATAACCTAACTTGCAGAAATCGGTTTGTAAGCTAAATGTGATTTTGGTTACAGAGCAAAACTGTATATCAGAATATTTTCAAAGCGCTCAGGAGGAACCAATAATTATTCAGGAATTAACTTCACCATCAACGTTTGTTCAACCAACAAGCTGGTTATCGGAATATGTGCAAAGCGCTGAGGATGAACCAATACCTATTCAAGAATTTACTTCTCCATCAATGTCTGTTCAACCAGGGCAACACAAAAACTCAAACAGTACAGATGGAATATTATTTTCAGAAGGTTGGTGATATTAATATAAAACTACTTCAGGGTAAACATATTTTATTGTTTCAGATCAAGATTCAACTTCAGTGGTAAGACCTACAAATCAATATAGTTCAGATGATGAGTTGATAGCAGATCCGCATTACATTCCTGAAAGCAATTCTGTTTTGATGACAAATAAAACTACTACAAGCAAACGCAGTTTGGAGCGTAAACAATCATGTCAACAGCTGGAAAAACTACCGGACACAAGAAAGGCTAGAGAATTACGAAAAAAGAATCGTAATTCCGGTAAGTCATATGTTACAAAAAAAGGTAAAATAATTCCCGAGAGACCATTTCAACCTCTGCCACTATGCCGAGCTAAATGCAAAACAAAAATTACTGAACGTCAGCTGAAAGAAATTTTTTCCGAATATTGGAGTTTAGGCAGTTACGACAAGAGAGCAGCTTATATAGCCAGTCTTTTCACTATACATGACAAAAAATCGCAGAGGCCACGTACAGACGATCCAGATAAAGAAAAATTTCGCCTCAAAACCTACAAATATTTTTTACGAATAAATGGTAGCCATATTTCTGTTTGCCGTAAATGCTTTCTTGTGACTTTCAATGAAACAGACAATTTCCTAAAAGTTATCGCTTTAAAAAAAAGAGCATCTCCTGGGGAAACAAAGACTGATTCTGCCCAAGGAAAGAATATTCCACTAAACAAGTGGTCTGAAGAAAAATTAGAAGAAGCCAGTAAGCATATTTTGAGTTTTCCGAGTTACGAAAGCCACTACTCACGCGCTCAAACAAATAAAAAGTTTCTACCATCACATCTGACCCTAGAAGCAATGTATTCACTGTACAAGGAATCATACCAAAACCCTGTGTCGTATCCATATTACAGATCTGAATTTCATAAATTAAATCTGTCGTTTAAAAAGCCTCAAACTGATACTTGCCATAAATGCGACAAGTTTGTTATGCTAATGAAATGCAGCGATGGAACAGAGAAAGAATCTGCAGCAACAGAAAAAGAAAATCATATGATCTCTGCAGAACTAGCATATCAGTATAAAAAACAAGACAAGCTTTTAGCTCAAAAGACCAAAGGAATGAAGTGTTTTACTTTTGACCTCCAGCAATGTCTACCAACCCCTTTATTAAAGTCGTCAGTCGCTTTTTACAAACGGCAGCTATGGACATTCAACCTCACTGTAATGGATGAAAATGGAAAATCAAAGCATTTTATGTGGCACGAATGTACTGCAAAACGAGGGGCTAATGAGGTTGGATCATGCTTGTATAAAGTATTTGTAGAATTGCCTCCTGAAGTTACCCATGTTGTGCTTTATTCAGATACATGTGGAGGGCAAAATAAAAATTCACATATTTCATCCATGATTATGTCAATATTACAGAGGTCAGATATAAACGTGCAAGTAGTGGATCATAAATTTATGGTACCTGGGCATACCCATATGGAGGTAGATGTAGCACACTCTATGATTGAGAAAAAAAAGAAAAGATCTAATATAGAAATTTTTCTTCCTCATGATTGGTATCAGCTGGTCAGATCAACAAGTTCAAAATTTGAAGTAGTGGAGATGGCCCGTCAGGATTTTTTTGATTTTGCTTCTCTGTTAAAGGGGCCATTGGTGTCTAGGAAAAAGGACGAGCAGGGAGAACCTTTTCGCTGGCATGACGTGCAATGGCTAAATTATAGAAAAGCAGATAATGGGAAAATATTTTTCAAAAAATCCTTAAATGCAGAGGAGCCGTTTAAGGAAATTTCTTTTATTAGACGAAATGGGTTGGGAAATTTAGTTCCCCCATTGAAATATAAGGCGGATGTGTCAATAAATAAAGAAAAAAAGAAGGATCTTCTTGAATTGCTTCCCTTAATCCCTACAACTTTTCATGGGTTTTATGAAAATCTTCCATCGAGCGAAACAGCGTTGCTGGACTATCCAGGTATAGATGAAGAATAGATACTGATTAAATAGTTATTATGTTTAAGTGTTTCATTCTTTTTTTTTAAGGTTTATTTTTGTATCAACTTCCTTTTTTTATAACAAATAAAACATACTTTATGTAATAATATTATTTTCATAACCCTTTTCTAAAGTGCAATAACACATAAGTCATAGATACACTTGGGATCTAATGACATAAGTCACTAATTTCATTTTTGACATATTTTTTATTTCATAGGTGACGGAAAATTTAGAGAATATTCTATATTAGTATATGGTATTTACATGTATAACTATAAAAACAACATTTAAAACCAAAAATAAAGTAAGTAACAAGTAATTGTGGGCTATAAAACGGATTTGCAGGTACCCGGCGAATTTTAAATCGCTTCTACTGCAAAACTAGGTAAAATGACTTATGTGCTTTCTCACCACGGTCAAAGATATATATATATATATATATATATATATATATATATATATATATATATATATATATATATATATATATATATATATATATATATACTGTATATCAGCTAATGCACAAACCCTATAATTGTGAGCCTAACAGTAGATACGAGACATTACCTCAAATTCTACTTCCCTTTTCACGACCCATTGATTTTTCAATAAAAGATACTCATATGCTCTCATTAACTTCTCCTTGGATAAATAACATATTAAAAACTAATCTTTCGCTTAATAATTATTATCACCAAAATGTAACCAACAGCCAAATTCCAAGGCAATATTTTCTAGAGCTGGTCAACAGAATTTTATATGACTATATTCTCTATACAGATACCTTCACTGCCTTCACCATCCACTTGAATAGGAGGCGGTTTGGTCACCCCCCTCCACTCCCACTCTGACGTCAACACACTCAAGCCCACTGTGACGTCAAGCCGCGTCGGCCCGCGCTGGACAATAGTTGTACTATTATATTTTAATTATATGTATAAAATAATAGGTATCGTTTACAGGTATGTGAAAAAGAAAAACTGTCCAAACACCCTGCATTATAAATAAAGGATAAAAAATAATCTACACAATCTACACAGAGTCTACACAGGCACAGTGGTCAGGAAAATATGGAAACGAATAAAGCGCGGAATAGGATGATGATAGGACAATGGAATGTTAGAGGGACTTTTAAAGTAGGGGCACTAAAGAACTTATCATATACGTTAGAGAAATATGAGACAGATATTGCAGCTATACAAGAAACTGAACAAAAAGGAAATGTCACCATGGATGTGGGAAACTACGTGTTTTTCAACAGTGGAGACAATGAACGTGTATTTGGGGTGGGATTTTTTATAAAGAAAACATTTGCCAATATGGTGATAGATTTTGAACTAAAGCAAATAACACTACAATATGTACAGACTGGATGTTCTCCGTCGATTCGATTTAAAAAATATATTCCGAACATTCATTAGTTCAGAACCTTGAGAGCAGAACTAGACTAAGTCACAAAATGGAAATTTTACAGGAGACGTTTTTTTCTTTTTGTTTGTGAGAATTCATTACGTGAAATTGTAGCAATAAATTACATTGAAACATTTATTTAGTGTTCACATACATGTTGCTTTACCTTATATTGTGTAAAATTATGAAATACATAAGTGGACATAGTATACTTGTTTTTTAATAATTATATGTAAAGTATCGCTATAGGTTTCTACTTTTGTAATGTGACATAGAATATATCTGATGTAATAATAATGATAATTAATTATAAACAATACCCACTAGTTTAAATCTTTTATTTGAAATCAAACACATTTGTAATAATTTGAACGTTAAAATAATCGAAATTTATACTGTTACTAGGATAGAAATAAGAAAGATCCTAATTCAATTGTCATTGTCTGAATCTTTTGCTGTTTCTTTCTCAGAAAATGGTAAATTTTTAAAATAATTGTGATAAGGATTCAATATTTTTTTTGATATTATGGGAAGTAATGTTGTATTAAGTGGTCAAAGTCTCTGGCATTGACACTGATTTTCTTCCTTTTTTAGATATAAATAGTTTTTTAAATGGATCATCGTTACTGTAAGAATATTTTGATAAAAACTACATTTAGAATATAAAAATCTGTTTTAACAGTTTTAATTTTATTCCACGCGACTTTTCATTTTGTTCATCTTTGTCCCAGTTGATTGCCGTTTTTTTCTTGTAGACTTTTTAAATTTAGTATGTTTGCTTGCTCTAGTTTAATTACACCGTAAGGTTGTTTTCTTTTCGCAGACACCTAACGATTGTATACCATTGTTTCAGAAGTATAAACAGATAGATTCCTGGTAGCTTTCTCTATAACACTATTTACCGAGTCTCCTTCAGGCTGTGTATGGCTTTTTCTAAAAATGTATGGCGAACTTTTATTACGTATTTTTGGCACAGGTAATTGTATAACGAATACAAATATTTGTTTCTGTTCTGACCAGAACAGTTTTCCGAATAGAACAAGAACTCTTTTACATCTTTTTGGATCTGATTTTCAATAAAAGAAGGAGACAGCTGCCAATTTCTGAGGATCCCCTTTTTGCAATACATTCATACCACATGTAGCAAAATGAATCTTTAGTTGCCAAGTTGAAGATCATGAAATTATACGTACTGAGTTTCAATTTATAGGTCGCAAGACCGACGTCGGATTTTGGAGTTGAAAGCACCTGTTGTAGATCAAACGTGGCTGCGCAAAATGTCGTATTCTCTTTGGCTTTTTCTTTGTCGATATTTTTCAGATCCCTCGCCATGTTCTTGTTTCGAATATGTAGGTGAAATGTTTCTTCTAGTTTTAATTTTTCTCTGCAGATGAATGTTCGTAATCGTGACAAGTATCACACAAATCTTTTTTTGGAAAAAAAAGACATGTTGAACTCGGTATGAAATATTGTTCTGTCTAAACTTTTCGTCGCTTTTTGTTCGATATTGTTATAGTAACAATATTCTTCATAGAGGCTATACATTTTGGATATATTTAAAGTCGCAGGTAAAAACAAACGTGTTGTCGACAGTAGTGACTTTCAACAGTTTCGAAGCAGTTAATATGATCGCGAATGGATTGTTTAACCGATTCATCTAACATTGAATATTTACAAACTTTACCTCTTTTGTCTTCACGTACAACTCCCGTGGAACCAATCTTATTAAATACAGTCCTAATCATCTGAGCGCTAATACTTAAAGTATGAAGAAAGAAAAGTTTGCAGACTTAAACTTTCTTAGTGTCGACTTGAAGGTAATAGACGAATGTAAAATTTCGTCTGAAAGTTACGTCCCTGGTTGTTTAGTCTGCGTTATTTCGGATTCGAGTTCTTACCTTACTGTAACATTGAACAAATTTTGAGATATAATCTCTTTGTGTGTATATCTGCAAGATTCCAATATTCAAAACCTTTCATTTTGCATTTACATGAAACTTTAGTTTTTTTGTCAGGTACTGGATTTTCTTTCCCACTACTACTACTATCGGTTTACAGCGTCTCCGACGCCTTCTAACTCCTAACCGTCATTCTTCTCTATTCAACCATAGGCCTGGAGGGATTTCTCTTTCTTCTAGTTCTTTTTCAATTCTCTCGCTCTAGCTTCTTCTCGGTCTTCCTCTTCCCTTTATCTCCTGTACATTCTATGCATATCCGATCTCTTCTTGATTTGCCTGCTGCTCTTCTCCAGAAGTTCATTTCTGTTGCTAGTAACAGTTTCTCTGTTCTTTGTTTCATTGGCCAAACTTCACTGCCATATGTGATTACACTTTTAAGTATGGTGTTGTATATGAGTTGTTTGTTCGCTTTAGATATTGTTTGGTCCCACAGAATGCCGTTTCATCATGGATATAGCTTTTCTACCCTGTATGTTTATGTCTTTTATAGCAGCATTGGGTGTTCCATCTTGAGTTATCTTCATACCGAAGTACTTGTATTTATCAGATTTTCTTTCCAGTTTATGTAAAACTTGCTGTTGTTTCTCGAGGCTTTTATTATAGTTCTTCTCCAGGTTTCTTTCTCATCAGAACTATCAGATTCAGAGTCATTTCCTATAAACGGATCTGACTCTAAAGAAGATAGACTTAAATCATCAAGCAAGACACTTGAAGACGGACCAGGTAAATCAATTATTAACATATCTTTCACCATAATATTATGTAATGTACTAGCTACATCAACTGTGGTTAGCAATGGTTCCTTCACTTGACTGATATTAACTGAATCGGGATGAACTGATGACTCAGATGTAAAAAAACAGACTTATTGAAACAACGTACATCGAAAATAAAAATGACACATCTGATTCACTAGTAGATTTTTTTCTTAATAACAGATAAAATGAAGGTACTAAGTTTTCACACATGTCAATAAAGAACGAACATCTTTTACATGGTTTTTCACATCTGAAGTTGATCTGTAGGAGAGTTTTAACAGGTATTTTCTTATCTGAAACTAAAAAATATGTCAGTACTATATTTTAATTCATTTCAATGAATAAAATTTTATGCTATGAAATAATTGTAATTAAATAATATAAGATTAAACGAAATATGACTAAGAAACACATGCTATCTACTGAAAAAAGTATTTTTTATAATTACATAAATTCGCATTACAAAATATTTTTTGGTAATGGTTAATAGACGCGATTTTTTTGTTATCGATTTTTTTTATCTACATACCTACTCTCCTTCCCTTGCTGGAGGTTTTGAAACATTTAAATTCTTAGATTATTCATATTTTATTACAGAAGGAATGTCGCAGAAAAAGTGTATCTCCAATGATATCCTATACTAACGCAAAAAAAACTAGGTGAGAACGAGTCTATCTCCACCACAGCAATATACTAATAAACTGAAAACAGACCAAAACAAGTATAGGTTCCATGAAATTATACACGCACATTCATTAAGTATACCGTTCCATGCATAGCTTACTTCTGCACTGAACTGACGACTTTTCAACACATATACTATAAGTTAATAGAATATAGTTTTATTGGTCTCTCCGTCCACTTGGACCTTGACTACTTCTGCGGCAAATCAAGCACGTTTTAATGGTTACGTTCGGCGTAAAATCCACAAAATTTAATTTTGGACATAGAATGGATCTGCTTTTAAGGGAAGATATATCAAGCAACAAACAGTCTCACTTCTTCTGGAACAAACATAACATAAACCTGCATTCCATCACACTTTGGTGTTAAATATTTGTTTTATAGTATAAGCAATCAGTCTGTTGGAAATAAAACTCCATATTTGTTATTTTTTGTTGGTTTTTTAACAATATACATATAAATATATATATATATATATATATATATTATATATAATATATATATATATATATATATATAAATATATATATATATATATATATATATATAATTATATATATATATATATATATATATATATATATATATACATATATATGTACTGTTATGATGTGTTGTTTCTGTATGAGCTATGAGTAAATTGAATGATATATGTAAGTATAGGGTTTTTATCGCGGTTCTCAAAGAATTAGTTTGTAAGTACTTTTTTAAATTATCTTTATTATAACTATTATGAAACAAACATATCTATCTAATATAAGCAATATCAATTTAAAACAATCTATCTAAAATTTGAAATTCTTACAATTAATAAATTATTAACAAAATTTGGTACCTTTCTGTCACTAAACGCCTAAAGTTTTTCCAAAATTAAAGTTATTATCACCACTCGATATTTTCTTACTCAGCCTTGGTTATCCAACAATTTTAATATGTTTCTTCTTAATTATCTCCACTCACCATATAAATATATAAATTTAAATCCTTGTAATTTCCATATAATGTACTTTCAAATATACTGGATCTTGTGGTTGTACTACTATTGAATGCTTACTTCAATGAATTAACTTCATACTGTCACTATATTACTGTAGTAATAATTAATCTCCAACTGTATTTGACTTAATTAATTCATTTAACTTAATCAATGCCTTCTTCTAGCTTCAAACTAATTCACTTAATAATTGACTGTAACTTCTTGTAACTTAACTCACTTCACGAATCAACTCTAACTTAATAATAATCTGTAACTTAATGTCTTGAATTCTTCTAACTAACTCCTTAATAATCTTGTAACTGATTTAATTTCTTCTAACTAACTCTTTAACTAACTGATTTAATTTCTTCTAACTAACTCACTTTAACTCAATTAATAATCTTCTTGTAACTAAATTCTTGAATTCTAACTTTACTGACTGATCTAACTGAACTAACTGATTATCTGCTCCAAATTACATGGTATTTATATATTTTTCCTGGTTCCAGAATAATCTAGCAATAAATAAGGTTCGAATCGTTCTATTTTTTCTATCTGAACATTCTGGAATAAATGGAATGGTTTTTGTTTATGTAATGGACTCTGCAAATAGTCCTATTGACGTTTCTAGAACTTTCTCTGATCTACATGTACAATTTAACTGACTTTAGGCTCTCCAGATCAGAATTACACTATTATATGTAACTTAAACATTTATATCAAATATATTATTACTATTTTACATATGTAATTATATTTAAATTAAAATTCCAAATAATAAATAACCCCACTTTCCATCTAAACGTCAAAGAACACAGTGTATGTTTGGTTGCATATGCACATGGCTGACTTAAACATATCTACTATTAAATAAAATAAAAAAAAACTTCTTAAACTTAATTCTTATGCTAAATTCTTAAAAATACCCTCATATAATTATTTTTTAATAATATTATCTAGTATATAATTTATAAATTATGTCTTTAATTACTATTTAAATAAATTTATTAATTAAAATAGGTAAAGAAATAATAAATAAGACTTACTCACAATCAATTTAATTTAACTATCAGACGACCGGTTTCGCTTTCTACAATATGCAAAGCATCCTCAGGTCTCGATACAAAGTTAAACAAATGCTGAAATAATAAAAACCCATATTAGGGTGTTGTCTAATAACGATAAACAAAGTAGGTGTTGTAAATTACAATAATTATGCCAATATTACATGTCTGTGGTTTTATTTAAATGAGTAAGTTGAATAAAAGGTATAAAATTTTTAAAAAGGTTAAACAGACAAGGTAAGGCCCACAAATTGTTATAAAATAGTCTCTTCGATTGTAATAAATTAATAAATGAGCAAATAAATAAATAAAATAAACATTACTTACATGCCGGTACTCTATTAATAGATGGATGGTAGAACATGGTTGAAACTACTTTATATTGTTGAATGGAGAACTCAATTCTATTATTGCAGTTGTTTGACAGTAAACGGGAAGTTCTTGAGGAGATAGATTTGATCCAATGAATTTGAGATATGTGTGAGATTGTTTGTTAAATGTAAGTGATGTAATATACTATTGTGTTATTAAAGGCTATTTATACTTATTCCAGAGATATATTTTTGAAATGTGTGTTATTTATTGAGTAATTGTTTTATGAAGGTGACAGTTTTATGACAATGAATAGGTGTAGATGTAAAAATTGTGTGGGTGTGCAATTATTTTCACAACTTGTAGTTATCAAATTACTTTGATAAAGTTCTATTGGCAATGAGTTAATTATTGGAATAGTCAAGTAAATAAAATGTTAAAATACAAACAATTAAGGATAATTTAAACACACTAAAACAGAAAACACTTAGAAGAGACGAAACAAACATTGAATTTAAAAGGGGGAAGGACTTTAATGCACTACATCATAGTCTTGGGCACAATGAGTTTTTTTTATGTTGTATCTATTAGATTTTAGTGGTAAATTTGACAGATGTAGGTTAGCATGTGACAGTTCTTCTTCTGTTTGTTACATTTGATTATTAAATGTACATGCTCAGTTGCCAAAGAATTACTTTAATTTGTTCAGTAATTTGGACATTAGACTGAGTTAGTTATATTGTAGGATGTATTTCAATTATCCATATTGTTACATTAAATTTAATTAATTAAAGATTGTTAAAGTATGCCAATATTAAACACATCAATTTACTTTTGATATCTAAATTGAAACAATTTTATAGACATTCATTAATAACAGCATATTTCATGAAACTAGATAACTTAACTTACAGTATTGAGAAACAGAAGAAGAACTGTCACATGCTAACCTACATCTGTCAAATTTACCACTAAAATCTAATAGATACAACATAAAAAAACTCATTGTGCCCAAGACTATGATGTAGTGCATTAAAGTCCTTCCCCCTTTTAAATTCAATGTTTGTTTCGTCCCTTCTAAGTGTTTTTTGTTTTAGTGTGTTTAAATTATCCTTAATTGTTTGTATTTTAACATTTTATTTACTTGACTATTCCAATAATTAACTCATTGCCAATAGAACTTTATCAAAGTAATTTGATAACTACAAGTTGTGAAAATAATTGCACACCCACACAATTTTTACATCTACACCTATTCATTGTCATAAAACTGTCACCTTCATAAAACAATTACTCAATAAATAACACACATTTCAAAAATATATCTCTGGAATAAGTATAAATAGCCTTTAATAACACAATAGTATATTACATCACTTACATTTAACAAACAATCTCACACATATCTCAAATTCATTGGATCAAATCTATCTCCTCAAGAACTTCCCGTTTACTGTCAAACAACTGCAATAATAGAATTGAGTTCTCCATTCAACAATATAAAGTAGTTTCAAACATGTTCTACCATCCATCTATTAATAGAGTACCGGCATGTAAGTAATGTTTATTTTATTTATTTATTTGCTCATTTATTAATTTATTACAATCGAAGAGACTATTTTATAACAATTTGTGGGCCTTACCTTGTCTGTTTAACCTTTTAAAAATTTTATACCTTTTATTCAACTTACTCATTTAAATAAAACCACAGACATGTAATATTGGCATAATTATTGTAATTTACAACACCTACTTTGTTTATCGTTATTAGACAACACCCTAATATGGGTTTTTATTATTTCAGCATTTGTTTAACTTTGTATCGAGACCTGAGGATGCTTTGCATATTGTAGAAAGCGAAACCGGTCGTCTGATAGTTAAATTAAATTGATTGTGAGTAAGTCTTATTTATTATTTCTTTACCTATTTGAAATGTACTCACACAAGCAACACATTCATGATTTATTAACATTGTATATCTGGTTGTATATACACATGGCTGATTTCTATGCTAATTTATTGTATTTCTGTTCTCATTACAGTATATATATATATATATATTTATATATATATATATATATATATATATACATATGTATATTTTAATATTTCAAATTAAACACTGTTACTTGTTATAGGATGTTGTAACATCACTTATAACTTAAATAATCTAATCATATTTTCGTGTCACAGGCGTTTAATTTATTTTGTCCCCCATGCTGTCTACTCCTCGTATTTCACAGCAATTCAGTTTGCCTTTGTAATTATCTAATCGCAGAAAAGATAATCGGTGTTTCCTTCCATATTCTTCCTTAGTATCGGTTCTAAAGTTTTCCTTTATGGCTTTCGCACTCTTATGAACATCATATCTTGCGGGTTAAGAGAACCTTGGGAGCGTTTAATTTGAAACCCGAAAATAATGTGAACTTTAGTGTGGCGACGCCGGAGGAAACTTCGTTGACAGGAATGAAAATCGGTAGACATCTTATTTAGAACAGTAGGTTTTGCTATAAATTTCTCACGTACTAGCTTGGTTCTTATTTTATTTGATTACAGTAGTTATTTGGTTCGATTGTGGTGTTATTCCTTAAATATTAGAATTCACATATAAAATATTATAATTTATTCCCGTGTTACATTTAACATCTTGTTTATATAAATATATTTAGTAATTTGAATAGAGGACATTCATAAATAACATACTCTAATTAGAATTGGTAGTCAGCACTATTGCCGATCACCACATGCTTGGCGTAGGTCATGAACAAACTTGACATACTAATAAGTAAACATTTGCTGATATAGCAAGGACTACTATAAAAGCCCCAACAATCATTCTCTCAGGGATCTTAATTAATATACCGACACTATGGCCAGTAAGGCATCATCTATCGTCATCGTCAATTAAGTACTGATATATTTAAGATTAATTAATAGTGAAAGATTGTACAAGCAGTGATTAATAAATGGGCAACTAAGTTACAACACAATTATTTACTACCCCACAACATTATTTATTACATGGCGATCCTAAAGTGGTAGAAACCAGGAATCTTCATCCAGAGAAGATGAGAAGAAAATCCCACTGGAAGTTTAGATGGAAATTTGCATACTAGATGTTATATGGAACCAATGCATTTCGAAATGGGAAAATGCATCAAGAGATAAGGAAATTCCGGACCAGACCAGCCGAGAGCCCCGCGACAGCATTCCAGCTAAGGACAATGGACAGTAAATGGGAAAATGGACTATGGAAAAAGGTGAAGTAATAAAGGACCATATGTTAAATGTATTATGTGAGTAAATTTATTTTTTATCCCTTATATATAAATACAGTCTAACAGATTGAAATTATTAATTATTACTTGAGAAAAATTATTAGAAATATAAAGAATTTAACTAGTTCAGAATGTTGAATATACAATTTTTATTGCTTTGAAAGTAGAGTATATAATTTATTTTTAAGTTTTCACTAAATAACTATTTATATTGTTTTAACGAAACAAATGTGTCATACATTTTTATTTGCTTAAGGTATATTTTTAAGAATATTTATATTTGACCATGAAAATACACCGACAGATCGGAAATATTAGATATAACGATATACGATACGATATAAATTTGCTTGGATGACAAATTCTATAAGTAATATACACGAAGAAATTGGATATGACTTTATTTAACTATTTAGATATAATAGGATATTTAGAATTATCATTACATTTATAAGAAAGGAAAAGAATTTAAAAGCACAATTGACCATGGCGTCAGAAAAATTTTCATTGCGTTGGAACAATTTCCACGAAAATATAAGTTCAGGAATAAATGCATTATGGAAGAGTCAAGATTTTGTAGACGTAACGCTTTCAGCACAAGGAAAATGCATAAAAGCGCATAAAATGGTTCTTTCGGTTTGTAGCCCATATTTTAAGGAAATTTTTAAGTCAAATCCCTGTCAACATCCTATAGTAATTTTGACAAACGTGACTTACGAAGCACTAAGAGACTTACTACAATTTATATACCATGGAGAAGTACAAATTAGACAAGAAGATTTAAATACCTTTATTGAAACGGCCGAATCATTGCAAATACAAGGACTCACTGGAGATAGAAAAGTCGTAAACGATAATAACATTATGGAAATTTCGGATAAAGAATATACACAAAATGTAGAAGATTTCAAGCCAGTTTCTTTACCTATGACAAAGAAACAACCTATAAAGAAGGAAGAACATAGCGACATAGAGCAAGAAATAAGTATGGCTCTTACAATCAACGAATTTTTAAATATCGCAAGCAAGGTGTTACCCAGCGCGTTTGATGGAAGAGCAGGTAAACTGCAGTCATTTTTAGATGCACTAGAACTACTTGAGAAAATAGCGATAGGACACGAGGAAACAGCGATAACATTAATAAAGACAAGATTAACTAATAAGGCCAGAAACGTTATAACTACAGAAGATACAATCGCAAGAATAGCAGAGGCACTGAAGAGAGAACTGAGAGGCGACAGTCCGAAGACGATAATAGCTAAATTGGCGAAGAAAAGACAAGGACATAAAGATGCAGAGGTCTATGCATCTGAAGTTGAAGAATTAGCGGAACAGCTAAAAGTTGCATACGTAGAGGAAGGAATGCCATTGGAACTAGCGAAAAAATACACAACAGAGGCAGTAGTAGCTACAATGAAACGTAATGCCAGCACAGACAAAGTCAAGATAATATTAGAGGCAGGCAACTTTACAACCCCACAAGAGGTAATGTACAAATTTTTATCGATCGACGAGACAGAAGATAGCACACAAGGAAGAGTGTTAAATTACAGGAAGAAATACGATTTTGATATGAGAAAGAAAGTAAGAATGCAATATATGGATATTATAAAAATAAATTCGAAGAAAGAAAAGAATATAGAAACAAAAATTATAGAAATATAAGTGAATATGAAAGACATGATACGAGGATATATCGTAATAGAAACAGAGGAGATTGGCAATCACAACGAAGAAGAAATAATAAACAATGGACACAGGTGAGATGCCACAGAAATAGAGGCACAGCGAGAGCATATTACGCACCGCATGCGAATACGAATACAGTGACAGAAGAAGATTTTTTTAACAGAAATGTAGACAAACTGGATGTGGTTCGACCTTAATGGTTGGAATCTACGTCGAGCAGGAGGCTGCTAAGAGGATAAGCTAGGGTGGTACTTGAATCCCAACCCGCTAAGAGTCCTGCGGCTCCAGCACAACAGTACAGTAACTACATAATGGATTAAAATGGAAAAACGAATTTGGAATTATGATTTTTTTTAATGAAGTAAATGGAAAAATTATTGAAAAAGAAGTTTGCCACAATAAAGAACTCAGAGGAAATTATATTACAACATAAAACCCACAAGCAAACAGTAAGAAAGGTACTAAATAATGTGGAGGCGCATAGACTACCAATTTTGTCTTTTGGAGCAAACCGAGTCTCACCAAGACTGAGTATGCGGGTCAAAAACAAAATCAAATGGTTAGGAAAATGAGCAATAAGATATAGAGATATAATAGGAAACAGGTCTATAAAACAATCATACGACCCGTTGTGATGTATGGAAGCGAAACGTGGACGATGACAAAGGCAAATGAAGAGAGACTACGTGTTTGGGAAAGAAAAATCCTAAGGAAGATCTTTGGTCCGGTGCTTGATGAAACATCAGGACAATATAGGATAAGAACTAATAAAGAGCTTGAAGAACTTTACCCAGACGCCAACATATAAAAGAAATAAAGTCCAGAAGACTCCAATGGGCAGGACACCTCAGAAGACATTCTGACGAACGAACAGTAAGACTGGTGTGGGAGGAAGTCCCAACTGGAAGGAGACCACGCGGACGCCCTCGTCTCCGGTGGCGAGATAATATAGCAGGAGACCTAAGCACTATGGGCGTGGAGAATTGGATGGAGGTTGCTCAAGACAGAAAACAGTGGAGGCATGTTGTCGAGTCGGCTAAAACCCACGAAGGGTTGTAACGCCACGGAGTAAGTAAGTAAGAGTAAGTATATAATAGGAAAAAGGAAATCAGATATTGAAAAATGTAGAAATATACATATGCGAAGTACCAAAATCGTAGAGGATGAATATAGTATGAATGAATATAAATAATGAATATAATATATACAATTAGTGTATTTATATGCAAGAGAAGAAACGATATTAAATAAAATAAGTACGCACACATGCGGAAAAATGAAGAACAGATTATTTTGAAAAATATATGTCTATATTAGTACATATTAGGCGAAATTAATTTCGAGATCGAACCGATACAAAATACAAAATACAGAAGAAACAGTTATAGTAATATAGAAACCAGAAGTTGCGAAGGAATTTACAGAAGAATTAATAGATAAACCGATTAAGATTGTGTTACCTATAGGAATCATAAATGTAAATAATCGAGAAATATAAATTAGAAGATAGATAACCAGGAAAATTTTATATATTTTATATGGAAGAAACAAAACAAAAGAGAAAAAAGTCGAACAACTATTAAGCACAATAAAAACCATCAATATTTGAAGAAAAAAGGCCCATAGAAAATTGCAAAATATGCAGATATTTTTATTTTTTCGGAAAAAGACCCATATATACAAAGAAAATGTTACTTTGCAAAAAGATACGAAATCAAAGAAAAACCGTACTCATAATATTTTATTATGATAACAAAACGCAGTATTCCTAGTATAAACATTACATAACGACATTAGGTTAATTTTATAGCCGACTTACTATTAGATATTTGATATAGTTGCATGGTAAGCAAGGTCATCAATTATGAAATGAGTACAATATAACTGAACAGGTTGATTATTTATTAATATGACCCGTATATTTAAAATTTTATTTACGATGCAAGAAGAACTAACAAGTATGGATTTTATTTTTCGACATAGACGGAAAATCGATGAACAGAAATATGTTCATATGTTTTGCTAGAAGAGGAACTCTTAGGACATAATATTTCGAATAAACAGACACCGCAGAATGCAAAAGAAGCAAAGCGATTGTTGCATTTGCAAATTATTATAGAAAACATGTCATCAATTTTACAGAAATAGCCACACCACGTAACAGACTATCTAGAAAAAATAAAGTTTAATGGACTACTGAATGTCAAGAAGCATTTATTAAGCTCAAGACATATCCCCGTTAGCTAATAAGCCCGTTATATAATTCCCCGATTTATCGAAGAAAAACAAATTTAGGTTAAGAATTTATGCTTCAGGAATAGCATTAGGAGACAAATATGAATGCAGAAGATTATAAAGAAAATGATAATAATGAAAAATTAGAATAAGAAGAGATGAAAAATAAGAATCAGCCAATTCTTAATGAAATACGAAGAGAAAAATAATAATTTTTTTAAGAAAGTATAAAAGCTTGTATAGTACAAGATAAACATAATACAATCAATACATAATATAGTACAAGATAAGAAGACCAAGGAGAGTTATAAGTACCGACTTCCACATGTTACAGGAAGGTTATGGAAAAATAAATAGGATATATATTAAATACAGAAATATAAGGAAATACTATTTCTGGAACGAATTACGAAGAAATGTTGAGAAATAAGTGAAATGTGAAGAGATGCGACGACTGCCAAAGGCATAAGCACTAAATCATAAACAAGGAACCCATGGAAATGTACATGGATGAAAATGGAAACAGATATACTGACGTACAATGCGAATTAAGCAACTACGTAGAAGAATATGTAATAGAAAATGAAACAGTAGCCAAATCATTGGTAGAAAAATTTATCTTGAGGTATGGAGTACCCAGAAAAATAATAGCAGACCAAGGCACAGATTTTATAGCTAGAATAATTAAGGAAGCAATACTTTGCTACAATTAGAGTCAATGAATATACTCGTAATATATACATGTACTTTTGAATGCAAATAATATATAGAGATATTTTTAAATGAATATAATGTGTAAATATAGTTTTAAGTTCGTACAAAATATATGTTTTTAAATGTGTATAGCAAAAAGAAAAATGTTAGACTGTACAGCAGGTAAACAAAATAAATAGGGATAAATGAATAAATAGATAAAATGACAAAACTTTATTGTGAGATGTCAAAGTGACTAATCGTGTATATGTGAAAACAAAACTATTACTTGGTACCAAGAATCATTACAAGAATTAATGCAAGCATTAATATAAGAATTATTATAAGATTTTATTATTATAAATTTATTTATTATGTAAAATATGTAAAGGTTATTGTAAAAATTATGTGCACATAAGAGGGGGTAATATAAGGTAATATAATCTAAATAATTTAACGTAAGGTAAGAAAAAAACGTACGAGTAAGGCATAATGAAGGATACCAGATAGCATATCACAAGGGAACAATTAGGGTAACCTTATAATATGCTGAGGTAAGGTTAGGTTACTAAATTTTTACTAAATGTAAGGAAATATATACCAACATTTGTATAAATATGTATACGGTAGCATAGGTAAACAGTACTTATTTGAGGTTGCAAAATTTCTCTTTTTCCAAAGGGAAAGAGAGAGAGGAATGAGACAGTTGCAAAAGAGAAATTTTTTCCGTAAGGGGGATGGTGTGGTGTTATTCCTTAAATATTAGAATTCACATATATAAAATATTATAATTCATACCCGTGTAACATTTAACATCTTGTTTATATAAATATATTTAGTAATTTGAATCGAGGACATTCATAAATAACATACTCTAATTAGAATTGGTAGTCAGCACTATTGCCGATCACCACATGCTTGGCGTAGGTCATGAACAAACTTGACATACTAATAAGTAAACATTTGCTGATATAGCAAGGACTACTATAAAAGCCCCAACAATCATTCTCTCAGGGATCTTAATTAATATACCGACACTATGGCCAGTAAGGCATCATCTATCGTCATCGTCAATTAAGTACTGATATATTTAAGATTAATTAATAGTGAAAGATTGTACAAGCAGTGATTAATAAATGGGCAACTAAGTTACAACATATTATTTACTACCCCACAACATTATTTATTACAAGATATTATAAAATATATTTTTTAAAACAGTGAATGTTTTACAAGTTAACAGATAAACTAATTTATTTCAACATTGTAAATTTAGCCTGTTCTCTTTATAATCTCTTAACTCCCATCAATTTTTTTTTGATTTCTATCTTTATATTTTTTTGTTAGCAGCCTGGTACGTTAGATGTCTTACCGCAATTGAAAGGATTAAAATTTTTTCTTTATTATTATTATGTTATTTCCTTAGCGTTAAACAAGTTTTAATGCACCTAAACTGGATATACTATAAAGTAAATATAATTTGGTCAATAATTACTCTTCTTATACCTCATATATCCAGGAGCTCCAGATCCAGGAGAATTATATCCAGGAGCTCTTCCATGACGAAAGACCTATGAGTGAAGTTTATACAGACGACCAGCTGACTGGCCCTTCAATTACCAAAGAGAAGATAGAAAAGGCAATATTAAATTCAGAAAACAATAAGGCATCTGGACCAGATGAAATCCCGTCAGAAATACTCACACTACTAGATGAAATGGGAATTTCAGCACTACACAAAATATTTAATTTAATTTATGAAACTGGCTGCTATCCTCAACAGTGGTTACGCTCTACCTTTATTCCCCTGCCCAAGAAAGTCAATGCAAAAAGACGTGAGGATCACAGACTCATTAACCTGATGAGTTACACTTTAAAGATATTCTTAAAATTACTATTCTATACAAAAAATGTGAATGGGACATCAGTGATTCCCAGTTCGGGTTTAGGCAAGGATGTGTTCCTATGCTTTTTAGATTACCAAAAAGCGTTTGATCGTGTCCAACATCACAAGTTAATGCAGATTCTCAAGAAAGTTGATATAGACCAAAAAGACATAATATGCATTGAAAACTTGTACTGGCATCAAACGGCACAGTTAAAAATAGACAATTCTATATCCAAATCCATACATATAAGAAGAGGCGTTCGACAGGGATGTGTGCTTTCCCCTCTTTTATTTAACATTTATTCGGAAGCCATATTGCAAGAGTCTTTGGAGGATGCAGAGATGGGAATCAAGGTGAATGGAGTATTGATCAACAACATACGATATGCTGATGATGGTGTCTTAATTTGTGACAACATAGTCGATCTTCAACAACTTGTCACTATAATCGGAGAATACAGTAAGCGAATGGGATTAGAGATTAATACCAAAAAGACCAAATTTATGATCATCTCCAGAAACTTAGATGCACTTGAAAACTCCACCATAACACTGAATACTAAGTCCATTGAAAGAGTGAGTAAATTTAAATACCTGGGATCGTGGCTTTTTGAAGACTGGGCATCGGACAGGGAAGTAAAATGTCGCATTGAGCAAGCTCGACAAGCTTTCGTAAAATTCAAGAAAGTACTGACTTGTTCAGAGTTTGATCTTCAACTGAGACTAAGGTTTACTAAGTGCTACGTATGGTCAGTGCTGCTATATGGCGTAGAGGGCTGGACACTCAAAACGAGGGATATAAACAGATTAGAAGCTTTCGAAATGTGGCTTTATCGCCGTATCCTAAAAATACCATGGACAGCGAAAATCACAAATATAGATGTCCTTAAAAGAATAAACCAAGAACGCCAACTTTTCGAAACCATCAAGAAAAGGAAAACGGCGTATCTAGGTCACATCATGCGAAATGAAAAATACCAGTTCCTCCAACTTATAATCGAGGGTAAAATTGAAGGCAAGAGAGGAATGGGACGCAAGAAAATGTCCTGGCTCCGAAACATAAGGCAATGGACAGGGATTAACGACATACAATCTCTGATACATATTGCAAGAAATAGAGAATTAATGGAAAATGTGATCGCTAACATCCATTAGTGGATTTGCATTTGAAGAAGAAGAAGATACCTCATATCAACTATAATTTCGTCTACGTTCTAGCAAAAGTCATTAAGTTGATTTTATACAATTCTTAGATAAAGACACCAACGACTTTTAAAACGCAGGTTTTATTATTTGGCAAAAGACATGTGTGATGTATAACTGGTTTCATATAAATGCATAAATCTGAAAGTCATAAACAACACTTTGCGCTCTCAGGCAAAAGTCATACGCAAAGGCTAAATGGACTTAGTAACTTTTGCTGAAATTGGCAATAATACGTATTACAAGTGACACGAACTGGCCTTAAAGATGTATTGGTTTGACAGTTCGAGATTACGTTTCGATTTCGTTACATCTTACGGTGTGTTAGTTGATTATAAATGTATTCTGCAATTTATAATAGTGGAATATTATAATATTCTTTATTACAAATACACATTTAACAAAAATCACAATGCAGGAGGGTACAGGTAAACGTCTGATCGAACTGGCCAGAGATTTTAATAAGAAGCATAAAACTATAGTTAAGCCAGTAGTGCCGATAAATACTAACACTAGCAATAGCTCTAACAATGTGCTCTGGAATGTTTTATGCGAAGTTGTAAAGGTAAACTTAAGCACTTCTTACTTTATATCATTGTTTTAGTTTAATTATAGATTTCGCTTTTAGAATACAGGGCAGGATCATGTTGACTTCAAGAAGTTAGATACGCTATCTACAAGTTATGAAAATTTTCCAGAAAATGAGACTTTGGCAGATCAGGTAAGAACGAGTTTTCCAACAGCATTTATTTATGATGACGAGACTACTGAAAAAAGTAAAATATAACCATTTGCAACTAGTGACGACCAAGATAAAGAGTACAATCCCAACGATGACGATTCCGATTTTAGTTCCTATAATCATCATCATCATCAATCAGCCAATCGCGTCCACTGCTGGACATAGGCCTCCCTCAGTTCTTTCCAGTGTTCTCTACACTGGGCCGCTTGTAGCCAGTTTCCCGCTACACGTTTAATGTCATCGGTCCATCTAGTCGGTGGTCGTCCTCGGCTTCTTTTATAATTTCTGGGCCTCCATTCCATAATACGTCTTGTCCACCGTCCATCTTGTGTTCTGGCTAAGTGCCCTGCCCAGTTCCACTTAAGCGTCGTGGTTCTTTCGATGACGTCTTGAACTCCTGATCTTCGTCTGATTTGTTGGTTTGTTATGTGGTCTCGAAGGCTCACGTTCAGCATTGCACGTTCCATGGCTCGTTGTGTAACTCTAAGTTTATTCGCAGATTTTTGCGTGAGTGTTAAAGTCTCTGCTCCATAAGTTTGTACAGGTAAAACACATTGGTTATAAACCTTTCGCTTGAGACACATGGGAATTGAACTTTTTAGAATATGGCTTAATTTGCCAAATGCTGCCCATGTTAGACCTATTCGCCTCTGTATTTCATGTGTTTGATTGTCTCTGCTTATTTTGATTTCGTGTCCCAGATATTTGTAAGTGTCTGTTTGTTGTATGGTATTATTGTCAATAGTTATATTTCCACTCATTACGAGATTTGTTATAATTTTAGTTTTCTCAAAGTTTATCTTTAATCCTGCTCTTTCAGACAGACTTTTAAGCGAATGCATCATAGTAACTGTATCATGTAAGTTATCTGCGATTAATACAACATCATCTGCAAACCTTAGGTGATTTAATCTTTCTCCATCTATATTGATGCCCATATCTTGCCATTGAGTACCCTTAAATATTGACTCTAGAGCTGCCGTGAACAATTTTGGTGAAATATTGTCTCCTTGTCTAACTCCTCGTCCTAAGCTGAATTTTTCTGTGTCTTCGTGCAATCGTATACTTGATGTAGCGTTCTGATAGATGTTTTTGATTAGTGTCGTGTACCTGTAATCTATTCGGCTTTGATTTAGGGCTTCCAGTATTGTTTCAAACTCTACAGAATCAAAAGCCTTCTCGTAATCGACAAATGCAAGAACCAGTGGTATGTTGTACTCGATGCACTTTTCTATTAAGATCTTTATGGTATGCAAATGGTCATTTGTGCCATATCCTGCCCTGAAGCCTGCCTGTTCTTTGGGCTGATAGAAATCAAGTTTAGGTGTTAGCCTCTTTGTTAAGATTTTCATAAAGAGTTTGTACATATGTGTCAAGAGGCTGATGGGTCTATAATTTTCTAATTTAGTAATATCGCCTTTTTTGTGTAACAAGACTATTACTGCATTGTTCCAGTCTTTTGGAATTGTACCCGCATGTAAGCATTTAGTAAACAGTTCGCTTACTGATTTTAATAAAATTTCTCCACCTGCTTTTATTGCCTCGATAACGAGTCCATCATCACCAGGCGATCGATGGTTCTTCATTTCCTTTAAAGCTGCTCTTACTTCTGACACAGTAATGGGTAAAAGTATTTCCGATCCCTGATTTATGAGAGTCTTTACTCGTGTCGGGAAATTGTCTTGTGGTCTTTGGCTGGTATAGAGGTCTTTATAAAATTCTCTAGTTATTTTCAGAATGTTTTCTTTATCTGTTGTTGCCTTTCCGTCTTTATCTCTCAGCTTGTATATTTCTTTTTTACTTTGCGTAAGTTTTCTTTTCATTATCTTTAAACCTTTGTTCTCTTCTACTGTTTGAGTAATTACATTAGTATTATATCTTCTTACATCTTTTCTAATTTCCGCTGAAATTCTTTTATTTAGTTTTTTATATTCTTCTCTGTTTCCCTTTTCGTTCTCGCTTAGGTTTCGTCGTATTTCCATGAGAGCCCTTGTATCTTTGCTAATCTTCTCACTTTTGGTGTCATTTTTCTTGCAAAATTTGAGTTGTGCGTTTCTAACTGAGTCTGTTATTAATTTATTGTGATCGTCCATACTTAGAGGTTTGGGATTATTACTCTGTAAAGTTTCGGCTATATTTCTTATGTATGCTTCTGGATGATTTGGTGAATTCCAAACTATGCGTTTACAACTGTTTATCATCTTTGCTCTTTCTTTTTGTAGATTGATCGTTACTCTAGCTCTTACTGGTCTGTGGTCGCTTCCTACTGATAGTTTATTGAGTACAGTGACATCTTGAATAATTTGCTTTTTGTCTGTTATTATATAATCATATTCGCTCTTAGTTCCTATAAGAAATACAATAAATCTGCAAAAAATGCAGAAATCAGGGCCAACCCTATACTACTATGAATGAAAGCCAACCATTCAAATATTCTCAGACTGTGAACTGCGACCTTCGTAAATTCGAATGTTCTCAATTATTTAGTAAAGCGGATAGAATTAAAATATGCTCTAGCTATTGGCAATTAGAACATTACTCTCTAAAAAAGGATTTTATTCTTCAAAATGTTAAAGCTAACAAGCCACAAAGACACCGGCATCAAAAAGCAAAGCAAAATCAGGCACTTAATCAAAGCAATTTTATTTTTGTAAAAACGAGACACCAATTAAAATCTGCCAAACTTATTAAAAAAACCCTGTAAATAAGCAACGGACCGCTAAATAAAGCATTGGAAAACCGAAACGCTACATCAGCATTGTATACTGGAGGTGACAAACGAGGCAGGCATATTCCAGCCAGTAAACTTTCAGAGAAGGATAAAGAAAAATCATTGTTAATCATATTGAGAGTTTCCCGGTAACCGACTCATATTACTGTAGAAAAGAGTCTCAGCAGCAAAATAGTATTTACTCTTCATAGTAAAATGTACTCGCTATACAAAGAAATGTGTCAACAAAACGGTTACTTACTTAAAAGTATGACCACGTAGAAAAGAATATTTGGCAACAATAACAATTATTCGTCCTTTAAACCACGCAAGGATCAGTGTTCCCTTTGTATGCAATATCGAGCTGCACGTGGTAAAGAAAAGGCTAAGCTTAAACCAAAATACCATGAACATAAACAGCGTAAAGCTGCTGCAAATGCTGCCAAACAGATTGACAAACAAAGAGCAACGGATAAGTCGCATTTCATTACAGTGACATCTGATGTCCAAAGCGTACTGCAAATACCAAACAGAGACGTATCACCAATGTATTACAGTAGGAAATTGTGCGGTTATAATCTGACAATTTATGAAGGTGCTTCACCGAATAATACATACTGTTACGCTTGGACTGAAATAAATAGAGCAAGCTGTAGTTTAGAAATTGCAACATGCTTATTGCAGTATCTAAATGCCTTGACTAATTACGTTACAAAGGTCTCGTTGTTTTCCTACACCTGCGGTTGACAAAATCGGAATCAAAATTTACTGGGAGAGCTATATTATTTTGTTAATTACGGAAGCAGGGATATTACTATTTGAGTTTGGACCCTTCATGATTGAGTGTGACAGTATGCACAGTGCGATTGAAACAGAGAAAAAATGTGTGGCTGTTTATACAATGAATGATTGGTTAAACATTTTCAAGTCGGCTCGATCGCGAAGAGGAAAAAACAAATTAATAACTATATCATTAGGGAACTAAAATTTAGTGATTTCCTTGATTTCAAACCACTTTAGTTAGCAGTTTTAAGAAATAGAACATTTAACATCCAAGACGAAAATGTAAGATGGTTAGAAGTCAAATGTCTTCGGATTAAAAATAACCCAAGCATAGTCAAATATAGGTATGGCGATTCCGGTAAATATTTGTACAATAATATCAGCGGACGTGGTGGACCTATCTCATCAGGACAACTTACGCTAAATAGCGCGTACTCAGCGAATCTTAATAATTTTCAACAAAAATATAACCACCAGCAGTTGTGTATTAACAATGTCATTCTCTCCGAAGAGTGTACAAGCCTGCTTTCCAAAACTGATTATACTTTTTATACTGCGCTGAATACGAATCTGAGGTCCAAATTGCTGAATTTTCTCTGAGTTCTAAGTTATCCTTACCAAAAAATAACAGTCTTGCATGGTTCTTGCTTGGTTTTTGGCGATTTTTAAGGTTATATATACCAGTTAATTTTTTATATCCTAAAATAATATCATAAGGCTTTTAATTATAGATATTTCTATTTTAAATGACCTTTTTGTATAAAATCCATATCGATTTAATTTAAACGATCGTTTAAGTATCTTATATCTATGTTCAACTGACGTCATTTCTCTTAAGTTTCCAGCAGTAGTCTGCCATCATTAGTACAATCCAACAACCTTGAAAATGGTGGTCTTTCTGCTTGAAGTCTTGGTCAAATCTCTCTCCCATCTATTCGCTGCATGCACCTTAATTTTCTGGAAAATCTTTTAAGTAAGAAAAAGAAATTGTAAGTTTAAGCTCATCCAGCAGCCTGGTTTTTGAAAAATTTTGAGCATTGTTAATACGACTGTTTTGTATTATCCATCTTAACGATTTTCTAAAAATTTTGGACAACTCTAAGTATTTCTAAATTTAGATTTTCGGTTATACCATATAATCATATGGTTTATAGGTTTTTTTAAACTAAGAAACTTTAAAATGTGATATCAGCGAAAAAAGAAGTTGTGTCAAATGACTGAGATGTATATTTTAAGATGGGTATAAGAGTTTCTAGAATAGAAATTACGTTACGATGCTACATAACGTTAAAAAACCGTGACAAAAATCGCTATTTCTGCAAGATTACGTTTCGCAGTCTTCCTCGAAGAGCCAAAGCAATCAATTTGAAGCAGACCATCTTTCCAGCACTTCATAAAATCCTTTTAACATTACAAACAAGAAGTATGATCACTTCCAACAAATAAAACTGGTCGTATTATGATTCGTACTACAGTTTCAGTAGTACGTCTTTGTATATAGTTTCGGTAGTATATTTGTTTTGTTTTATTATTATTATTATTATAATATAAGCGAGGGCAGAGGAACTAAGTCCCTATTATGCCCAAAAACAAAGAAATTTCATTAATCACCTACTAGTAAATAACAAAAATTACAACTAAAAGAAATAAAATTACAATTTTTGGTTTAAAAGAAAAACAATATTTTAACTATAATATAAAACTGTCGAGTCTGTTTTTGAACGAGTTGGTAGAGGAAGCGGAGACAATGTTGTCGTTGAGGTTATTCCAGCACTCAAAAACTCTATTTGGAAGAAAGTTCTGTCTTTGTCTTATAGAAAAATTTTCTTTCTTTAGTTTATATTGATGACCTCTGAGGCGTTCATCTTGGTTTATGATAAATATTTCATCGAGGTTTCCAAAATTGAATTTTAGTATTTTGAATGTTGTAATTAAGTCTCCACGTTGTCGGCGAAGTTCAAACGTAGTTAGGTTAGCCATACTAAGTCTTTCTGCATAAGACGGTCTTCTCGGTCCCAAAGAAATTCGAGTGGCTTTTCTTTGAACGTTTTCCAACAGAGTCTTGTCTCGAACCAGATCGGGATACCACGTTGGTCCAGCGTATTCAAGTATGGGTCTTACGTACAAAGTGTAAAGTTTGCAAAATAATTGCATTGAAACTCCCGAAAAACACCTCCGAATAAGATACAGTCTGGAGTTTGCACGTTTACAAATAGAGGTAATATGATCGGACCAAGTTAGGCTGCTGTTCACAATAACACCAAGATCGTTATACGAAAACACAGATTCTAATGGCTGCCCGTTAACAAAGTACGGCACAAGTGGGTTATTTTTGCCAATTCGAAGCACTACACATTTTTCCGCGTTTAAGGGTAGTAACCACTGGGAACACCAAGTTAAAATAGAGTCCAAGTCCATTTGGAGGGTTAGCTGGTTTGTGTTTGGATTGGCATATATTTTTGTGTCGTCAGCGTAAAACGATATTTTACTTGAGACATAATAAGGAATATCGCTGGTGTAAACCGTAAAAAGCAGAGGTCCAAGGACAGAACCCTGAGGCACTCCACTTTCCACTAACCTGTCCTGTGAGAAAGATTCGCCAACTCTAACTTTGTAATATCGATCTGTCAGGAAATCATCTATCCAACGAAGTAAAGTACCGCGAACTCCGAAATGTTCTAGCTTATGTAGAAGTCTGCGCTTAGGTACACGGTCAAAGGCTTTAGAAAAATCTAGATAAACAACGTCGACCGGCTGCGAACTGTTAAGGGATGAGGTCCAGTCGTTAACACAGTGTAGGAGATTGGTTAGAGTAGAGCGACCAGAGACAAATCCATGTTGTTGTGTTGGAATAACATGTTCCTGGAGAAGGAATTTGGTCATCTCCTCGGAAATAATGGCTTCCATAACTTTGGCAACTACTGGCAGCAAGCTAATCGGACGATAATTGTTGGGGTCGAGTTTGTTGCCTTTTTTAAAAATAGGGGTAACGGAAGCTAATTTCCAACTAGGGGGTAAGGAGTTTTGGATGAAAGAGGTTTGCATAATTAACGTTAAGGGTATTGCAAGCGTGTCTGCGCACCTTTTTAACAGTTTTGGTGTTAAACCATCTAAACCAGGTGAAGCGGCCGTGCGAAGTTTAATTAAGTGTTGTTTGACATGATCCACTGTGAATTCAACTTGCTGTAAGGATGCGCCGACACGATTACAGTTAACAGCAGGTAGATAACCATCATTTAATTCTTTAGTAAATACCTGTGAAAATGCTAAAGAGAGAGTTTCGGAAGATTCTTTGTCAGAAGAGCATAAAGTCTGGTTGGATTTTTGAAGTAGCGGAATGGAAACTTTAGATGTCATGGAGGAACGTATGTATTTATAGACTTTTTTAATGTTACCACTTTCAATAACGTTTGCTTCAAAATTTTGTCTTAGGGTTTTTAGAGATGTTTTTAAGTTATTTGAAAATCTGCGGTGGCTTTGGAAATCACTAAGAAGCCCGGTGTGTATAAATTTTCGCCATAGATGTCGTTTGTGATTGATTTGTTTAATTGCTGTTCGATTTATCCAGGGTTTGAGGTTGTTTTTATAACTCTTACGGAAAATAGTATTTGTAGAAATTATATTGTGGACTTTATCGAGAAATGCAGTCCACATTAATGAGGGGTCGTTTAAGTCTGCAAAAAATAAATGCCAGTCGATTTGAGAGAGTTCAGTGTCAACTTCAGAAAAGTCGGTAGTAGCATATGTTACAATGTTATTTTTGCGGGGTAATATTTGATTGAACTGGATGTGAGCCGTTATAACTGCATGATCTGACTTTCCTATGGGAGAACTGACTTCGAGAGATGAAATCAGCTGTTCGTCATTAATAAGCACTAGATCTAAAGTAGAAGGTTGGTTATTATTCCTAAATCTAGTAGGTTCTGTAATGAGTTGTATCAGGTTTGAATTTACTACAAAGCTTTTAAATAAATTATGAGCGTTTTCGGCGTCAGATAATGAAGTTATTGGCCAGGTGATCTCTGGGAAATTAAAATCTCCAGTAATGATAAGATTATCAAGAGATGATAGTTCTTCAAGTTTTGTGAAGAAAACATTATCGTGTGCAAGTAGTGTATTAGGTGGACGATATATACATACTAGATTAAGGCAAAAAGAATTTTTAGTAACAGATAAGTGAATTGCATCTATTCCAGTAATATCTATTAGCTTAAGGTTAATTTTGAAAGTTGTGGTAATAATATTGGATAAATAAATGCATACACCGCCACCCACACGATTTTCTCTGTCTTTACGATATATTGTATATCCATTTATATTAACAGAGGAGTCAGGAATTGTGGGTTTGAGCCAGGATTCGGCAATACAGATAATGTCCGGTTTAAGAAGTTGCACTGTGCATACAAATTCGTCAAACTTAGCGGAAAGTGAATCTAAATTAGTATATAGAAATAGCCAGTCATTAAATTTGTTGGTAGAAAAATTATGAACGAAATTTCGTGATTCTGGGAGTGCCATTGATGTATTTAATAGTTAAATCATGTTCACCGTTATTTTTGCGAGTTTCTAGCTCACTTCGGAGTTCTTTTAAACGTACTTGTTGGATGGGCGTCTTGTCGTCAATTATTGAGAATTTTTCCGTGGCTTTGTTTTCCAGAAGTTTGGCTTTATTTCTCAGAATATCTTTAACGTGGTATTCCGAACCCATCACTACCTTTATCATTCGGGGAAATCGTTGGTTTGCTTTGCCGACTCTGTAGAAGGTGATTTGCTTTTCCTGGCAGCCAACAGTATCCAAAACAAGCTTCACCTTATTCGCGTCATCATCTTTTCTGCGTTGTACATCCCCAGAGGAAGATTCTGTTACGCCTCTAATTAGAATATTTTTAGCGCGTGTTATACGATCTACAGCTTCGTTAGCGATATTATCCGTGAATTCGGTAGACTTAAATAAATTAATCTGGCTGAGCTTATCGTTTAACTCAGTTATTTTATTATGAAAATCATCAATTTTCGCACGAATTTCCATTTTAAAATCTAGCAGAAGATCTTTTATTTCTGAAATATTAGAAATATTGGAGCTGTTTTGCAGGCATTCTCTTTTGTATTTTAAAACTGTATTTTGTTATTGTGAACTAAGTAATGAAACTTAGTGTTTTTCATTAATTCTGTTTTTTAATTTTGAATAATTTTTGATTATCGATTTAATATTCAAGAAAATAACATTAATGAGTCTGTTGTCTTCATAATAACTTACTTATTCTGTTCTTCGACAATTTTGTAAAAATATAATTTTTAACTAGCAGACTACCCGTTTTTCGCTTTATTTAAAAAGACTCATTGAACGTAATGTTAATATCTGCATGTTCAGTATTCAGGTAAATTTAGTATGGGCCAGTAAATATTTATGCATGGATATCCAGCACTGTATGTAAATATACACCTGTCATTTCATATAAATTATATAGGCATTTATATGCCATAAATTAAAGCACAATGAAATATTTTACGGTTTAATCCAGCCTACTCTTTTTTTAATGTATAATCTTTACAAATGATTTTTAAGTACATAATTTTTAAAATTATAAAATATTAGAATACTAGTACAATAATTAATAAACTTTACAAGCAAAACAAAATATTTTTATAAATATAAAAAATTCACAAAGAAAAATTATATTTTGCATTTCATCAAGATAGGATTTTCATGCAGAAAGTTTTATTAATTAATATTGTTTTGACTAAAACTAGAGGTCGCTGATTAAATTAAATTACGTCTAATTAAACAACGTCTCGATAAACTCAAGATAATTACCCTACGCTGTTTCGATAGAAAGTGTATCTTGAGATGGTAAGAAAACCCTTACGCCGTTCTTAGGTGGTCCATGGGATAAGTGCACCCTCATAAATCAGCGCTATTGGAATATTGGAATGCGCTTTTAAATAGCGATAATCTAACTAAATGGTCACAGAAATATGATACTTTACAGAGTTTTCTGTGCTTGCGAAGTAATTTCCAAATAACAAAAAGAAACTCAGTTTCTTTGAATTTAAAAAAACTCTACATGTGCTAGCCAGTTTGACAATGAGATTTTACTAAATTGAAGAAAATAATCTCCTTTAATTTAAATAAGTAGTTAAAATATACCATTAAAAGAGATCATATTATAGTACAGTAATAAAAATATTAAATGTAAAATATGAAAATAAATACTAAATACTTTCCCAAAACAAATATCATCATAAGTGGCTCGAAAATCCGTTGTAGATCTTGGCCTGGTTACAAAGAAGTCCCCACTCTTGTTGATTCCTGTCCATTTCTCTCCATCTTTGGATGCTTAGAATCTGTAGGTCTTCTTCCACATCATCAATCCACCTCATTCGTGGCCGTCCTCTGCTTCTTATGCCGTCTGGTTTTGAAAACGTAGAGTTTTCTTTTTCAATTCTAACGAATGAGCTTACGTTTTTCCGTTGTTATTTGAGTCAACTTAACTAACTTAGGTGAAATACCAAAGTCTATCCTTGCATTGTATTTTATAATGCAGTTTTTTTTACACTGTCATAGGCTGCTTTGAAGTAAATGAAGAGATTGTGTGTATCTATATTCTAGTAACTTTTCTAGAATCTGCCTATGTACTTAAATTTGATGTGTAGTTGACTTTACAGCAGTAAATCCACATTGATATTGACCATTAATATCCTTTGTAAAATGTCCCAAACAAATATATTTGTTGTAAAACATTCAGTACCACAAAATATAAAATTTTAGTCTATTTAAGAGACACAATTATTGGACATTATATTAAATTTACCAAAATTTTGATAGCTGATTAGATATTACTTACATATTACAAAGTAGTCTTTGAGTCTTCGAGATAATGGTAATCCAAAAAACAACGGAATGTCCCTTTACATTTATTGATAAACGGGACGATACTAGAACTAATTAACCATTATAAAAATCTTGGCAGCTGCATTAAATGTTAAATGCAAGCTTGAACTAATACAAGAAATTAAAGCAAGAATTTTTAAAACTAGAAATCGACGAAGGAAAGGCAGGATCTCATAACTTACAAATTTGTATAAACTGAGATATTTTGGGATTTCGGTTTAGAATAAGAGGCGGCATCTATTAACCAGTGTTTAAAGCTTTTATATTTCCAGAAGGCTTTAACTTACAGAAAACGGTACCTAGTAATATTGGTCAGTCATTTTGTTGATGCAACGGTACCTCGTAATTGTAAGTATCGCTATAAACTTTGAAAAGACACAGGCTGTACTTTTCATAAAAAGGCACAAACAACCAGAAGAACAAGTAACTGTGCAAGACAATCCCATCGAGTGGAAAAGCGAAGCAAAATACCTCGGAGTAATCATGGACAAAGGCTTAACGTTTAGCAAACATGTAGAAGCTACAGTACAAAAAGCCAACATGGCAAGAGCATCAATAAGAGGCCTAGCAGGAAGAAAAGGCAAACTTAGACTGAAAACAAAAATAAGATTAATAAACAATACAGCAAAAAAAATACAAGTGGCACATAACAACAGCCTAAGAGAAGTAGTCAACGTACCGAGATACGTAGCAGATAGATTCCTCTTTAGAGAACTACAACAAATCGAATTGACTGACACAATGAAAGAAAAAGCTAGGACAAAGTTCGCGGAGATAGAGAACCAACCCAGTCAGATATTGCGAGAGATAATGAGGTACGACGTTTTCCACAGATAGAAGCACAAAAGACCCATACAACAAATAGTAGAATAAAATCATAATACCAGAAAGAAAATCAAAAATCACATTAGAGAAAACAAAACAACAGAGAGAAAAAATTTCAAAAAACAACAACAACGCACAATGAAGACAGTTCGTAGCTCAGAACACTCGTGGACAATCGCAACGTATAGCGTGGACCCAGTTAATTTTGAGTAGATAATTATTATATTAATATGCACTAATTTTCATTTTATGTTTTAGGCATCCTACAAAAAAAATCCAAAAAACACAAAAAACGGCTTCGGCCACCAAAAAAATAAAAAAAACTACTAACAAAACAAAACAAAAACAAAAAGCCACAAAAACAATATTAACAAAAACCGCAAAAGCCCGGCCACGTAGGGCCAACCTCTTGAGCACCAAGTCACCGAACTGAGCCTAGCTCAGAGCGGAGACTTGAGGCCCAAGTAAGCAATTTTAGTTCGCGGATAAGCCACATTAAGATAACAGAATGCGCTGTCCTGAGTTTTGAATTCGGTTAGGAAACCAAGTTGAGGTTCTATTACCAGGACCTACACATGAAGAGCATTTGGCTGATAGTTGTGTCCCTATCGCGCATCAGAGTGCTATAGGAGGGAAAGGGATGGTCTGGAGCATTGGAGCGCGGTGGAGTGACTTCTGTTTTTTACTCGAGTTAACACACCTCGCTCCAATGAATTATTACACCCGAACGTAATTCTTAGGGGTAAACATTACTCACAGGCTGGATTTAATTAAACTGCTTGCTTGCTTGTCAGTTTAGTTATGCTAAAGTCACATAATTAATAACAATCAGAATGCCCACTCTCGGATGCCGCCCTTGTAATGTGTCAGCATGCGATCGCCATATTTTAAACGGAAACATAGACTCGGATTAAGAAATTTGTGACAAGCTACGACAGAACTGTACTTTAAATTTTTAGATATTGATAATTTAGTAAATATAAAATAATTTAATCTATTCTTAAACTAAAAGTACGGGAAAAATAGTGCATATTGTGTCTATGGTTAGCCGTAAAATAATTAAACCGGGTTAGTTTTTTTATGCACACCAATAACATGTCACTGAATAGCACTGGTTCCGTTTAAAACATGGATGATTCCGTCTGCGCGAACGAGATGCGCGTACTTATCGTGATAAGCAGAGTGGGCACGCTGATTGTTTATTATTCTGTGCTAAAGTAAACACCTCGATTCTCTGCATTCTAATAATTGCTTTTTCAAACTTACTTGTAGCTATATATTGGCTTAAGACATAATATTTTACAAGTACTTATGTATTATCAACTTAGTTTAGAAAAGTCTTTTCATGTTATTTTAGTCTTAAACTTATACACATAATTTATAATTAAATGTTTATTTATAACGTCGTTATGTCCACGCAATACCTCGTAAGTAAACGTGGCACCAACAAATTGATTTTTGTAGTTTAATGGATAGATTATTTATTTGAAATAGGTAAAGAAATAATAAATAAGACTTACTTACAATCAATTTAATTTAACTATCAGACGACCGGTTTCGCTTTCTACAATATGCAAAGCATCCTCAGGTCTCGATAAAAAGTTAAACAAATGATGCCGGTACTCTATTAATTGATGGATGGCACAACATGGTTGAAACTACTATGTATTGTTGAATGGAGAACTCAATTCTATTATTGCAGTTGTTTGACAGTAAACAACTGTTACTGTTACTGTCTAACAACTGCAATAATAGAATTGAGTTCTCCATTCAACAATATATAGTAGTGTTACGATAATTATGGCGTTTATAACTATCAATATATTATGACTAATTCTGTTTTCTGTTCCAGTAAATTCGAAGTTGTTTACAGAAACCTTTAGACCCTAATTTTATGAGTAATCCACGTCTCGAGGCTTTTCGAACAGTTGAAAAACGAGTCGAGCGCCTTCACCAAAATACGAGATTATTCAAGAAGTTCGCCGAACTTTCCAGATGACAACAGTTGTGTATATAAAGGAAAGATTTTTTATTTGGCAGTCAGTCATAAGAAGATCGGGAAACGCGATTTAATTGTAACGAAACATAAATTATTTGTAATATAAATTAGGATTAATAAAGACTTTAATAAATTCGTAATTAGTTATCGTGAGTTTTAATAAATTAGAATATAGAGAATAAATAATTAAAATACAGACAAATAAATTAGAACTATATAAATATAACAGTGGTGCAGAAGTGGGATTGTAGATAAATTTAATTTGATTTTTGAAAAAGACTTTTGAACTTTTGAAAGGTATTGTTCGTCGGGAACATCCGCGTAGTTCAGTAGTGATCGTTGTACGAAAGAACATTTAAAAAGTACGTGTGTGCCTGACCAAAGATGCTGCTAGTAGAACTTTCAGTGAAACAGTTGCGTGAGCAACTAGAAGAACGCGATGAAGACTGCAGCGGATCCAAGAAGATCCTCCAAGAACGACTGAAGACTGTTCTCAACAAGAATGGAGATGACCCAGAGACATTCCAGTTTCAATTATCAGAAGAAACAGTTTTAACAAAAATAAATGAGAAATTTAAAAATGTCTCACAAATGATTGAAGAATTTTCGAAACAAAATGATAGTAAATTTGAGAACGTCTCGCAAATGATTGAGGAGAGTTCTAAAAAAAATGATGATAAATTCGAGAACGTTTCCAAAAGATTGGATGAAACGTCTCAAATTATTAAAGAAGTAGGTAGACAAAACGACGAGAAACTCGAAAATGTGTCTAGAAGATTCGACGAGAAATTTGAAAATGTTTCTCAAATGATGGAAGAAACTTCTAAAAAGAATAATGAGAAATTTGAAGAAGTCTCCAAAACATTTGATAAAGTTGAAGAGAAAATCAAACAGTTAGAGACCATGATAACTAACACGAGAGTGCTACCACCAATTAATACGATAGCTTTAGATCCAGTAGAGATAAAAGAAGACGAGACGAAATGTAAGTTGGAAACACGGCCGAAATTTGAAGGAAGTGGAAGTTCTGTTCATGTCAAAGTCCCAACTTTCGACGGAAAATCATCATGGAACAACTACATGAAACAGTTCGAATCAGCTGCAAGAGCGAATGGATGGTCTGAAAAAGAAAAGGCTGTAAACCTGACTATCTCTCTTCGAGGAGATGCCTTAGATGTGCTCCAGACCATAGCCGTAGAGGAGACGGATGATTTCGAACAACTGAAGAAGAGGTTAAATATGCGATATGGCCACGAACACTTGGAGCATGTATATCAGTCGCAGCTCAAAAATCGAAGACAAAAGAAAGATGAGGCTCTTCAAGAATATGAAGTAGATATCGCCAGATTAGTGCGATATGCTTATCCAACAGCTCCCGAAGACATGATGGAAAAGTTGGCCGTTCAAACGTTTATTGATGGTCTTCGTGATCATGAGATGCAAAGAACACTACGATTAGCTCGTCACAAGACGCTGATGGATGTCTTATCTGCCGCCCTCGAATACAAGTCAGCTACGCTAGCTAGCCTCTGGCGGGTACAGTAAAGTTAGAACTGTAAAAGAGGAAGGAGACGAAGATAAACTTGACCAGCTCTTTAATATGATCAAAAAACATGACACACAAGAAAACGAAGACCATAAGACCGAAGACAAAACCAGAACGCGTCGGCCTTAGGGGAGCAGCTTCGACCCAGAACTTTACCAAAGACCCTCTGATACTAATAGCTTCTTTGAAATGTCGTGAAGATAGTGTATATGTAGATGGAGAAATAAATGGTAAAAAGCATACGTTGTTGGTGGATACTGGAGCGACCAGAACCATTATACGCCCGACAGTTATAAACAGCCGAAAGAAACTGTTACCAACGAGGTTGCGACTTCGGACCGCCACAGGTGAAAATGCCAACATTCATGGAGAAATCCAGGTACAATTAGGAATTGGAGCAGAACAGTTCGTCCATACTGTTATAGTTGCTGACATCGAAGAGGATGTTATATTAGGAATGGACGTAATGAATACGCATGGATTCCAATTGGATTTTAAGAATAAGGTAATCAAAGTTGGTAAAGAGGAGGTATTTCTCCATCCACATGACGACAACACTATGCAAGCAGCCGTTAAAGAAGATACAGTCGTGCCTGCGAGAAGTGAAACGATAATAGTAGCGCGGCTACAGGGAATTATGGACGAAGGAACACCTGTTATGATGGAGTCTTGGAATCATGACGACGAAGTTGGCCGTGGAATCATAATTGGAAAAGAACTAGTGACTTCGGCTAAAGAAATTCCTGTGAGACTTATTAATGTCAATGACTACCCAGTGACCATCAAGAAAGAGACAAAAGTAGGAACTTGTGTACCTGTCACATCCATAATCCGTCAGACGACAACGTCTGATAATTCCAACGATAAATTTGATCAAATGGTTGCGGTTGCTGGACAGTCTCTGAATCAGATTGAGAAAAGGAAATTAAGGGAATTTCTTCGGCAGTATCGTGATATTTTCGTACCGAAAGGAGGAAAGACGGGAAGAACTACCGTTGTTAAGCATAAAATTGATACTGGTAATGCTAAGCCAATTCGTCAAACAGCTCGACGATTACCACAGCCGAAAAGAGAGGAAGCTGAAACGATTCTTCAGGAAATGAAGAAAGACGAGGTGATAGAACCTTCTACGAGCCCATGGGTCTCTCCGGTGGTCCTGGTTAAAAAGAAAGACGGAACAACGAGGTTCTGTGTGGATTACCGTTTGCTGAACAACCTTACCAAGAAAGATAGTTATCCTCTGCCTCGGATCGATGACACATTAGACACATTGGCTGGAAGTAAATTATTTTCTACTTTGGACTTGAAGTCTGGATACTGGCAGGTAGAAATGGACCCGGTAGATAAAGAAAAGACAGCCTTCACCACAGGATCTGGATTATGGCAATTCAACGTTATGCCATTTGGACTTTGTAACGCTCCTGCGACATTTGAGAGGCTTATGGAAAATGTGTTGAGAGGGTTATCTTGGAAAACATGCCTAGTTTATCTAGACGACATAATCGTCTTGGGGAAGACATTTGAAGACCATCTGAAGAATTTAGAAAACGTTTTTAATCGACTTAAAGCTGCCCAATTGATGTTAAACCCCAAGAAGTGCCAGCTATTTCAAGGTAAAGTCAATTATCTGGGTCATATAGTCAGTAAAGAAGGAGTGGCCGTGGATAAGGGAAAAATCGATTCTATTAAGGAATGGCCAAAACCAACTGACAAACATCAAGTGAGAAGTTTTTTGGGACTGTGTACTTACTACCGGAGTTTTATTAAGAAGTTTGCAGATATCGCTAAACCATTAACGAGACTTACAGAGGAAGCAAGAGAATACCGCTGGGATGTAGACTGCCAGAATGCCTTTGAAACCTTAAAAAAGCATTTAATCACAGCACCAATTTTAGGGTATCCACTGCCAGAAGGAGAGTTCATCTTAGATACAGATGCAAGTAATGTGGGAATTGGAGGAGTGCTGTCTCAGATTCAAGGAGGACAGGAAAGAGTCCTTGGATATTTTAGTAAAGTTCTCTCAAAACCTGAGCGAAATTATTGCGTCACGAGAAGAGAACTTCTGGCAGTAGTGAAATCAGTAGAGCACTTCTATCAATACCTCTATGGAAGGAAGTTTTTAATCCGAACCGACCATGCCGCCCTTAAGTGGTTGATGCAATTTAAGAATCCAGAGGGTCAGATAGCCAGGTGGATCGAACGACTCCAAGAATATGATTTTAAGATTGAGCACCGGGCCGGAGTTAGCCACCGAAACGCTGATTCTCTTTCCAGAAGGCCATGCCCAGCAGAGTGTTCTCACTGCAACAAAACGGAATCCAAGGAAGCAGCAGTGCTAAGAACGACGGTGGTCCACGACGACTGGACGCCTACCAAGATCAGGGAAGAACAAGAGAGAGATCCAGTTATACAGAAAATCCGAAAATGGAAAGAGGAAAACCGTCGACCACCTTGGCAAGAAATATCGAACCTAGGCTCAGTAGTTAAGACGTATTGGGCCCAGTGGGACTCATTTATCATGGAAGATGGCTTGCTCAAACGAGTCCTGGAAAATGATCGAGACGGTTCAGAGAAGAGAAGACAGTTGGTGATTCCAAAGAGCAGAATAGCCGAAGTACTTCGTCAGTTACACGACAGTCCATCAGGAGGGCATTTTGGTGTGAAGAAGACCCTTCAGCGAATTCGGAACGGTTTTATTGGATGAACAGTTCCGACGATGTAAAAGACTGGTGTAAGAAATGTACTATTTGTGCTACGAGTAACGGGCCTTATCGAAAAAGGAAAGCTCCTATGAGACAATATAATGTTGGAAGCCCGTTTGAAAGAATAGCTTTGGACATTGCTGGGCCGTTTCCAGAAAGTGATAATGGAGGCAAGTACATGTTGGTAGTAATGGATTACTTCACTAAGTGGGTCGAGATTTACGCACTTCCAGACCAGAAGGCGGCCACCGTTGCAGATAAGTTGATCCAAGAATATATCAGCCGATTTGGAGTGCCTTTGGAGATCCATAGTGACCAAGGCAGGAACTTCGAAAGCGATTTATTCCAAGGAATATGTGATAGACTAGGTATGAAGAAAACAAGAACTACGGCTTATCATCCGCAATCGGATGGTATGGTAGAACGAATGAATAGAACAGTTGGCAAGTATTTGACAAAGATGGTGTCCGATCATCAGCGAGACTGGGACCAATATCTCCCGTTCTTCACAATGGCCTACAGATCTGCTGTTAATGAATCAACAGGCCAGACACCAACCAGAGTCCTATTCGGATGCGAGATGCGACTACCTTGTGATCTAGAGTTTGGGTGTCGATCTGGAGAATGTAGGAGATGTAGCAGGTGAAGATTATGTGATCAAATTACGAAGAAGAATGGACGATGTACACGAGTTGGTCCGTTCCCATCTCCAGATCGCTAGTGACCGAATGAAGAAACGGTACGATACGCAAGCCGAAAAGGGGTGTTTTAAGAAGAACGACAAAGTCTGGCTTTATAATTCCAAAAAGCGAAAAGGTTGTTCCCCCAAATTGCAGCAGTGTTGGGAAGGTCCATACCTCATTATGGAAAAGATCAATGATGTCATTTATCGAATAAGCAAGATTCCGAGGGGAAAGCCGATGATAGTACACCATAACCGGCTGGCGTCTTTCGAAGGCGACCACGACGTAGATGAAGAAGTGGAAGTAAACCAAGTCTAAGATGTGTCTGACCTCACGTTTGAGGAATTCATGGGTGCCTATGGAGGTACCGGTAAAGCAAGACATGGTGTTACCACTGAAGAAAGGCAAGATCTACTCGCGCTTCCCGATGACTACTCACTGGCCCTTACCATCCCGGCCAGTATCAAAGACGCACCAGGGTTGGCATCCGACTTTCGAAGGAAGTTTGGTCGAGTTGCAGAACTTCAATGCCAAGTGCCAGCTCCTGGTAACACCTTGAAACTCCAAGATGCATCACGTTACCTTTTCTACCTGGTAACAAAAGACACTGCCCGTGACCAACCTACCTACCGAGATGTATGGGAAGCGTTACTTCAGTTGAGAGAGCACGTACTAGAGTCCGACGTGCAAAAATTAGCCATGCCAAAGTTAGAGTGCCACCAATTAGATTGGAGGGTTCTTCGAAGTATGGTGGAGGAGATCTTTAGAGACACCGAAGTCCAGGTGTTAGTCTGTTGCAATCCGCATAGTTACTGGTGCGGAGAGAAAACCGTCCCTTGTCATTTTTATAAAACTGGAAGTTGTAAAAGAGGGTCCAGTTGCCGATACCAGCATACCGTTTCAGTTCCAGTCCCGACAAGGTTCCAGGAGGAACCATCTTTTAAGAGGGGGGCAATGTTACGATAATTATGGCGTTTATAACTATCAATATATTATGACTAATTCTGTTTTCTGTTCCAGTAAATTCGAAGTTGTTTACAGAAACATTTAGACCCTAATTTTATGAGTAATCCACGTCTCGAGGCTTTTCGAAAAGTTGAAAAACGAGTCGAGCGCCTTCACCAAAATACGAGATTATTCAAGAAGTTCGCCGAACTTTCCAGATGACAACAGTTGTGTATATAAAGGAAAGATTTTTTATTTGGCAGTCAGTCATAAGAAGATCGGGAAACGCGATTTAATTGTAACGAAACATAATTTATTTGTAATATAAATTAGGATTAATAAAGACTTTAATAAATTCGTAATTAGTTATCGTGAGTTTTAATAAATTAGAATATAGACAATAAATTAGAATACAGACAAATAAATTAGAACTATATAAATATAACAGTAGTTTCAACCATGTTCTACCATCCATCAATTAATAGAGTACCGGCATGTAAGTAATGTTTATTTTATTTATTTATTTGCTCATTTATTAATTTATTACAATCGAAGAGACTATTTTATAACAATTTGTGGGCCTTACCTTGTCTGTTTAAACTTTTAAAACTTTTATACCTTTTATTCAACTTACTCATTTAAATAAAACCACAGACATGTAACATTGGCATAATTATTGTAATTTACATCTACTTTGTTTATCGTTATTAGACAACACCCTAATATGGGTTTTTATTATTTCAGCATTTGTTTAACTTTGTATCGAGACCTGAGGATGCTTTGCATATTGTAGAAAGCGAAACCGGTCGTCTGATAGTTAAATTAAATTGATTGTGAGTAAGTCTTATTTATTATTTCTTTACCTATTTGAAATGGACTCACACAAGCAACACATTCATTATTTATTTGATTTGATAATAAATAATAATACAGTGTACAATAAAGTCTCGGGTAACAGTAATATTTCGGCTATCATCGTCTTCTTCTTATGGTGCCCTATCCAATTAGTGGATGTTAGCGACAATTCTGGCATACTTCTCTCGATCTTGTGTGGCTCTTAAGAGTGCATGGGCATCGAGGTTTGTTCAATCCCCTATGTTTTTAAGCCATAAGTATCTTTCTTTCGATACCCCGTTTTCCTTTTCTTTCCTTCTAAGAAAAAGCTTGAAGAATTGGTACTTGGAATTTCATAATATCTGACCCAGATAAACAATTCTTTTTCTGTTTATTACTGGCAGCAATTTTAGTTCTCCGCTCATTCGATTTAATACTTTGACAATTGTTGTGTAAGCTGTCCAGGGAATTGTAAGTAGTCTTCTAAACACCCACATTTCAAAGGCCTTTTGGCCTTTATGGTCCAGGTTTCTACACCATCTAGCAGTTTGGAGTAAATGTAACATTTTACAAAGCGATATCGAAGTGTTAAGTTAAGGCTGCTGTTTCTTAGCAAGGTTCTCATATTATTAAATTCTGTTCTGGCTTGCTCAATCCTGCTGCGTATCTCTATGTCTGGATCTAGATCTTTAGTTATTCAACTACCGAGATATCTGAACTTGGGGACCTTTTGGATGTTCTTTTTGTTAACTCCTATATTTATTTGCATATTTCGTGTTGTACTAACCACCATTACCTTTGTCTTGTCTATATTAATCTTCAAGCCCAGTCGTTCTCCTTCATCAATTGTTTAATAATAATGTCAGACAGTTCGGTTTATGGTTCATTTTTACACATTTTGAGAATTTTTAATATTATACAAAAATGCTTAGAAGGTGGGGGGACACGTCAACTTTAATTCTTCAGATAGAATACCCCAAATATTACTAGATTGTTGAATTTATTTTTAAAGGAATGTTTTATACATTTCTTACAGTCGATTATATAAATAAGTACTTTAAAGTTTGCTTTATTTTTAAAATGGCTTCGATGGTAAAATTGTTCCTTCAAACAACCTTAAAATTAAAGCGAACTTATGTTGAGAATTACACGTTATTATAGGAAATTAGACGTAGACATCAGTAACACTCAGATGGGATTCAGAAAAGGGCTGGGTACAAGGGAGGCTCTGTTTACAATGAACGTTCTCTCACAGAGATGCTTAGACATGAACAAAGAAATTTACGCCTGCTTTATTGATTTCGAAAAGGCCTTTGACAAAGTAAACATAAACCACTAAGACAAGTTCTAATAAAGAAAAATATAGACAGCCGAGATATTCGAATTATATGCAATCTATATTGGAATCAAACAGCAAATGTCAAGGTTGAGGGCAGACTAACAGAAGAAATTCAAATCCGTCGAGGAGTCCGGCAGGGATGTATCTTATCGCCACTTTTATTTAATCTGTATAGTGAAGCTATCTGTGAACAAGCACTCGAGGAAGAAGATCTTGGTCTGATAATAAATGGTGAGACGATCAACAATATAAGGTATGCTGACGAAACAGTTCTCCTAACGGGAACGCTAGTAGAACTACAACATCTCGTTCAAAGTCTCAATATATACTGTAACAGTTACGGCTTGAAAATTAATTTGAAAAAAACTAAATTTATGATACTGATCAAACAAAAGAGATTAGATGTAGAATAGAAATCGCTAGATCAGTCTTTAATAGAATGCGCAAACTCTTTTGCAATCGTGATATCCATATAAAGTTACGAATACGAATGCTGCGGTGTTATATCTTTTTTATCCTGTTATATGAAGTTGAGGCTTGGACACTAAAACAGTTGACCATAAAAAACATCGAAGCTTTCGAGATGTGGTGCTATAGGCGCATTCTCAGAATATCATGGATGGACCGCGTCACTAACACGCAAGTACTCCAAACTTTAGACAAAAGATGCGAAATTCTAAATGAGATAAAAACTAGAGAGATGGAATACTTGGGGCACATTGTGAGAGGTGAAAAGTACAAACTTTTAAGAAACATCATGCAGGACAAAATTAAGGGCAAAAGAAGTGTGGGAAGAAGAAAAATATCGTGGCTTCGTAATCTACGTGAATGGTTCGGGTGTAGTTCGATTGAACTTTTTAGGCGCGCTGCTAACAAAGTCGCAGTGGCCATGATGATTTCCAATCTCCGCTAGGAGTGGCACGAGAAGAAGAAGAAGATGTTTTCTAACTTTAAATCAACATTTTGTTTCAGGCCTGAATTTATCTAGTATCCAGATACTATTAAGATACAGGCAGTGTCACATCGAATTATACCAAATTACTTGTCGAGTTGGCCAGAAAGAAGGCTAAGAAGCAAGAAAATGACCAAAACTGGAACAATGGGTACCAGATAAATAGTTCTTTGTTTTAGCCACGCAAAGATCAATGCGATATTTGCCAATTTAGAACAAGAAAATTACGAAAAACATATTTCAAAGAAAAAATTGACAAGATCTGACAAAGAACAAGACAAGGAAAAAGCATTAAAAGCAAAATACCATTTAATAACTATTTAATAACTATAAAAATTTTTTAAGAAGTAGCATTGTGTAAAAATTTGTGAACTTATGAAATATCTTGGCAATGTAAAATACACACATACCACCATAACCTCTCAACTTTTCATTATTATGTAAATTTGGAACCGCATATTTTGTCAATGAATATATTGGATGACCTTTATTATAATATAATACCGCTATGAGCTGAAGATTAATGTTTGTAGGATGATCTATATCAATGGCTATTTGTCAGACACGTCTGAATAGGGTTTCCGATAGTTAGATAGAGGTGGAGTTCAATTTTGCATTCAACCCTATTTATAAGGATTACATCTGATTAAATATAAAGGACGTTTCAATACTAGAATATTATTTCAAACAATAGAATTTTACAATAAAGGAGATTTAATTAATCTATTACAAGTGTACTTTTGTAAAATATCGATTAAAACCACTAAATAAGAAAACAATCAGGAAAGTGATAAGCTTTTCGTAATATTTTATTATTATGCTAATAGAATAACGAGTACAGTGATTGACCACTTAAGGAATTGACAATTGAAGCAAGCTATTTTAATCAGAAATCATAATGTTTATCAAAAATTAACACAAATTTGAAAACTTACAGAAGTACATATTGTTCTGAAGCTATTTTCTCGTGGCATTGTAAATTAATTACTATTAAACTGGGAATAAGCCACAATTAAAGATAAAAATACGTTTATTGAGGTTTCAATTTCCACTTCGGAAATCGTTCTCAAAATACAAACAGTAAATTAAACAAATTTTGTTTAATTTACTGTTTGTATTTTGAGAACGATTTCCGAAGTGGAAATTGAAACGTCAATAAACGTATTTTTATCTTTAATTGTGGTTAATTCCCAGTTTAATAGTAATTAATTTACAGAAGTACAGTTATTGGCCCTACAAACATAAATATTTACATATAGAATTACAGCCATTTACAAAGTTCTTTAGTAGCCTCTATCACAAAATAGACATTTTATTCGAACTTTTGATTTATATATATATATATATATATATATATATAATATATATATATATATATATATATATATTATAGGAACAAGAATAACAAAAACCTGTATACAAAAAGTTATTTACATGTGGGTTGAAGTCGTCTTATTATTTTACCGCTATATCTGAGGAATTTTTATTTTTTTATGTTCTGGATGTTTCTTAGTTTCAAAAAATAACTTTCTTTTAGCCGACTTATCAGCACGTTTTTCTTTACTGGTTTCCAAATTGGTACATTTGCTTTGGGATATATTCTTCAATTGTCGGCAGATTAACGTTCTCCTATACAGAATCAAAAAATTGTTTCCGTGACAATTCTTGTTTTTCTTTGAGGTTAATCACTTCTGGCATATGTACTCTAACTCCACGTTTTAAAACATTGCTTTTAATTGTATGATCAATTTTTAGTGTGTCTGCTTTTAAAGTATTTGTATCTGTAATATAACCTGTATCTACTGTAACATTTTCTGTATTCTTCACAATAGTTTGACATTTTTTGCTTCCGGAATAATTGACTCTTGTGACAATTTTTTTTATTATTTTCATCTTGGCTTTTTGACCTTTATTATTTGCTTTTGCGTCAATTTACTTTTGTTTTTATTCTAATTTTACTTTTTCTTGTTCTGTTCAATTTTACGCTGCTCTGAATAAGTGAGCACAAAAGGCAACCTTTCTGTTTGCTTTTTGCCCTTTCTTTCTAGGTTTTTTTTTTGCCAAAAAAACCCATCTTTAGATAATGAGTTACCTTAGTTAACTGTAGGTAGATTATTAAATATCAATTAAATATCAAGAGGTATGATATCTTCTGTGAAACCTTTAATATTATAAGTAATATCACCATTTTCTATGAAATCTGATTTTCATTGACTAATGGCTGTGTTTAGTACGAATGCAAAATTCTCGATGGTAACTACTGAGTTTGGGTTTTCACGTCTAAAGTTTAATACTGCCCGGTTCTAATTTGCCTTTCGTAAAAAAGGTAAAAAAGAAATAATTAGACTTACTCACAATCAATTTAATTTTACTACCTCAAACGACCGGTTTCGCTTTCTAAAATTTGCAAAGCATCATCAGGTCGGTGGTACAAAGTAAATTAAATGCTGAAATTATAAAAAGCCCATATTAGGGTGCTGTCTTATAAGGATATAAATAAAAAAGTTATAGATCAAAATAAGTTTTAGTAATTATGCCAATATTACATGTCTGTGTTAATTAATATGCATAAATTGCGTTTGCAGACAGAGTAACAACCCACAATTTGTTAAGATAAGAAGTCTGTTGAATTGTGATACATTAGACATTAACAAAATACTACTTACATTCCGGTACAAGAATTACTATATAGTGATTGGTGATTTATAGTTCAAGCTTTTCTTTATTACTAATAATAAGTGATCTTCGGTCAAACTTGGAACTGTCTAACAACTTAGGAGGAAGTTTCTTGAGGGGATGGGTGTTAACAGATTATGTAGTAGTAGAGTATTATGTTATTGTGTGTTGAAAGAAAATGTGATGTTTTATATTATTTAAAATATTATAGTTATTTATATTTATTGAAGAGATATATTTTGAAATGTGTGTTAAATTATTGAAATTTTTTTATAAAGAAAGAGAACAGTTATATGACGATGAATGAAAGTACTTGTAATGTTTTGTGGGTGTGCAATTTCTTTTTTAACATTTGACATCACAATTCTCTTCCTAGCAGAAATTAAATGCTTTTCAATCAAAAGTTTATAATTACAAGTCAAAGAAATTGCACACCCACAAAACATTACAAGTACTTTCATTCATCGTCATATAACTCGCCTCTTTCTTTATAAAAAAATTTCAATAATTTAACACACATTTCAAAATATATCTCTTCAATAAATATAAATAACTATAATATTTTAAATAATATAAAACATCACATTTTCTTTCAACAAACAATAACATATACCCTACTCCTACATCATCTGTTAACACCCATCCCCTCAAGAAACTTCCTCCTAAGTTGTTAGACAGTTCCAACTTTGACCGAAGATCACTTATTATTAGTAATAAAGGAAAGTTTGAACTATGAATCACCAATCACTATATAGTAATTCTTGTACCGGAATGTAAGTAGTATTTTGTTTATTTCTAATGTATCACAATTCAACAGACTTTTTCTCTTAACAAGTTGTGGGTTGTTACTCTGTCTGCAAACGCAATTTATGCATATTAATTAACACAGACATGTAATATTGGCATAATTACTAAAACTTTTTTGATCTATAACTTTTTTATTTATATCCTTATAAGACAGCACCCTAATATGGGCTTTTTATAATTTCAGCATTTAATTTACTTTGTACCACCGACCTGATGATGCTTTGCAAATTTTAGAAAGCGAAACCGGTCGTCTGAGGTAGTAAAATTAAATTGATTGTGTGTAAGTCTAATTATTTCTTTTTTACCTTTTTTAAAATGGACCCACAAAAGCAACACATTCATGATTTGCCTTTAGTATTTAAATGCAGCAATATCTGTAGGTTGTATAATTCTGGTCGCATTGGGATATAATGCCACTAAAATAATTTGTAACCTTAAACATAATTCACTGGTTTAAATGGTTAAGTGAGTTTTCTGTCCATCAACAAACAAAATGACTAGAAATTTAGTGTTTTTCGCAACTAGGTACTTATATAAGACGTTTTCTATGTATTCATAGAAGCTTTCATTATTCATCCATCCTGTATTGCTACATCCTATGCCCCATTCTCTTGGAACGGAAATTAAAATATTGCTAGCAATTCGTTTATAATGGTAAATAAATATTGGTGCTGTTATTTTTTCAGATGCTGCAATGGTAAACATAACCATAAATTAACTTGGAAGCTTATGCTATATTATATATATATATATATATATATATATATATATATAATATATATATATATATATATATATATATATATATATATATATATAATAAACACTCGTTTATTTTTGGGACCCAGGAGGAAGCAGGTTTCATCGCCATTTAACACGCGTAAAGGGTCTTAAAGCATATCAACGTAACCTCTACGATGCAGTATTCTTGAACACCGGTGAACCATTTTTTTATATCTTTTTCAGACAAAACTAAACTTGCTGTCGTTGCCGCTTCTAGAATTCTCTCACTTAAATCTGGGTGTCGGTTTAAAAAGGATCTATACCTCTTTCATGCTGATTGCCAGTAAAAAAATTGACACGTTAATTTACTTCAAGAAAACTTTTACCTGAGTCTTGTATATCTTTTACTCTGCCTGGAAAACCTTTGTCTTGGCATGTTAGGATAAAATGCTCTAAACGAATCTCTTTCTCCAAACAAAGAATAGGATTGCGACCAATGGTACTTTTTTATTAAATTTTTCGCTTGCTCCAAACTGCAGTGTTTCTCTTGGCACATTAAATTGTTCAGCGGCTTTTCGTTGGTTTATGCCATTTTATATGGCCTGAAAAGCAGACTGAAGATCCTGTTCTGTATATTGTTTGTGATACGTTTTATCATTCCAGATATTTAGCATTTTTGATTCTTAAAATAAAAATCGTTTAATAGAAATAATGTAGGCTACAATACGGACGTTTCAAATTTGATTCAATATACCCACATTAGCTCCAATTTTATAACAACTAAAATATTTGTAATTTTATAAATACGATAATATCTTATCTTACACTAAACTAGGCTAAAAAAAGTCTAAATTATAATAAATATTTTAATTTAAAGCAGCTACAGTAATTGGCTGGTAGGCCAATCATTATAACACGGACATATTTAAGATACAGTGCCTGCCGACGCAAATTTACCGCCAAAAATTTATAACTTTAATACAAAAAGAGGTTAGTCTTTGTAAGTGGGTATATTTATTTAAAAACTCTTAAAAGGGCTACATCAAAAAAACAAACGTTTTCGGACTAAACAGTCCATCATCAGGTTTAAAATCTGCCTAAAATAAGTACCGACCATTTAGTTAAAACAAACGTGATTATAAAATTTTGACTATGGTTAAAAAAGCAAAATGGCTATACTTACTAGGTTAAAATGCCTGAGCCACCAAAAATACATGGGTAAAAACCCTTTAAATTACTTATAGTTATAAAAGATTATAGATCTTGTTGTTAAAAAACTGTGATGTTCATTATTAAATTAAATATGACCAGGTAACATACATTGCAAAAAGTTTTGAGTTCCAGAGCCGGGAGAAAACCTCTACGCCGGAGAACAGCTGGAAACTGATTTACAATATACCTATGAAAGGTGTCAAAAACAAAAATGTCAATGTAACATAGAACTATATTAGTTATACCTAGTATTACTACAGCCAAAAGATTAAATTTTTTTTTTTGATGATTCTAAGCATAACAGCATGAATCTTTTGGCTGTAGTAATACTAGGTATAACTAATATAGTTCTATGTTACATTGACATTTTTGTTTTTGACACCTTTCATAGGTATATTGTAAATCAGTTTCCAGCTGTTCTCCGGGCGTAGAAGTTTTTCTCCGGCTCTGGAACTCGAAACTTTTTGCAATGTATGTTACCAGAAGTCATATTTAATTTAATAATGAACATCACAGTTTTTTAACAACAAGATGTATAATCTGTTATAACTATAAGTAATTTAAAGTGTTTTTACCCATGTATTTTTGGTGGCTCAGCATTTTAACCTAGTAAGTATAGCCATTTTGCTTTTTTAACCATAGTCAAAATTTCATAATCACGTTTGTTTTAACTAAATGGTTTGTACTTATTTTAGGCAGATTTTAAACCTGATGATGGACTGTTTAGTCCGAAAACGTTTGTTTTTTTGATGTAGCCCTTTTAAGGGTTTTTAAATAAATTTACCCACTTACAGAGACTAACCTCTTTTTTTGTGATACGTGGTATCACATACGTGGAATTGTTTTCCTTGTGAATTTTTTTTTTAAACTTTAATATTAAAATAACCGATAATATAAGATATACCTCACTAAATTGCTATAAAACAATAAAATATCCAGATACAAAATACTATAAAATACTATTAGCCAAGATAACTCACCTCGTGAATAGTCTTCCTTAAAAAATTCTCAAAACTGGATGCACCTGTTAAGCTTCTAACAACCCAAGCAGTAACAACTAGATAATAACTATTAACAAGGGGAGATGATAACTAGACCAAATATATAGCAATGTTAAAAAATTTCAATGCAAATAAATTTATTTTCTTATTGTTTTTGAAAATCCTAATATACTGGGGTGTAAAATTAACTAGGCACTCTGTTTTTTACTAAAACTAGCGTTTAAAAATTTAGGATCCTCCCAATTAAGTATTTATTAACAAACAAAATTTAACAGTCAAGTTTATTACAACTCAAGAACGTTACACAGAAAAAAAAGAAACCATTGAAAAAATTTGAAAATCTGTAAAGAAACCGAAATTGTTTATTTTAAATATAAACTTCACACTATACTCCTTCACTCTATGAACACTAATTACGGCTCTCATTTAATAAGGCATACTTCAGATTAAGGTAGCAAAATCTGCTTGAGGGATTTGCTCTCATTCGTCATCGAACTGCTTCCTCCATATCATTTATGGTTTTAAAGTCACCATGGTTAAGTCGAATACGTCGTCACAGAATATCTCATGTATGCTCTATTGGATTTAAGTCTGCACTCTTGGGGAGCCATGGTAATAAACGCATCCCATGTAAAATCCGAAGTAATTCCATGATATTCTTGCCATGTGCGGACGAGCATTATCTTGCATCAAAAAAAGTTTCTTAACAAAGGGCAAATGACACTAAGTGATCTTCAAACATTACTAAATATATCGTTGAGCGTTCAAATTGTCCCTTGAATTGTAACAAGTTCTGTAGGAGCCTCTATGGAAGTGCCTGCCCATACCATTATACCACCTCCACCAAATTGAACTCTTGGAATAAAACAACATTGCTGATAACGTTCACCAGTTTTTCTCCATATTCTAGGATGCCCATCTCATGAGTATCTGTTAAATATTGATTTATTCGTGAAAAGCACAGCACTACAATTGTCAACACCCCAATTTTAAAGTTCGCGAGCATAGTTTAAAGATTGTTTCAGATGATTTGCTGTTAATAGAGGTCCGTGGCAGGTATTCTGGACATTAATGCATATTTATTTAAGCATCTTGAAACGGTATAAATGGAAGCCGTTTTTCTATGGACAATCATTAAATCATTGAACAAATACTGGTGCTGATAATGTACGATCGCGTAACGCTAACCTAAAGCTATGGTTTGTTAGAACAGTGAGCGACGCATAACTCACAGTCAGTCGAACGCCGCGCATAACGAATGGTTGTCTATATAATCTCTCTTTTAATAACGGTTTGTTAGGTTCTGCTGAGCTGAGCGCACTGCAGAGCGATAGCCGTGTACGTCGACGGTGTGCGCTGGAATTAACTGCGATTTGATTTGGACGCAAACGTTCAGCTGAACTCACAGCGTACACATCTATACCGAAATATAATTGTATTTTATATATTATTATTATTGTAATAGTTATAATTAGGTGTATAATTAATAGTAATAATTAGGCGATGTCTTCTTTTGTAGGGTTTTTTAGTAATATCATCCCTTGTAATTTGTAAGAGTCTCAAATAAATCCCTGAAAAGTCTAAAATATTCTCAAAATTTTTCCCCGTATTAAAACAATCTTCTTTTGACAGAGCACCTTCTGTATTACGACATGAAATAATTTCGTTTACATTTTTAAATCTTTTATTTAGATTTGATATTATCAACTCTTTTTCTTCCTTCTCCTCTTGGAGAATTAACATATTGCGTTAAGTTTGCGAGAAGTCATTTTTCTAAACGTACAACCTTTAAGAGAACAAACTTGGAACTAATTTTTAAACTTCAGCGCAACAGAATCTATGCATGCCATACGACTCTAACAAATCGACTCACCCAAAACTGCCATGAGTCGAGTACAACAGATTCTGTTGTACGTGTATGCCGCGCGCTGCGCATTGTTCTAACAAACCGTAGCTTATCAAAGCGATCTTCAACTTGACTTAAGTTACATCCTTTACCTAGACCTAACCTCGTGATTTATTATCCTGTTTCCCAAAATCTTTGAATGGCATCAAACAGTCTATTTCGAGACATTTCTAAAAGATTTGCGATGTAACGAATGCTCCGCCCATCATCGTGTAATGCAACAGCTTGTGCTACTTCTTTCAAGTAACATTTCATCGAGTGTTATATATTGCTCAGGAGAATAATAAGCTTTGCATTTTTGGTTAAACATTTCAACAATGCTGTTTACTGGTGCGAGTTTATCTAGCGCTTTTCTTCTAAAGTATTAATATTATCCAAACATCTCAATAGAAACCTGACTCTTCTGAAATCCATTATAGAAGAAATATCTCTACTTCTAATCCATGAGTATCATAAAACTCAAACAAATTTAACATCTCAGCATGGTGGTCTTTAACAAAGACCACCATGTTGAGATCCAGCCAAATATACTAAGCCATGTAATGCTTTTATTTAACATTAATAAGTGTCCTTGGTGTCATTTATTTCGCGTACTTATGTGTATTAGCGCGGAAGAATATGGTAATATTTTCTATGATGATGGGAAGACTATTAAAAAAAAAAGCATAATGCATTTAACAGTTGTAGAAGCTATAAAATTCCATAATAAAAAGCTGATCTACTCTATTCTGAAAGAGATTCTTCTTCTTCGGATTATTTGTCTGTATCTTATTGTTTTGTATCTGTGGCATGATTGCTTTCCAGAACAAAATTTTTATCAACAATCGAATCGTCGTCGCTTTCTGCTAAATTCTTAACTCTTTCATTGTTTCTACTTCTTTGTAGAGTTGTCTTAATTGTTTAATTTATCTTTCATACGGATCCATAATCAAGTATTAGAATACTACTGTGGAACACTTACTTGTGTTATTTCTTGATTTTTTAATAAATCCAAATAAGTAACACCACAAACGTTACACATCACACGCCAGCTAACAAATCTGTGATGAATTATTGTCGTCCGTTTATACAAAAGACGAAAGTGAAGTGGTCGACTCAAAACACGAGTTTTCAGCAAGGGGTATATACATCCGGGGAGTCCCTGAAATTCGGGTTGTATCGGGAAGAACTTATTTGTCAAACGATCTACTAAAGTGAAGTTTTATACAAAAATAAATATGTGAAAAATACCACTAAAATGTACACATACAGCAAACACAAAAAATTATATTTTATGTCAAATACCGAAAAAACTGCTTACAAGTACAACAATTTGAACTTCCAAACGTAAAAAATATGGAGGAGTGGGATCTGTCAGGACATATTATTATATATCTCAAACCTGAAAAATAAATTATCATCATCATCATCATCATCATCATCCAGCCTCTATTTATCACGTCCACTGCTGGACATAGGCCTCCCTTAAACTCCTCCATTCTTCACGATTTTGTGCTCTTTGTTGCCAATTTTTAGTGATACGCCTGATGTCGTCGGCCCAACGTGTAGGTGGTCTTCCTCTACTGCGTCTGTCTGCTCTTGGCCTCCAATTTGTAATTTTGCTCGTCCATCGTGAATCGTGCATTCTCGCTACATGGCCTGCCCAGTTCCATTTTAGTTCCGCTATGCGTTCCACAACATCAGTAATACTCGACCTTCTTCGCAGATCTTCGTTTCTTATTCGGTCCCTCAACGTTACCCCCAGCATGGACCGTTCCATTCGTCTCTGTGCCACTCTCAGTTTCGAAGCCGTGGTCTTGGTTAAAGTCATAGTTTCCGCCCCATAGGTCATGACCGGTAATACGCATTGGTCAAACACTTTTCTTTTGAGGCTGATTAACACATCAAAACACTTTGTCTTGAATAGTCAAATGGTTATTGGGGACCAAATTTGTCATAAACTTAGTTTTGGTCAAGTTCATTCTCAGGCCCACCTTCGAACATGCAAAATCCAATTCGTTTAACATATCTGTAGCTTCTCCTAAATTATCTGTGATAAGGACAATGTCATCTGCGAAACGGAGATGGTTAAGCTTTTCGCCGTCTATCGTTACTCCTCTGTGGTCCCAATTGATCATCTTAAAGGCATATTCTAATGCCGTTATGAATAATTTCGGCGACAATGTATCTCCTTGCCTTATTCCACGATTTATTTTTATTGGTCGGGTTTTATTGTCTATTTTAACAGTCATAGTGGCATTTTTGTAAATATTATAAATAAGCTCACTATACCTATGGTCAATCCTGCTGTCATTCATTGCTTCTATAAGGCTGTCTAATTCGATCGTGTCGAACGCTTTATGAAAATCTATGAAAGTGAGAACAAGAGGTTTGTTATATTCTATAGATTTTTCAATGAGTGTCTTTACTGTGTGGAGGTGATCATTGGTACCATAATTTGAGCGGAATCCTGCCTGCTCTCTCGGTTGGTAGAAATCTAATTTTTTCTCCAATCTTGATGTCACTACCCTAGTGAAGAGCTTGTATATGTGGTTCAACAGGCTAATAGGTCTATAATTTTCTAGGTCCGTTCTATCTCCTTTTTTATGCAAAAGGATGGTTGTAGCATTGTTCCACTCTTTGGGCACCTCTCTTTGCTGCAAACATAGATTGAATAGTTTCCTTAATTTATTTAATAGCATATCTCCTCCATTTACGATAGCTTCTATTACGATTCCATCCTCTCCTGGGGCTTTGTTATTTTTCATTTTTCTTAATGCTTGTCGAATCTCATCTAGCTTTATCTCTGGCATTAGTTCGGAACCTTGATTCTTGATCTTCTTTGAAATGGCTGTTTGTATTCCTGTTTTATCTTCTCGTCTACTTCTATATAAGTCCTCGTAAAACTCTTCGACGACCTGTATTAACTCGTCTCTACGTGATATTATTTCATTTTGCTTGTTTCTTAATTTATGAATTTCGCATTTCCCATTCGTTAGCTTTCTACGTAGAACTTTTAGGCTGTTATTTTCCTCTATAGTGCGTTTAATATAATCGGTATTAAATTTCCTTAAATCTCTCCTAATTGCTTTCGAAACAGTTTTGTTCATTTTTCTTAAAGTGTTGCTATCTACATTCTTATCGCTTCTCATTTGTCTTCTTTGATCCAAGAGCGTTTCAGTATATGGACTTATTTTACTATCTGATTTTCTTTTAGGACAGTGCACTCGGTGACTTTCTTGTAAGGCGTTTATGATGCAGTTATTCAAGTCGTTAATATCGTTAGCGGAGGTTTCCTGCAATAGAAGCTTATTATTGATATGTGTCTGATATTGGTTGATATCTAATGGGGGTGTCCAGATACCATGAAATTTATTTTTAATCATTATATTCCTTTCTCTTTTTATATTGATTTGAACTTTCGCTCGTATCATCCTGTGGTCGCTGTTTGTGGTGAACTTGTTGAGTACTGTTACATCTTTAATTATTTGTTTTTGATCACTTATGATGTAGTCGATTTCGTTCCTTGTTCTACCGTTTGGACTTTCCCAAGTCCATCTTCTGTGCATCTTTTTGTGAAAGAAGCTGTTCATGTTGAATAAGTTATTCTGGAGTAGGAATCCTAGTAGCTTTTCTCCTCGATCATTTCTTCCTGGGGAACCGAATTGTCCTAAAGATGTTTCTAGATCTGCTTCTTTTACCCCTATTTTTGCGTTGAAATCGCCACATAAAATTGTGAATTGAGTACGAGAATCATCAAGCGCAGTGGATACATCGTCATAAAACATTTCAATTTCTTCGTCTGTATGGTCTGTTGTTGGAGCGTATACTTGGATAATTTTGAGTTGATACCTACTGTTCAGCTTCAGAATAAGATATGCCACTCTAGATGATATACTTTTGATGTTTATTATCTTGTTCGCGTGATTTTTATGGACAAAGAAACCGATGCCTCCAACTGATGTAGTTTCAGGACCAATCTGATAGAATATATGCCCTGATTTGAGTGTTTTCAAAGTTTCACCTCTCATTCTAACTTCGCTAATACCTATGACATCCCATTTTATTTTATTCATTTCAGTTTCCATTTCAGTGAATCTGTCCTCTTACAGTAGACTTCTGGCATTGTATGTACTAACGTAGAGAGTTATGGGTTTTTTGGGTTTCCGTATAGTCAGTTTTTTGTCCCCCCCAGAATACTTGGGACAGACTGATAAATCAGTGTGAGATTCTGGACGCATCCTACTCACCTGGGGTAGATCTGTATTTGTTTTAAAAACTGACATCGCGTTTTTAAGGGGTATATTGGCATTAAAACACCACGCTTGCCAGACGGGTTGGTGAGTGTTCGCAGTATCACAGCCGGTTAAATCTACTTGATTGCCGTCTGCGACTCTGTGGTTTCGCACCTTTATTTCGAAAAATAAATATCTTTATTAAAATATTAAATAAATTTAATAAAATAGTCATTTGTATAATATAAATACCATTTAAAATACAATAGTTTTTGCATGGACCGATAGACCACATACGTCCACTCCCTGGTTAATGGGTTTAACCTTTTTCTTTAATCAATGTATGTCTGGGGGGGGCATATGTTATTTTAATTAATGAAACAGCGACGGCTGTAAGAAAAAAAATTGCAAACAATTTGGTAGACACTATTTCATAATTTTATTGATAATTGAAGAGTTACGTTATCAAACAGACTTACAGCATTAAGAACAGCGAGGGATAGCTCTACATATGGCTTTAAATTGTTTATAAACGTAGTAATAAAAGTTATTTTTATTACTATTTACTTTTTAGATTTTCAACGATTTTGTATTATTTATTTATTTAATTGAATAATACGTCTTAACGCTTAAAACATATAGCACTTTAAGATGACGAAGACAGGTAGGTAAAGCGCAACAGAAAACAACTCTAGGTGGGCATATCTAGAGGGGATATGTATTCAGGCCGAATTACTATTAACCCATTAATTTCCAAGGTTAGAAATTAAAAATATTTGAACGATTTAATGGTTTATTATTTATTAAAATAAGTATATATAATTAAAAAGAACAAAAAAAAAATAAATTTTTTGGTTCAGAAACCGGCTGTAAAATGTTTCGTATACGAAACATTGGGATTACGGGACAAAAAATAATTATTCATATAGGCGTATGAAAAAGTTTGAAACAGTCCGAATGAAGATGAACCTGACATTTTGCACACATATATATGGTATTGGTTTTACACTGTCTGCATCTTCGTCGTATCTTATTCTCCTGTTCAATTATTATATGGCCGATTTTATCAAATCGCACTGCAGTAGGTAAAGCATTTCTAGATGGTCGTCCATAATTTGGGTTTGCGGTAGTGTTCAATCCACTGGGTCCTGCTCTTTGTCCATTTTCTGCACTATTAGGTTCTTCCGTTTTCATAAGCGTTAGTGCTATGTGCGATTTGAACTCTAACTGGGATATTTTGCGTTTGTTTCCTAGATTATATATTTTCCAGGAATTTACGACGACACTATCTAAGACATTTATAAAAAGTGGCCACCACCATTTTTTTCCTTTGACGTGAATCCTGTAGTTCGATATTCCATTATCGTGAAGATCAACTCCTCCCATATGCTGGTTATAATCTGCCAATAGTTTAGGTTGAGGAATAGCAACATTTTTCTTTTCTTTCCGGTCGTATCTTTTAGCAGCTACTAACGGCTCAATGTTGCAGGTATTTGTTGCAAGAGTAACAACAGAATTATCATTCCATCTTACCAACAGTACCTCATGTTCAGCATCAAAAGAAAAATCATAATATCCTCTATTTTTCTTTTTTATTGTTTTTACCGATTCTAATGCATTGTTACACGTGCGATTTTCACGAATCGTTCCCGTGGCGTAAAATCCCTTGTCTTTCAATAAACAGAACAGTTTATGCGAGGAAAAAAAGTTATCAAAAAATATTCGATGTTTAGACGGCTGTTGGACAACAGATAAAAGATTTAGAACTACCTTTTCTCCTAACCCCAGGTCACTTACTTCAATGTTACTGGATTTTCCGCCATATGGAATGAATTTGAATAAATATCCATTCGAACTGCAAAGACACCACAGTTTGAAGCCAAATCTTATTGGTTTGCCTTTCATAAACATCTTACAACTGTGTCGCCCAAAATATGGTACCATCTCTTCATCAATCGACAGATTATGAGAGAATATCCCAAATTGCATATTCTTAGAATTTATAAGATCAAAGATTGGTGTCAGCTTCGAAAATCTATCATTTTTATTAAGTTGCTGATTATCTGACAGATGTATATTTTGCTTGATAGAATCAAATTTATTTCTACTCATGCAATTTCTTACAAGCGGTATACCTTTGTCTTCATCTTTTGACCAATACATTTTTGTAGCTGGCAAAGTATGGTATCCAGAAAAAATCAGTATTCCAATAAATCGTTTTAGACTCACCTTGTTGAGTTCAAAAGAATGTCGGTTGTGATCATTTGCATATTTCTTTGAGTAATAAACAATTTTTTCCCAGACATCGTCGCTGAAGTACAAAGAAAAAACTTCGAAAGGTGATTTTCCAGCAATTTTATTTTCGATTTCCTCCAATCTAATATGTTCTTCGTCTTTTGGTGAAGTTTTATAAGTAGGATGTTCTTTTATCCATTGTGGAATAACTTTTTTTGTTTTCGTAGAAATTTTTACTTTTTTGGACGTTGATGGTGTAGCTTCATTTTCCTCTTCTTCTGGAAACTTCGCATGAACTTCATAAGTGCCAGCTACGTCTGGTAAATTCATATTATTCTCACATATCTCATCTTCAACTTCTTCTTCGTCTGTAAGGTCGTCAACGGGTGGTGGAATATACACAGCGTCGATACTGTCTGCTTGTTGTAAATCGTCATCCTCCTCCAATAACGCCAAGAGCTCGGCGGTTGATAAAGGTCTTCGACTTTTCCAGGACATTATCTAAAAAAATTTTAATGTTGATTTGCACAATAACATTTTGTTATTTTGAGTAAAACTAACATCAATTATTATTGCCAATACTTACTTGACTTTTATATTTGGTCAATAATCAAAAACTAACACTTTTTGTCTTCAAGTAAGACGATATAATATAAGTAATAATAATAAAATAATAGAACACAATACCACAAAAGAATTCGCTGACACTCGCAACCGCAAGGGCAAGACTGTCTAACTAATTCTGTGTACAAAACCAAAACAGTTGCATCACTCTTCGATCCCACCGTTGCCAAACTGCATATTCTCGTGTAATCCCAACGTTTCGTATGCGAAACAATACGTAAAATACGTTATTAAAACGAAACTAAAAAACGTTTGCAGATATATATATATATATATAGTATATATATATATATATATATATGATATAATATAATAAAAAAGGCACTGAACTAATTATATTTCTAAATGTATTATCAATTTCTATTTTTAAATTATATTTTTAGTCCAGACAAAATGTACGTAATTATTTTAGTAAATTAGACAAAATTCTAATATATGTAGAAAATAAGTGTTAAGGTTGGAACACTAAATTTTTATACTAAAGCCGACAACATTCTTTTCGGAATGACATTTAGTAGGCAAAAAGTTGATTTTTTCACTCTGAAACATTAAAAAAAAATAAGAAAATAATGTTTCGTTTACGAAACGTTGGGGATTGATGGGTTAATAAACAACTTTTATATTGATCATTAAAATGGCTTAATTGTAACGCGCTGACATTTGTAATTTGACAAATGGCTGAATTTACAATGACCTGGTATAACTTTTAAAGTTTTAAAATTATTACGAAATAATTTGATAATATTAAATTATTTAAGTTCAATTTTTTAAAGATTGATTCCAGCCATAAAATACGAGTGAATTATACACAAATTCAAACAATAAATTCTAAATTCAACATCTGACCAAATGCGAACCGTCATAGACAGACACACATTAACAAAATACAAACAACTCATGATAATTTGGAATCCGCGATATTTATTTAAAACCGGGGTTGACAATAGAATGATGTATTAGCTGTCACATCTGACAGTAGGCAAATAAATGACTCAACTCTTACTTTTAATGCAGTCCTATAAATCAGTTTTGAAAATATATTGTTCAATTTTAAATCATTTTTTTAAATTAAAAAGTAGTATGTCAAACTCACCGAATTAATTTGCGTTGTAATTTTTAATTGTCGTATTTAATTAATACTGTTGAACTGTATTAATCTTGAAAGCCATAACTACTGAGTAATAAATATAATAAAAATTACTATTTGGATTTTGAACAAGACACAATTTTATTTTAAAATAAGTTTATTTTTTTTATTTCCATTTAAATTAAACAAAAATTTGTTTTTGTTACTTGGTAAAAAAATCTTACCGTATTTAGTTTTTTTTTTTTATTTAAATACAAAACATCAACCGCCCAGGATTATTACTGGATAAAACAAATACACGAAATATTACATTAAATACAGTTGATTAATTTGATGTCTTTTAAATAGCTTAACACAGTTTTTTTGGTGAGAACTGTTTTGAGGTCGTCATCAGTGAATCCGTGAGATCTTCTTTTTTCCATGAATTGAGGACAATCAAGCAAGATATGTTTGACAGTAAGTGGCATAGAGCAGCTGGAGCAGATAGGTAGTGGTTCTTTTGTTATTAGGTATTTGTGTGTTAGGGCAGTATGGCCAATTCTTAGACGGTTAATAATAACTTGGTTTCTTCTGTTTGAAGGAGTCTCCAGTGACTCCCAGTTTCTTAACGATTTTGCCATGTATTAGTACAGTGGATTTTACCCAGATTCTTTATATTAGTGTGCGGATATGTTTAAATTTACAGTATGGTTTGAGTTCGTTCCACTTTTGTTTGCCAGTTGATCTGCTTTTTCATTTCCGTAAATACCTGTATGTACAGATACTCAAATAAAAGATGCTTCCTTTTCTAATCATCAGACATGTTTCTAGTTCGTTTTTTTATATTTTGTATAATAGGTTTATTGGTTATTTGTTTCCATTCTAGTAATGCATTTAACGAGTCTGTTACGATAATGCACTTCATCGTTCTACTCCCTTCGAAGAAGATTAGGGCTTTCAAAATAGCTGTATCCTCGCCAGTGAGTATACTGCAGTTCATTAGTATCGATATGCTATAAGAATTTTTATTACAGTAGTAGGCAGCAGCGTGACTATTGGGTTTAGAGGCATCAGTAAAAATTTACAATTAATTAGGATAGTGTTCTAGAATTTCTATGAGTAGAGATTTAATTATTGTGGAATTTGTAGTTAATTTAGAATATTTTGTAAGTATTAAGTCAATAGTTAATGGGGGGATAAGCGTGAACAAAATTAAGGATCTCAATTAGCTCGGCAGTTTTCATTCGACTAATTTTTTGAAATTATTTCAGGATGTTTGGTATATATTGTGTTTTCTAGAAAGTCACATATCTCATTATAGTTTGGGATAAACGGTGGTGATCTGTTTTCTATTATCTCTTTAATTAACTCTAGTGAAAGTAAAAGCTCTTCGCGGGAATTTCTGGTTGACTTTTTTGACTTTTTTTTTGGTTTGCTTACTACAGTAGAAGTAAATATCTGTGAATCCGTCTGTGAGGTATTTTCAATAATGTCTGGAAAAGATGAGATGAACCGTTCTTGTTGATTAGGGGCGTTTATAGTAATTGGATTTGGTGTTATTTCTACTGGCGTGGGATTGCTGATGCTGTTTGAGGTTGATGATGTTGTGGTTTTTAAAGAAGATATTTCACTTCTATTACTGATGTATTCTGTCAGGTTATCGTCAGTTTCCATAATTTGTTCTGTTTGGTTATTCGAGGATTTCATGAAATCCGTAAAATAGTTTCAAAACCAATTCAGATTTCTGCTTTAATCTGAACCTTCTAAAAATTACAAGGTAAACAGACGTTGATAAAGATGTTGATAAATACGTTGATGTTTCTTCTTCTTCTAGTTCCATGACCGTTATCGATCGTTGGATATCATGTTGGCTACCATATTCGCTATCGTGACTTTATTGACAGCAGCTCTAAATAACGATGTAGTTGATTTTCCATACCATTGCCTTAGATTTTTCAGCCATGATGTTCTTCTTCTACCAGGACCACGATTACCTTGGATCTTTCCCTGAATGATCAGATGTAAAAGATCATATTTTTCAGGGTGTCTCATAATATGACCGAAGTATTCCAGCTTGCGTTTCTTTATTATATTGACCAGTTGTGTTGTTTGGTTTAGCCGTCTAAGGACCTCCTCATTTCTAACTCTGTCGACCCAGCTTATTTTCAGTAGTCGTCTGTATACCCACATCTCAAAGGCTGTCAAGCGTTTAAGCATAGCCTCAGTTAGGGTCCACGCTTCTACTCCATACAGCAGGACAGGAAAGATGTAGCAAGATATCATACGAACTCTAAGGTCAATGCTAAGATCATGACTGCAAAGTACGTTTCTCATTTTTACAAAGACAGCTCGGGCTTGTTCTATTCGGCTTTTAATTTCTGCGGTTGGATCCCAGCTCTCATTGATATTACTGCCGAGATACACGAGTTTCTCTACTCTGTCCAGTGTGGCATCTCCGACTTTTATACCGTCATCATGTATATAATTTTGTTTGCTAACTATCATATATTTAGTTTTCTTAACGTTGAGTTTTAATCCATACTGATCACAAGTCTGTTTTATTTTGTTCATTAGATTTTGAAGGTCTTCTCCGCAATTGGCAAGGACTAAGGTATCGTCGGCATATCTAATATTGTTGACGGTTACTCCATTCACAATAATACCTTCGGTTGTCTCCATTAAGGCTTCCTTAAATATTTCCTCCGAATATAAGTTAAAAAGTAAAGGCGACAATATACAGCCTTGTCTCACTCCTCTTTTTATATTTATTGCATCCGACAGTTCTTGTTCAACCTTTATTCTTGCCACTTGATGCCAGTATAGATTTGTAATTATTCTTAGATCTTTATCGTCCAATCCAGCTGTTTCCAATATTTCTAGCATTTTGTTATGTCGGACTTTGTCAAAAGCTTTTTCAAAATCGATTGCACAAATATACACATTTTGATTTATATCTCTGCATCTCTGTACTAGCACCTATATACTAAACAAGGCTTCTCTTGTACCCAAGCCACTCCTAAACCCAAATTGAGTATTGCTAATTCTGTCCTCTAACAGCGTATAAATTCTGCTGTGTATTACTCGCAGAAAGATTTTCAAAACGTGACTCATCAGACTTATTGTCCGATAATCACCGCATGTCTTTGGACGATGTTTCTTAGGTATTGTGACAAATGTCGACTTTAACCAATCAGTTGGTAATATCCCAGTGTCATAAATTCTGTTAAAGAGATTACACAGAGCTTTAATTCCATTTTCTCCCAAAAACTTTAGTATTTCAGCACTTACTTCATCGGGGCCAAGTGCTTTTCCATTTTTTGCCGTTTGTATTGAACGTCTTACCTCACTTTCTGTTATAGATGGACCTGATATAGCAATCGGTGTATAGTGTTCTACTCTCTTATCTTCAAATAATTAATAAATGTAGTTTTCCCATTCTTTTGTTGATGTTTATCAATGTCTATTTACCTTGCAATTTTTAGAAGGTTCAGATTAAAGCAGAAATCTGAATTGGTTTCGAAACTATTTTACGGATTTATTATCAGATCTCGCTATTGCGTCCATATCGAAGCCATTTTAATGTTGCATCTTAAAGAAAGAAAATATTTATTTTTCACGTTGAGAACGCCTATGAATAGCTTTTCTGATGAGGCCTATTGGGCCGAAATACGTGTAAACAGATACATAGACGCTTTTTACGTGAAATCTAATCTTCACTGTCTTTTTCATTCGATTTCATTAATTTTGGGAAGTTTCTGGGTGTGAACTAGCAGTGGATGAATTGGCTTTGTCAGAACTTCGTAGTTCTTTTTGGCTATTAGATGTATTGACTGTAGGTAATATGTTTTGAGTAGTTTCTGAGTGTAACTTAAAAGTAGTAAAGTTTGCTTGATTAAAGCATTCAGCTTCCAGATGACCAATAGTCTTGCATTTTGTACAGTTAAATACTTCTATAGAAAGGTATGAACGATAATTGGTATTGTCATAAGAGATAATGAAAGAATCAGAAATAGACAAATTGTTTAAAGGTGTAATAAATATTTGCCTTCTAAAACTCAAGAGATGGTTGTATTCGCTTTCAGGCATACCTACTCTTAGAAAAGTCATTTTTGAGACGGAGTTTATACCCATGTGATGTAGTTATTGTTTAATTAATGTGTTTGGAACAGTAGGACAAGCTTTTGATATGACTAGTAGGGTGGGCCGTTGAGTAATGTGTTTTTATTTTATTTTTTTAATTAAGTTGCCTGACTCCAGAAAAGATGTATGATAAGATAACTTATTTCACAGTGTTTTCTTTTATAATTAATTAAATTTTTTTCCACTGCCACAGAGCTATATAAGAATGAGATTTTTACGAAAAAATCCAATCATTTAAATTATGTCAAATTCGTTTTTTTTTATTTATTATGGTTGCCTGAGTCTAAAAAAGTGTTTTATACGATAAATTTGATCATAGTATTTTGTTTAACAACTAATTTTTGTTTTCTACTGCCACAGCGCTGTATAAAATTAAGAATTTTTCAAAAAAAATGTATTGTATGGTAGATTTATTTTTTTGCATACAAAAAATTAATTTATACTAAAGCTAAATTTGTTTTGAACACATACTACAACAATACAAATACAAAAATAGTTTATCTATAAATATATAATGATACAAAACAGAATGTGTTTCAAAAGTAACAATCACATTATTTAAAAAAAAAGTCTTTCTTTGATTCATATTTCGGCATATTTTCCCTTGATTTCAGCCTGTTCCTTATATAACCGTCTTTTTTTTTCACTTCCACAGACAGAAGCTGAACCTTCTGTTACTATTTTGACGGCCCTCTCAACCGCTTGTGTGTGACAAGGGTATGATTTTACGTATGCCAACAGACTGGTTTCAGGATTTTCAACAACTTCCCTTAGTTGGTCTTTTGATAGCTTCATAGTTACAGGAGGCTCTGTCCATAAAACTTTCTGGCAGTCGATAATCTCAAAGTAATCCTTACTGCCAAAAAATAACTCTGGTACTACGAAATGTCGCTCATCATTTCTGTCATTGTAATTGTAATTGTCATTGTAATTTAACTGTCTGCTCTTCAAAATTCTTTGGAACCCCAATTGTCTTATGTGTTTATGTTCGTCAAACAACATAGCCAAAATAATATTTTCTGGGCTCCCAAAGTATCCATTTCTTTGAATAAATTTATAGACTATGTCTTTCAATTCTGGTAGTAAATAGTCGCAGAATCTTATTGTCTTGAATAGATGCCTTGCACCATAAATGCATGACGGGTGAGTCTTAATACAAAACCACATGGGCGCATACACTTTCATTACAAAATGGCTTAGTATTTGTAAATTTTCCGATGGGTTTCTGGTTGCTACATATAACCGAAGGATACGGGAAGCAGTGGTAAGCCACCGAGAATGAACCATTTTTCCAGGCTGTCTCTTAAAAAGTTTTTCTGAACAAGCACCACTTTTTACTGCTTGACAAATATCGTACAGGTATTTTTGATCTGTACTTAGATCGTCGCTGCGAAATTCGTCCACTGATGAATCTATTTTTGAAAATGAAACTACAGGAAGAGTTTCACAAACTTGCAGTCGTTTTCCAAGAGGCCCCGAAAACGCACTTGGTCCACTGGTATTGCCATCCAGTTTTTCAAATAGGTGTCTTAGAGGCAACTCGTTGGCGTGAAGCTGACAGACAAACAACTGCAGGGGCCTTCCAATTTTATTCTCCAGTAACACTATAATGCCTCCTTTACGCCCTGTATTTGTGACAGTACCGTCGCATCCAACGACTTCTAAGTTATTGAGGTCCAAATTACATTTTTTTAAAAACTCCAAGATTGCATTTGCTATATTAATAGCAGTGCGAGATGTAGGACAAATGTGACCCAGATACTTAGAACGAGGTTCTTCTAACATTGTGATATGCTCTTCCACCACAGTTTTTCTTGCATTTTCCTGGAACACTAAAGACTTGTCTTTCCGTCCATCAAAGTAAAGACCACGAAGACATAATGGAATGGAATCGTTCTGAACCTCAATTCTTTTCTTTTCTCTTGCTCTTCTTATTTTGTTCTTATCGATGATATTTGTTTTATTTTGCGGATCTATGACACCAAAATCTAGTAGCACCGCTGATGCAATAGCTGCTCCTGCTCGGTCTGAAACCAAATACCGGTCAAGTGTTTCAGCTAATCTTGGTATTTCTTTCAGATTGCGTTTCAAAAATTATATAATAAAAAAATATGAAGATCTGCGTTTCAAATAATTATTATTTTTTATTTTTTCCACTGCCACAATGACCTTTTATATTAAAAAAATATAGAGTCTTTGTGGCAGTGGAAAAAAATATTTTTAGCTACTCATTTTGGACTTAAAATTTGTGTTTTAGTATAACTCAACTTTTTTGACCACAGGCGTTGTTATTTTCCAGAAAAAATTTTGTCGGCCCACCCTAATGACTAGTCCTTGAGCTGGAGAGATATAAGTCTTCTTATTTCTACTTGAGTTTTTTTCCTGTTGTTGGAAATTCTGCGAGAGAAGGATATGTTACGTCGACCAACTAGTGAACCAACGGCTACGATATAGTCATGAACTTTAGTTCCTTCAATACTGAAAAGCACTATAGCTTCTTTTTCTGTTGGATGATCTTTAAATGTGTTGAGAGTACTGGAATATGAGACGTGAGATGAAGTGTGAGTAGTATTCATCGATTTATTCGAAGTCATGGTTAATTAATTTTAAGTCCGGCCCTGTTACCGGTTCGAAAACCGGTGTGGATCTTGAGCTATAGATTTGTTTCTATTTCTTCGAAACGTTATAGGTTACATTAATATTGATATAGATACTATGAAGTGCTTTTTGGTCCTCACGTAACGTTTACTAGATTGACTTGGAGGTAGCACTATAACTATGTGTAGAAAGTAACAAAAATAATTTTTATCTTTGGTTTTATCATTTTAAAAACTAATAATATTTAAGAATGGTTTGCCACGTGATTTGTTTTATTACTGTTAGGACCGTACTCTCGCAATAAGTCGTCCTATCTATTCGGTCTATTCTTAAAAATGCTTATTTATTAATGACAAAGAATAATAAGGTTTTAATAAAATAGATCTTACACCTCTAAGAACGAATTTTCGTTAAAACAGTAATTTTGGCTCTATCGTATGAGGTTTTAATGAGTTTTTTTTAATATTATGTAATTTTATTTATAATTATTTGGATAGTATTTAAAAGAGAGTCTGTATAAATAGAGTCTATTTCAAATAGGTAAAAAGAAATAAAATAAGACATACAATCAATTAAATTTTACCACTAAAACGACCGGTTTCGCTTACTACACTTTGCTAAACATCTTCGGGTCAAATGATACCAGATAAATTAAATGCTGGAATAACAAAAGCCCACATTTTGGCGCTGTCTTATAAAGATAACAATTACAATAATTATGCCAATATTACATGTCTGTAATTATTAACCTTTGTTTTCCCGGTTGGGGTAGAGCTGTACGCCAGATACAGATTTCTTTTAATATTTTTGAAATTAGCACTTGTTTCGTTGGGGTAATTTTATTTTGTGTCCATTGGGGTATTGCAAATAATATCCTATTTATAAAATCAGTAAAGATGTTTCAAATTAAAAACAAATAAATTATGATCGGCTTGGGGTACATTCGTACCCCTCGTGGGTACGAATCTCTGTCATCTGTATTATCGGTGGCTTTGCAAATTACTACGCGCATGTCGCAACTCTAAGAACAGAACATCGAACGAAATGCGATGGTTACACGTATTTAGGTTCCCTGTCGCGTCGTAGCGGTAAGTACTAGTAAATTTTTACTTCGATATTGTTTTAGTGTAGGGTTGGCTTTTTGCATCCGCTGTACTTTGAAAATGCCAAAAGGATTATCTAAAGCCGAATTAGAGCGACTTATGTTTGCGGAGTCTGACGATGAATTGGAAGATGATGTCATAGTGTTCTCTGAAGGCGAAGATAGTGATATGGAGCCAAAAATCATTGAAAAATTGTCTGACGTAATTAATGCCGATAATGAAAATGTTCAGCAAATGACAAACCAAGCAAACGTAAGAGAAGAGCCTGTCAATCCATCGTATATATCTAAAGATGGTATGCATTGGTCAAAAATACCTTATCCCAGACACGAAGAATTGAAAAAAATATTTTGAAGAGCAAGCAGGTCTCACTACGTCTAGTTCGAATTTTACCACTAGAATTGAAGCATTTTCGTTGTTTTTCTTAGACGATCTTTTAGGAATCATAGTACTTCAAACAAATAATAAAGCCGAACATATATTTTCGAATTTTTTGTAATATGTTTCAGTTATTTTATTCTTATTGTTGATAGGTAATCTTATATACTAAAACGCTAAGCCCTTTCTTGTCCACCACTTTACTCAAAAACCATATTAGATAATTAAAATATTTTTTCGGAATATTATTAGTATTACGTATGAGATTGTCAAGATATACTTTTGGTACAAAAATTCACTTCCGGTTTTGAGATGACCGGAAGTTAAAATTTACTTTAAGTTTTAGACCCCACAATGTATATATGGATCGAAAGGTCTCGTCGAGACGAATCTAAATATGTACTTCCGGTTGCGATTCGACACCGGAAGTGACCCGAAACGCGCATAAAACGTCAAGATAGAGCAAATCTGACACCGGATTCGCGATCAGCATGCAAAATTAACTGCTAAATGATATCCATGTCGACATTTGATGAACTAAAAATTGCATTCCGGTTTTGAGGTGGACTTCCGGTTTCGTTTTTATTAAAAAGTAAAAAGCAAAAGTTTACATAACTCCCGGTGCCAAACAAAAATTTTCAGAAAATGGAGACATTGTAACAAAAACCATTGTTTTCGACGAAATATTTCGTGATATTTAATACACTTTTACTTGCATTATTATTTTATGATGTATATTCTTGCTTATATTGTTTGTATCGATCTTTTAATTTTTCTCGCAAAATAAAAATTTATTTAAAAAACTCAATGTCAAGTTGGTCCGCTAGTAGGACATAAAGGCATTGTAATGTCCTGTGTAATTTTTTATAGATAAACAAATGGAACGAAACTAATTCAAATAAACCAGCACTTACTTGGCAGCTAATTGATCATTTAGAGATTCGAGCTTATTTAGGACTTCTGCTTATTCAAGGAGCACTTCGAGCTACAAAAGAACCCCAAAAAATGTTATGGTGTACCGATAAAAAATATGCTGGGCCCATTATTTCGGCCAGTATGTCACGTAATAGATTTCATTTGCTTACAGCATTAATTTGTTTCAATGAGTATTCCACCAGAGCTGAGCGTAAAGTGCATGATAAACTCGCACCTATTAGAGAAGTGTTCGATACTTTTGTGAAAAATTGTACTGTGGCTTATTTACCTGGGCTAAATCTTACCATAGATGAAAAACTAGGTTCATTCTGAGGGCGATTTTTTTTGGTGTATACATGAAAAGCAAACCTGATAAATATGGCTTAAAATTTGGGCGATGGCAGACAGCGAAAATGCACCCTAAAAAAATTAAGGTAAAACAGTTGTCCTTGACTTTATTGAGCTACTTGGCTCTGGGTATGGCATAACTACAGATATTTTTTTACAAGCTTACCACTGGCCGAAAAACTATCAAAAAAAGTACTAAGCCTATGTGGAACTCTGCGTAAAAAAAGCATTTATTCCCAACAAGTTGCTACCCAAATCGTTTAAGTCTGTTCATTCTAATATGTTTGCTTTTTCGAAAAACCAAACTATGGTACCAGCAAAAGCTAATCGATTATTTTATTATCCAGTGAACGATCACGATGATGCTGTTGCCAAGGAAATATTAAATAACAAGCCAGATATTATACTGCACTCTAATCATACAAAAGGTGCAGTAGATACCACAGATAAGATGGTAAAGCAATACTCTACTCGTAGAATATGCAACCGATGGCCAATGGCAGTGTTTGGCTAAATATTGGATATTTTTGGCCTGAACGCTTACATCTTATGGTGTATCAAGTATCCAGATTCATCTCCAAAATCCATCCATCCAAGATCCATCATCCAAAAAAAAAAAAAAAAAAAAAAAAATTACCTTAGTCGGCAGTCGGACGTCGACAAGTGAGGTTGTGCTTTGTGGATTGAGAACAATAGACCTATTCACCGGTGAATGTAAGCACCGAGTTTGTGTAGGCTATTGTTTAACTGAAACAAAGAGAAGAGTGGATGTATTGTTGTTATCTGTAAACCGTTGGAACGTTACATTTATTGGCGCGCCACGGAATACAATAGCAGCGGTATTTTCTGCAGAAAACTACGGGTGATCTCAGTGTGCGAAGGGTATGACACTGTAAGGCTTAGATAGTTGCAGCTAAGTCGGACAGAAACGGCCCCCTCTCCTGAGATTAGAGAACTGCAAGAGGATCCCTCCCTGTGGACACAGGGAGAGAACTACCGCGAAAGGTCCCTGGGACGACACCCAGAAACCTAACTGGCAGCGGCCAGTGAGGTGGAAAAAAACAGAGTCTACTAAGTAAGATACCCTACAATCTTTTGAACTCTGTTCACCGCCGTAAGGCAACATGTCGCTAACCTCCCCAAAGAATAGTCCTGACACGCACGTGTCAGAATTGGAAAAAGAAGATGACGACCAACCCTGGTCGCCCTCCCCCCAGGTCGATAATTTATCTATAATATCAGACACTTATTCAGAAATAGACAATGAAATAACCGTACTTCGCGAGGCCGTTAGACACGCGCATAACCAAAATCAACGCTATGAACTACCCGAAATCTCCGAAGAAATGTATGACAACGACGAAGAAAAACACAGAAGGAAGAGGATACACTCCGACGACGACTCAGAACCTGAGCTTGAGGAAGGCAAAAAATATAAGGAAGCAGACATATCTAATATGGAAAAAGCAGACATGCTAGTCGCTATAACCAAATTAAATCAAATAATAGACGTGCAGCACCGCTACTTCCGGAAAACCCAGGAAGAAATGAAGGCACAAATTCAAGACCTTCAAAACATCATTAAAGAAAAAGATACAGAAAATAAACGTCTAACAGACAAAATCATGAACATTCTAGAAAGAAACGAGATATACCAAACTTCAAAAGAAGAAAAACCGAAAAAGACGGAGATCCAACCCAAAAAACAAGACTCCAAAACACCAAAAGAACCAAAAGAAACCGGAAAAGAACAACAGCACGCTTCCGGCAAAGAAAAAATAACTACCAAAACAAAAAATAAACAAGAAACTATAATTAATAAACAACAGAAAACAACTAATAACCATGAAGAATCTTGTAATGAAGATGACATGGACACAAACGACGCCGAATGGCGAAACAACTCTGTAGAAATTGCCGAGTGGCAAACCCATACAAACAAAAAACTAAAAACCAAAGAAGTAAAGAAAATCAGTGTTGCCGAAAAGCAAACTGAAATTATCCAACAGCGTAAAGAAAAAGAAATGACAAAAAATATCAAAAATATTCAAGAAAAAAAATCCGATAAATCGAAATCTAATACCAACAAAGCTACCGAAAACATCGAAAACAACAATAAAACAGATGTTAACACTAATCAAAATAAACCATTAAAAATTACATCGAAGCCGCCGACAATAATTCTCAAGAGCGTAGGCGAACATCAAAAAATCTTACAGAAGGCCGCAGATAAAAAAATATCATCTGTTAACAAATTTGCACGGTCAGGAAGAACTATTGTAATCCAACCCAAGGCACGTGAGGATTACCTAGGAATGTTGAAAATCCTTGAGGGCCACGCCCCCAAGGTCGAGTATGTAGCATATCCAATAGATGGCGACAGACGAAAACGGGTAATAGTCCGAGGGCTGGCCGCTAGCACAGACCCAAAATTAATACAAAATGAGTTAAGCAATCATGGTATTGAAGTTACTAGGGTAGTAAATATGATTTCAAAGAAGGAAGGAAAGGGTGCACTTCCAATGTTTTTAGTCACCATCAACGAGGAAGATGACAAAAGAATTAAAAATGTTACGAATCTTTGCTACATGAAAATTCATGTAGAGGATGAGATAAAAAATACAAAGGAAACCATGCAGTGTTACAACTGTCAAGGCTACTATCATAGCTCCAAGGCTTGCCATTGTGAAGCTAAATGTGTGAAGTGTGGACAAGAACACTTAAGCAGTGAATGCAATATGGACACAGAAAACTGGAACCCAAAATGTGCAAACTGCGAAGGTGCACACACAGCAAGCTATCGTGGATGCTCCAAAGCTCCAAAGAGAAAAACTGCCCCTAAAACACAACCTAGAGGCAAACCAATCAACAGCAACACAGTAAATAACGGTGTAAGCTATGCACAGGCTACCAGAAACACAGCCAAGGAAGAAAATTCTACAGCTGCAACAGAAGCAGCAGCGTTAATTGCGAGTTTTAACTCCGATTTTAGCGCAAAAATGGCGCATGTCTCCGCAATGATGGAGCAACTTACACAGGTAATGATAGCAATGAGCAGCTTTGGTAAGCAATGTTAGCACACCAGTCGGAGGATCTTCGCATTGGGTCTTGGAACTCAGGTGGATTGTTCACAAAATTAAATCTTCTTGACGAATTTGCAAATAGACTAGAATTAGATATCATAGCACTTCAAGAAACCAAATTAGTGGAAAGAAAGAAGACCAAATTCCCAGGCTATGATATCTACAGGACAGATCACCGAGCAAACTCGGGAGGAACAGCCATTATGGTCAAAAAAGGAATAGAACATCAAAATATACCAACTCCAGGCGGCTTAGTCACCATGGAAGCCACGATAGTTCGTCTTATCGCTGGAAACGAGACACTAAAAATCGTCTCAGCATATGTAAGACCTAATGAGCCTATCCTTGATGAAGATCTGAATCTCATCCTGGACTCAGAAGAACCAACAATCATCATTGGAGACCTTAATGCAAGATCACCCAATTGGTACGACAGGAGAACCAATGGTAATGGAAGACGGCTCTGTGGCTATCTCGAAACAAAAAACAACACTTATGTGGTAGGACCAGTGAATCCAACTTGCTACAACGGAGTAGCTGAACCAACTCACCTCGACATTGCAATCCTACACAACGTGGGTCAACAATATGAAATACATTCATTAAATGAAGGCGATTCAACACATAATTTAATCGTACTGACCCTGGGAGCTATAGATATAAATCAACTAGAGCCCCGAAAAAAGAAAATAACCAGCTGGCCAAATTATAGAAGAATCGTGAGCGAGAACATCGGTGTGATACCCACTATTAATAACATAATGGAGCTGGAAAATAGTGTGGAAAAATTAGAACAAGTCATAATCCATGCCATCGATGCCAGCTCAAAAGAAGAACCAATTATTACGAAACAAGGAAGATTCAAAGATATCAGCCCAGAATTAAGAGAATTAATTCGAGAAAAAAACAGGAAAAGAAGAAGAGCTTACAGAACAAGGACACAAGAAGACAAAAGGATTGCAAACGAGCTAAACAGAGAAGTGAAAAGGCAACTACAAGCCCACAACAGTGAAAGCTGGGAATCCTATATCCAGGAGTTAAATCCAAATAAATCCGGCTTCTGGAAGCTATCCAAAGTGTTAAGAAAAGACAAGAAACCCATCCCACCACTACACGGAGAAAACGGAATTGTCTACACTGAACAAGACAAAGCAGAAGTCCTTAAAGATGAATTTGAAAAAGCATGCAGGAACAACGAACATCCACACGAAGACATCGACTTCACTATACAAGTCGAAAACACAGTCAGGAGGCTAAAAAGAAGAAAGGGCAGAATCGGAATAACACATACATCTCCCGAAGAAGTCAAAAATCTAATAAAAGCGACAAATGCTAAAAAAGCTCCAGGACCGGACAACATTGGTAACAGAGCACTCAAGAACCTACCAACAAAGGGAGTAGTATACATCACAAACATCATTAATAGTATACTAAAATTAAGATACTTCCCGGACAGATGGAAGGAAGCTCATGTTATGATGATAGGAAAGCCAGGAAAGGACGGCACTTTTCCACAAAACTACAGACCTATTAGCTTACTATCATCAGTAAGCAAAATAGCGGAAAGAGTCATATTACATAGACTAAACGAAGAATCGCTAGCTTTGGGATCTATTCCAGAAGCTCAGTTCGGTTTTAGGACCGAACATTCATGTGAACTACAAGTTTTGAGGCTGACAGAATATATCACTAAAGGTTTCAACGAAAAGATGTACACAGCAACGGCGTTCCTCGACGTGAGTAAGGCTTTTGATAGGGTATGGCATCAAGGTCTGCTCTATAAAATGAGCAACCTAGGCTATAGTGAAGCGATGACATGTCTTCTTGCGTCATACCTAGCTAACAGAAGGTTCAGAGTTCGAATAGGTTCAACCCTATCTGAATTAGGGACCCTGGAAGCAGGTGTGCCCCAGGGAGCGGTGTTATCGCCTTATCTGTACACTATCTATACAGCTGACACTCCGACAGACCCGAGAACTATGGTTAGCCTATATGCGGACGATACAGCCATAGCAGCTAGCAGTAGAGATCCAAACCTAGCTGCCAGCTACCTACAAAGCGCTCTGAATAGGTTCCAAAGATGGTGCATAAAATGGAAAATTGCACTAAATCCTGACAAGACACAGGCCGTTATGTACAGACACAGAATAAGGAGACCAGACAGGGAAATCACTATAGAAAACACCCCTGTAGAATGGACGAACGAGGCCAAATACCTCGGAGTCATTTTAGACAGAAAGCTCACTTTCACGGAACACGTAAAACAAACTGTCTACAAAGCAAAAGCACTAAGAAGTCAACTCTCTTCGCTAATCGGCAGAAAGAGCAAACTTCGCTTTAAGACAAAAATGAGGGTAGCTAATAGTATAATACTACCCTCCCTAACATATGCATCTGCCGCATGGGGACACACATGTCAAACGAATAGGAAGAAAATCCAAACAACACAAAACTGGATAATCAGAGAAGCACTGAACCTACCTCAATACGTTCCACTGAGGTATTTATTCAGGGACTCTGGACAGAAAAGAATCCTAAGGACAATGGACGAAAGAGCAAACACCATTTTCAATGGTCTCGTAAATCATCCAAGCAGGACATTAAGAGAGTTGACAAACTACGACATAAACACTAGAACGGTACATAAACGGCCAAAGCAACAACTTATTGGATATAGAGAAGAAGGATAAATGAAGAAAGAGATAGACACAGAGCCGACTACAGAGTATATTAGACAGTGAGCACCAAAAAAATATAGTATATAAGAACAATATACACCGGGGTGTGTGCAGGCACTATACACCCGGGAATGCACACCCCACCACACGCACACTTAGGTTAGATTAGGTTTAGATTAGAATAGGGAAAACAAAAAACACAAAAAACATATACACGGAGTGTGTGAGAGCGTTATACACTTGGGAATGCACACTCCATAGTTAAGGTCCATAGTTAAGGTATTAGCATAGATAGACTTAGTTTAAAAAAAAAAAACAAAAATCGCTCACTGTCTAATTAATGTCATGTCATCTTCAAGATAAACAAGAACACCCGTTACATCACAAAAATTTACATAACACAAAATAAGAATGTATAAAAGGCCCGTCAGGCACTCTATACCAGCCAGCAGGCACAGGCCCTTCAGGCAGATCAAATATTGATCAAACGCGGACTTTGAGCATCGAGGTCATGTGCGGCAAGCATGGGCTCGGTGGCCAGGACTCACTTCTCGAACACCCAGCCGGCGAGGAGAACAAAATTTTTATTTTGTCAAATCGGCGACTGAGTGAACGAGCACACACATTCTTTTCCAGACAGAGAGCTGTCGGTCTAGACCGATGGCTCTCTGTCTGGAACACACGCTCTTTTTAGGGACATGAGTCCCGAAGTAAAGCTAGAGTAACTTCTATAGAGTCAGTAAAGTTAAATAGGGAGAAAAGCCGACATGTGTGCTACCCCTACAGTTAGGTGGCCTAACCACAGTCATTAAAAACAGAAGGTGTCTCATTACCCAAGACACCTTACGTAACATTCAGATCATAAGCCTCCTCACGTAAGTCACACGCTGAGGAGGGGTGGAGGAAAAGCCTGGGGGTCAGATAGGTACCACCTCAACTAGTGAGGTGTAACCGGTTTGATTTTCGGACATGTGGATCCCACTCTTACAGTGGTATACACATGTCCCTAGGGGTAGGGTTGATCGCCTCGCGTGATTGTGTGTGTGATTCATCTCGAGAAAAAGATGATAGACGTAGTTTTTTACTAAATCTAGGACAAACTTTAGTAAAAGAAAATATTTTCAGGCGATATAATTAGGGAGTACGATTGAGTAAGGCATTGAAGCAGTACATGCAAGATGTCGTTCCAGAGTTGGCGCTGGTGAAGATGCAAATGGAAGCAGCCTGTGAACGATCTTTAAATGGACGTTGCTACTTATGTAGTCGAAATAAAGGTCGTAAATCAAGGCAATTTTGTAAGCAGTGTAAAAATTTTGTATGTGCAGAATACCATATCAAAGAAGTAATTTGCACCCGATGCCAAGAAACTCCAGACTAGTTTTCGGTCCTAAGATTTATTTTTTATTCATCATCATCATCATTGGCTTTTACAACTCTTCGTGAGTTTTTGCCGCGTTTACTATTGCCTTCCATTGATTCCGATCCTGTGCTATTATTTCCCATGGCCTTACTTCCATCTTCTCCAGGTCTTCCCTGACTGCGTCTTTCCACCTTTTTCTAGGCCTTCCTGTCGATCTTCTACCATCTGGTCTTTCCCAAAACACATTGCTAATCAGTCTGTCGTCATCACTCCGTACCACGTGGCCTGCCCATCTTAATCTATTGGCTTTTATGTATCTTACGATGTTTCCTTTCCCGAAGAGAGTCTCTATTTTATTGTTGTATCTGCTCCTCCATTCATTTGTCACGCTGTCCCTGCAAGGACCATATATAATTTGCAGGATTTTGCGTTCCCATACTAATAGCTTATTGATTTCTTTCTTTCTCAATGTCCATGTTTCACTTCCATATGTCACTGCTGGTCGTATTATGGTTTTGTACATTTGGATTTTGGCACGCCTTGAGAGAAGCTTTGACCTTATTAGATGTTGAATGGCAAAGAACGCTTTATTCCCCGCAAAGAATTTTTTATTCCTACAGTTAATTTAATTAAATGATGAAAATTATTTTTTTGTTTAATACACCCTTTGATGTAATAAAAATGTGTTAATTTAAGATTTTATTTCATTTTCTTATAATAAAAATTAAATATAAGCATTTTTTTCTCTGGGGTACAAATGGAACCCACATCGGACTCCACGTAATTTTACCGGCGTGGGAAGACGAAGGTTAATATGAATAAAATTGATGAAGCAGACAAAGTAAAACCCACAAATTTATATAAGATAATCTATTGAATTGAAATTAATTAGTAAATAACCAAAATACTACTTACATGCCGGTAAAAGAATTATTAATTGATGATTCGGAAAACATAGTTTAAACTATCCTGGATTGCTGGTGATGGGTGATCTTCGGTTTTATTGTAACTTGTAGTTTCCTCAAGAACTTACCCGCTAATTATCAAACAGTTAGTAATAAGATGAGGAACAACAAGAAGAATGTCAATATTTCCACTTGAAGTGACTTCCACCCCAAAAGTATAAACACACTGTAGCATAGTATATTTTCCTTAAAACTTTTATTTTAAAATTTCTTTTTAAATCGTATAATAATAAAAACCCTATTGGGTTACATTGCAGAAAGTTTTCGGAATAACTATTCCATCATCAGTGCTATTTGGATTTACATCTTTAAAGCCAATAAACATATGGATCTAGCACAAACCCATATAGCTACCCATATTGGTTTTATTTGGTATTAGATGCTATTAACAAGTCATTCTAGACACTACGTATAAGGACTGGCTAACACTAGTGGAGTCTTAAATTGCCATGTAATCAATTCCTATTGTAACTTAAACATCATAATTTTAATAGTTTTCAATTATCTAAAATGTAACACACAGTTTATCAAACAAAATTTAAAGGTATTCTTCTGACGCTATTTTCGTGTGGCAAATCTTTAAAGAACTTTAAAATTTAAGAACTTTAAAAATTGCTACTCCATAATCATCCTACCAGCAGACAAGGGGAATGCAACTGTGATAATGGATAAAATTCAATACGAAAACAAAATTAAAGATCTAATAATAAACGGACCTTATAAAAAATTAACAAAAGATCCAACAAAGCCTTTGGAAAACAAAATATATAGAACTTTATTCAAGTTTAAAGATTTTTTAACAAGTTATCAGAGAGGATTAATTACACCTCATTACAGTAAGACTCCTCATTTTTATGGAGTACCGAAAATTCATAAAACGAATATACCACTTAGACCCATTTGTAGTACCATGAATTCTCCTTGTAGTGAACTATCAAAATTTTTATTAAATATTTTAAAACCATTTACAAATAAAAATGACACATTCATAAAAAATACACAACATTTTTTAAATAAATTATCAAATATTGAATTTAATTCAAATAATACTTTGGTAAGTTTTGACATAAATAGTTTATTTACGAATGTGCCATTAAATAAGACTTTAAGTATAGTCAAGACAAAATTAGAGAGTGATGATTCATTGGCAACTAGAACAAGACTAAACATATCGGCTATAATGGAGTTATTAACATTATGTACTGATAATACATATTTTCAACTAAATAATGAATTCTATAAACAAAATTTTGGTCTAGCAATGGGCTCTAGTTTATCTCCATTCTTAGCCGATATATTTATGGAAGATTTTGAAACGAATATCATTTCTAAACAAAATTTAAAACCCACAGTATGGTGGAGGTATGTAGATGATGTATTCTCAATATGGCCTCATGGATCAGAGTTGTTGGACACATTCCTAAATGATATAAACGATAAAGAAGAGACAATAACATTTACCATGGAAAAGGAATATAATAACACGCTACCTTTCCTGGATGTTTTAATCTCTAAGAACGATACTGGATATGAGACTCAGGTGTATAGAAAACCAACACACACCAATAGATATTTAAATTTCAAATCAAATCACAATATTAATGTAAAAAAGGGAATAATTAAATCCTTATACGATAGAGCCAAAATTACTTGTTCTAACGAAAATTCGTTCTTGGAGGAGAAACATTTGTTAACATATGTTTTATTAAAAAATGATTATCCTTTATCGTTTATAAATAAGGAATTTTCAACAATCGATCGAATAGAACAGAACAACTTAGAACGAGATCCTACAGCATACACAAGGAATAATACGAGGAAAATAACAATACCGTACATAAAAGGATTATCAGAAAAACTTAAAAGGATAGGCAATAAATTCAACATTTCAACAACATTCAAAACAACAAACACGTTGAGATCTATTTTGTCCAAAACCAAACCTAACAATGAACAAGAAAGGACAAAGAATTGCATTTATAAAATACCTTGTGAATGCGATCAGTTTTATTTAGGTGAAACATCAAGGCCATTAAATGTTAGAATAAGTGAACATCAATCTTATATTAAAAATAGAGAATTTGATAGATCTCAAATATGTAAACACGCATGGGATAATGAACATAGGGTTCAATGGAATAATTCAAATGTAGTCCTAAAAGAGACGGATGGTAAAAAAAGAAAAATCAAAGAAGCGGCTTTAATTATGCTAAATGAGGCCAATTGTGTCGCAAATTCCTCGGCAGAATGTAGTAGGATCTGGTTACCAATATTGAAAGAGGAAGTTATTAATAAGAAAATACCAGTATTAGTAAGTCAGTAACATATAGAGGATACATCATTTATGTTTTTTAAATAACGAAACATATAAAATCAGAATTTTGGTGTTTATTGAAGGTAAACTAAATGCACGAACAAATACTTACCATGTCGGGATAGTATTATGAGGTTTTTTTCCTGGTTTTTCCCTCATAATTTACTATGGAATCACTAACAGGAGAATTTTACTGTCATCATGTCATGTGTTTGTCTTTTTAAAGACGAATTATATGCTATGATTTTTTCTGACGGATATTCTCAAGTTAAAGTTGATTTCATGTAATCGAATGAACTATCTTATAAGTAAAGTCGTCCCAGGAGCGCAACTCAACAATATTGGCAATATCATTTTAAAGTCGTCTACTTTAAAATGCATAATGTATGTCTGAATTGTCAATATAAATGAGTCAGATAAAATTAAATTATTAGAAGAATTTTTCACTATGTAACAAAAAACAAAATTTGTTTAATTTACTGTTTGTATTTTGAGAACGATTTCCGAAGTGGAAATTGAAACGTCAATAAACGTATTTTTATCTTTAATTGTGGCTTATTCCCAGTTAAATAGTAATTAAAATTTAAAGGGTTTTCACCCATATATTTAGTGGTTTCAAACATAGTACATCCAGATAGCACTGATGATTGAATAGTTATTTTAAAAACGTTCTGTGATGTAGCCCGATACAGCTTTTGTTATTAAACCTTTTATAATAAAATTTTTAAATAAAATGGTTATGATAGATACATGGTAAAAAGCCAACTACCCGAATTTAGCTTCCTTGTGGATTTTATATTTTGCTTGTTAAGGTATTCCTTAATTACTGTTAAAATTTCAAGAAAATAAATGTATTTAGATAAAATCCGGTGTCAAACTCCTTAATACCTTTACTATAATAGTAAATTAAATGGAATGGTTTTAACATTTAAAAATACAGTTGTAAATATAATTCTAGTCCTAATCAATTCATATTTTCGTGCTTTTATTCTGCTTAATTTCATTCCTCATGTTTTATTCATATATTTTAACTCCTGCCTATTTCTTTGTGAGCTGGTTATTGAGTTGTAAATGAAGTGTCTAGACCAAGTGAAGGTTATATTTGAGTATCATTATTAAGCCTTTTTTGGCCACTTGAACATTTTGCTTTACAACGACGGAGTGTGTTGTAACTTTGACTTTGTTTTTGTAAAAATAAACTAATATTTTGGTATATCTTATATAAAAATCTCAGATCCGCTCACTAAAAAATTGATAATAATGCATTTTTAGAAAAAGTTACCTAATTTCGTGATATTCTGATATCATATTCAGAATATTTAATAATATATAGTGAAATAAACGCCAATTTTATCGTACATAGTGAGTTATAAAAGCCATTGAGAGCCTATGGGAATAATCAAGCGATTGTTTTCAATGGTCCACATTCGGTAATTAGCGGAATTACTATATTCCAAGAATTATTTAAAGAGAATGATTCATTGCCAACACTCAAATTTTAGGCCGTTAACTGTGGAAATTCTACGATTCCAACGGCGTCCTTATTTCATTATTTTTTTAGGATCGAATTGGTTTATTAAAAATTAAAACCATTATGATATCTCTGTGGTACTTTCGTATATCGTTTTGTGAATTTAGGAATCATTACTAATTAATAATTACTTGCCTCACTCTTGCGGTACTATTTTAAGGAATATAGGTACATGACTTACTGCGAATAATGCTTTTCCCTGAATTAAGCGAGGCGAGCGTCACGACAGTAGCGCCACGATATACGCTATTTCGTGGCGCTACTTTTATGACAAAAACGACTTGGTAGGCTTTAAACAGTTGGAGGAGTGCATTTATATGACGAAGTGAATTAGATGTACAACATGTAAACTTTTTCAATTTTATTAAATTCTATAATACGAATACTTCCTAACAGCTGTTTTATGTAAGTTTGAAATATTTTTCTTTTGTTTATTTAAATCATCTGTAGAATCATCACGTGTTTTTAAAAATTGCTATCAAAATTACATGTTTAATTAAAATAATGAACAAATTATATAATTACTTTGTTCAATTTTAAAAATATTATTAAAAAATATCCTCTCGTATATGTATTAGAACATCGAAGAGTATTTTTAGTGTATTTCATTTACTAATCGTGAAAGTTAAAAATACCGAAGAATATTTTCCATGTATCTCTGTTCCTACGTTCAAGTTAAAATACCCAAAAGCGTTTTCAAATCTTATTTACGTCGCCGAGGTCAATTATAAGCTATTTTACAGTTTGTTTATATTTCACAGACGCGTATTTCTTTAGTATTTTCTTTTGATCAAAGCTGTTTAATATTCTGCGTTTCAAATAAATATCCCCGTTGTATATTTTGTTTATACCAAATTAAGAATGATTTTTAAGAATTTGCTTACTCTCGCTGAGCAGTTATCAAAAGCAGTTGCTTACAGTGTCAGTCCTAATTTTACTTCAAATTCGCAATGGTTTTTCCTTATTTTTCTTTGTTATGGAAAATAAGTATTTTGGTGGCAGTTGATAGTTCAATTTATAGTTAAAGTGAGTTTTGAAACGTTGCCATTGTATCCAGTTAGACCTATTCCTGTTTTTTAAGAAGCCAAGCCATAATGCCATTTCAACTTTTGTTTGTGGTCGTCATTCCAGACCATTGATGCAGTCCAGTTCTTCCATATATTCTAAGGTCCAGTGAGGTCCGATGTACAAGTGAAAGTGCATTTTGGTGAAATCATGTAATTTTTTTTTGTAATTAAATCTTAAAGTAAAGTAAAATTTTTTTAATAATAATAATTTGCTTTCGTAACAAAAAAAATTTGTAATAATTAATATTGTGCTATCTAATCACATTTGACATTAGCTTGCTTTGTTTTCTTTTTAAGTAGGTTAACCTCCATGCAGTAACAATTTTTTGGAAGTTTGTAGCATCTCTCACATAAACAGAGTTTGTAAACGAATAGGATATATGTAAGTTTTTCTTTTTTTATTATATTGGTATAAATCTCTGTAATTATTAATATAGTATTATTGTGCCATCTATATTTTGTAACTGTTTGTGGTGAAACGCAATAAATGTTTAATTTTTTTTCTAAACTGTATTGTTTATTTTTATTAACTTACCCTCTGACCCTTTTTTTAAGTTTCATTTGAGATATATATTTTATTTTTAATAATTATTTTAATAATTATAACTAGTTGTTGTAATCGTTATAATTTGGCACCTCAAAGCGGGGTCAATTTTAAATTGCTAGAGGTCTTTCCTGTGTTTTGTTTTGTCCATTTATCCGGGAGACTTATGTAAGTACTTTGTTTCATCTTTTGTAGTTGCCCCAATCCAAACCCCTTGCCATTCACTTATCCACGACCCAGCTACTCCAAATAAACCCTGACCATAAGTATCGTTTATTTTGCTTGCCCTATCTCCACCCTCAGTAACTTCTGTCCCAAGATTTTAACACCCATAATAATACCCCATGTGGTAGGCAAAATAATTCATTACAACCTACTGTACCAATTTTTTTATTGTGAAGGAAAGACAAAATATTAAGTTAACTTTAGAGATTTGCAGATATCCCAAATGGTATCCAAAAAAGTATCAGGAAGATATATGAATTTGCAAAAAAAAACACCAACTTCAACGACAACTATTAGTCGCCATTCTTTCTAACATAATGTGGCTACAGTTAAACGTATTATGTGCAAAAAAAAGCTAACACATGTTTTATCACCTCTAAATATAAATCAGTATGGACAAAACCCTATTAAGTAAACCCCAGAACAATCCTACCTAGAAGAGTACAGTCGTATTTCTTTGAAAATAGTGCTTTTTGGCATCGGCTACCGTCACATAGAAAGTCACAGCAATAGTTCTATTATAAATCTAAAAACAAATAAAATAATAAAAAAAACAAAAATTAGCGCTTCCGTAATGACACTTGCTTCTCGTCTAGGGATTCTTCAAGACATTTTATTTAGACCAAACTAGACTAGATCACGGATAAAAGATAAATACAGATAGGATAAAACAAATTTGTGAAAAACTATAAATACACTTGAGTGCAAAATAATCGACTCAAAATTATTTTGCGAAAGTACGTCTCCTGTTTCAATCTGAAAAGTGTATATTTAAAAAAAATTAGTGTACAATCATTAACCTCATTATTAAGTTCTAAAAAAATTTTATTTTTTGGTGAATTGGATGACGCTTTACAAATAAATAATGCAACACGTAGAGAGGGGGTCACAATTTGACTCATTTGAATCGACCCGCACCGACAAAACGCGTTCGGTTACCATCGTACGCATCAATTTTCATAGCAATCCACTAATACATCAGTCACTTAAAATCGCAACTGCATTACAAATTGATACCATATCCATCAACGCAACTCAAGCAGTAGCATTATTGAGAGAAGACCTGAGCCAGAGGGCCGTGGCAAATCGACTAAATTTAAGCCAATCTGCTGTATCCCAAGTGTAGCGTCGGTACCCAGATACTGCTGATTATATCCGTTGACAAGGAGGAGGCCGTAAACGAATAACAACAGAGAGAGATGATCGATTTCTTGTATCCAAATCCCTAAGAAATCGATATTTGAGTGATGCTAAACTCAAAGAAGAGCTTAGTGATGTCCGAGGTGTGGTGACCAGTATTTGGACAGTCAGAAGGAGACTAAAAGCAGCCAACCTGACACCAAAAAGGGCAGCTAAGTGTACCAAGCTATCTGCAGCCCAGAAGCAAAGGCGATTAGAATTTGCTCGCGAATATCTGGATTGGGACGACTATCAATGGAGTCAGGTATTATTCTCCGATGAGAGTAGGATCTGCCTACATGGCAACGACAAGAGGCGTCGAGTCTATGAAAGGCCAGGAGAGCGATTTGCTTAATTTTGTTTACGAGAACGTGTGTCATGTAGGCGAGTCTTGTATGTTTTGGTAGGCAGTTCTATGGATGGAAAACCGAGTTGATTTTCGCGCATGGTGGAGGACGTGGAGGAAATTTAACGGCAGATCGTAACATCAGAGACATTTTGGAGGAACATGTGGTTTCATACGCGGGATTTACTGGTGCTGCCTTTCTTTTAATGCACGATTCCATGTCGCACGAGTCACCACCACCTATCTATCTGAGATCGGTATACGTACAATAAATTGGCCTGCGTTAAGCCCGGACATAAATCTAGTAGAGCATGTTTGGGATAAGCTTAAACGAAGGGTCCAGGACAGAAATCATGCACCACGGAGCATAATAGAATTGAAAGCTGTGCTTAATGATGAAGGGAAGCAATGCCTCAAGAATTTATTAAAAAAGTCATCCCATCCATGCGAAATCAATTGGAAAGTGTAATTAGGAGTAGTGGTGGTAATACAAAATACTGAATAATTAAGAAATTCATGTTGTAATTGATGATTTCTCTGTTCATAACGTGTTTCTTGCGTTAGTTCCGATGATGAATATTTAGGAAACTGTGTTTGTATTGCATATTGTATTTATAATGGGTCTTCTAAATAATGCAATAGCAGTTTTTGTAAGTTCAATAATAAAGTTATAAGTCAATATAAGGTTGAATGTTCGAATAATTAAACTTTGATAGTATACAAGGCAACTATCGAACACAGTGATTAATTAAATCTTGCCCAAGTACTTTCGATCAATAGATCATCTTCAGGGGCATTTCGTCAGTTGTGGCCTATCCGACATGAGTAGAATGTCATAAATGTAAATTTGGACAAAACACTTTAGAATTTTTAAAAGGAGAAGCTACATGTTATATAGAAGCCGGAGACAGAATGGGCTCCCGGTCTAGCGGAAATGTTGACGCAACATTTCCGCTAGACCAGGAGCCCATTCTGTCTTCGGCTTCTATATAACATGTAGCTTCTCCTTTTAAAAAAATTTTAAAGTGTTGTTTGTCTTTGTGTATTGTATTGTTATGTCCAAATTTACATTTATGACATTCTACTCATGTCGGATAGGCCACAACTGACGAAATGCCCCTGAAGATGATCTATTGATCGAAAGTACTTGGACAAAATTTAATTAATCACTGTGTTCGATAGTTGCCTTGTATACTATCAAAGTTTAATAAAGTTATAGTTTGCACATTACATTTTATTATTTTCATACTTCTTAGATTAAAACAAAAGGTGTAATCTCAAATATCGCTTTTGAGTCGATATTTTGCACTCAAGTATAGTTTAGAGATGTACTTTATTTTTCCAAATACATTCATATAGTCATATAGGTACCTTTATCATATTTAGTGAAAGTAGGTAGCACAAATTGTAGGGTGGAAATATGTTGCATTTCAATAAATTTTCTATTAGTTTATTTGTTTGATAAAGGTACTATGAACTCAAGAGTTGATTTAGATCTTTATCTTTTTGGCAATTTGGACAAACGTTTTTATAATTTAAAACAATAGTTTTAGAAAAATGTAAAGGGTAAGAGGCATGTTCAAATTTGGTTCTAATTATAGAGGTTGTATATCTACGTGGAATGGAATAATTTTTAAACTAGTATTTAAGTAGGTCAAGTGATGGTAAGTCATCCAATACCAATGTTTTAGCCAACACCTTACATAACCTCAGAACTAGTAATACCACTAACAACACAAAAAATTTATTAAATAGATAGTCATAAAAAACAGAATTTCATACCTACCAGTCAAAGTAAGCTAAATATATTCAAGTTGGTTTAAAAAATAATTATCACTCAATAGATATAGAAGATATTGAAGAAAGCATTACTCAACTGGGTCATAAAATAGTAAATGTTTGGAATATTAAGTAAAATAAAACAAACAAAACACTATGGGGTATATTCTGTAACATTTCCGTTAAATTTAAGAGGCCTCTAAAATTTAACTTTTAACGGTCCTCTTAAAGTTTTAGGTAACATTGACATTCTGTAAAGAAATATTATAGAGGACCGCTAAAATATATTTTTTTAGAGGAATCCTCTAAAAGGTTTTCAATCAGATACGGCAACGTCGCACGTTGATCGTGTTTGAACTACTTGTAAGGTAGAAATTGACCAAAAACTAAGTGTCGGAGGCCGAAAACAGAAGAAGAAATTGACAGTCTGCTTGACTTATGAAAATATAATATTTGTATTTCAGTTTATTTTTATTCGCGTTGGATTTATTTTCGTTAATTTCGTTTGAATAAATAAAATAAATAAATTTCAATATGTCTCGTGCTCCACGAACAACAAAAGCCCAAAAGGAGTTATTAATAAGCTTCCTGGAAGAAAACAAAATTCTAACCATGATAAAAGTAAATCCTAGTGAATTAGGAAAAGTCCATGTGTTATGGGAAAAGATGGTGATTGAATTAAATAAAATGGGGCCGCCCAAAACTATAAAAGCATGGAAAGATGTAAGTATAACTCAGCAATATATAAATGTATGTATATATTAGGTTCATTCTTAAATAAGAAGCAAGTGTGCACCACATGGCACATGGTTCCCGGAATCAAAAATGTAATTTGTTGTCATGTAATGCAATTATGTACTTCTAATTTAAAATGTGCACCACATGGCACATGGTTCCCGGAATCAAAAATGTAATTTGTTGCCATGTAATGCAATTATGTGCTTCTAATTAAAAAAAAAAAACAACAATGTAAGATTTTGTACTTAAACTGAAGAATAACTATTTAAAATGCATAAATTAATACTGTAAATATGTTTAATATTTTGACCCACTTAAGTATATGGTGTATATATATATATATATATATATATATATATATATATATATATATATATATATATATATTTATTTATAGGCTTAGTTAATACATGAGCTCAATTTTATAAAATAATAAATTTTCAGACAATATCAGAAATGAAAACTAAAGCTAAGAGACGTGCTAGAGAGGTGAGGTATGGATGCCAGGGAACTGGAGGAGGAGATGCTACCAAACCATTAACTCCTTTCGAAGAAAGGATATTGGGTCTACTCGTTTCTGAGCTGTCAGTAGAAGGAGCCCAATTATCAGAAGCTGGTGTGGAAATGATTGTTACCGAAGTAAGTTCTTTGTCACTATTGATATACCATCACAATGTGTTTTTGACTGACAATATTTTGTGATATATTCAATAAAACATTTTATTTAGATAATAAGGTATTATTACTAAATTGAAATTATATATGAATATATTTCATTTGCTGTTTTTCACTCTTTATAGGAAGAATTATTTGAACTGCCAGTGGAAATTGCCTCCACTTCAGGTTATGTGCCTACACAGCCAACTCCCTCAACAGAGCCAAGTCAGAATAATCAAAATATAGATACCCCACCTGCAATATCCACAAGAAGAAGACCTAGAAGAGTGAATAGAGGTAGTGCAGGAAGCAGGGTGACAACTGCTATGGAACTGCATGACCGCCAGTTGGCAAACCTTGCCAGGTCAAATTATGCCATTGCATCAGCATTGAATAGAGTGGCCAGGGCCATTTTGTCATTTAGGAGATAAAAATTACAAAAAAAAATTTATACAAATAAATGTTTTTCTTAAAAATTGTCTCTTTTTTTTCTTTAACTCCTTAGACTGTGTATAATAAGCACTAAATAAACAAGTAAAAAATTTTTTTCTATCACTAAACATCCTGGGGGAAAACAAGGTCAGGTATTTATTTTTTGGTAAAACTTATTATTTTCCAATTAAAACATTTATAAATATTATGGTTTTATGGGGTTAAACCACAATTATTGGTTGTAATTGTGATAAAATCACATTTTTAATGAATTAATATTTGATGTTTCAATTTTCACTCCAGAAATCATTTTCAAAAAAGGTTTTTTTACAAATTATGTAAAATGTGTATAATCCATATTTACATAATTTGTACAAAAAACCTGTTTTGAGAACAATTTCTGGAATTGAATTTAAAACTTCAAATATTAGTAAATGAAAAACCAATAATTGTGGCTTAATCCAATAAAAACATATTTAACTTGACTATACCAAAAGTAGTTTCAGAACATAGCTAAAATATTTTTATTCATAAAATCATACATTATTAAAATATTGTTGAACAATTGCATCTCGGATTTGTTCTCCTCTTCTGTACCAATTTTGGTCAACTGGTACATTTTCAATTATATTGAGTTCGTTTTCATCATCCAGTTCTAAACCTTCTGGAGCTTCATCTTTATAATAATTTGATATATTATGTAGTGCACCACAACTATAAATAATTTTCCCTGCCTTAATGGGATTATAATTTAAGACACGATGCTTTGATAAACATCGAAATCTTGATTTCAGCACTCCATTCAGTTTTTCAACTGTATTTCTACTTCTTATGAAATGGTAATTATAATTGCTTTCAGGTGTATTTTCTTGGGGATTCTCAAATGGTGTCATTAAAAAAGGTTGCAAAGGGTAACCAGAATCACCGATAAGGAAATAATTAGCACCTCCAATATACAAATTCTGCATTATTGTTTTAATATTTGAGGCTTGCCAAATTGCCGAGTCGTGAGTAGATCCAGGAAAACGTGCGTTCATATTTAAAATATTATAGTCACTATCTACAATAATTTGGCAATTTATACTGTAGTACCCTTTTCTACAATAGTATGGAAGGGCCGGGTAGTTTTCTGGAGGAGATATAATTGCAATATGAGTGCAATCTATAGCCCCCAAACATTGTGGAAAGTTATATTTATTTCTGAAACCATTACAAATAGTGTTTCTGGAATGCTCATTAATTGGAAATTTTATCCAGTTTGGTGTTAAATTATTATAAATTATTTCTGTCACTTCATCAATGCAACGACTCATGCTTGGTTGACTTAAAGCAAAATTGTATCCTTGTCCAGAGGATAATTGGTAGCTCCCAGTACCATAAAAGTTTAAAGTAGCTAAAATCTTCAGTTCTTTAGGAATTGCAGATACTCTTTGTCCTTCTTGCATATATGGACTAATCATATCAATGATAATCCTTGCAACATCTTTATTGAATCTAAATAGTTTTTTAAATGTTGAAGTGGGTAGCTGGAAAGGATTGCTCATATCTCGGATTATTCTTTGATTTAATCTGAATTCAGCTCTACAAAAAGAATAAAAAAATTAAATTTTGTTATAGGTGTAACACATGGATTATAAAAGTAAACTGAGACTTACCTTTCATCATTATTTATTATTTCATCAACTAAAGCTTCGCCAAATATATCATAATAAGCCATTTGTCTTTTTTAATTGTTTATCTGCACTATAATATATAAATAACAAACTAATAATCATATAAACTTAACCAAACAAATATAATCAAATGATATTTAACGGACTGCTAAAAATAAGAGGACACGTTTTGACATCCTCTAAAATATTCTGTTTTAGCGGGAGTTTTAACGGTTTAGGTTATGATTTTAACGGATGCATAAGTTACAGAATACAAAAATAATTTTAGCGGACGCTAAAATTTTAGAGGCCTCTAAAATTTAACGGAAGTGTTACAGAATACACCCCTATCTCTCTTTTTTATAGGCTTGGAGCAGAAAGATGTCTTTCTATCGAGATATCTACAAAATGTACACAAGATGCCAGAGATATGCATACAAACAATTTTTGTTAGATTATCCTAAGGTGTGTAAAATGCGACGAATCTCATCACACTGCAAATTTCAATTAAACAGTGAAAGATAACAAAGTTAGGTGTGAAAATTGTGGAAAAACTCGATCCAAAGTGAGGGATAAAATTAGGCAAACAGTAATTAATATTTAATAAAACGTCATACATATAACGACATTGTTTTGTTGACCATAGGAATTACGATTTATCGCAATCATATCTCTAGAATATATTTATTATAATGCTCTAAAACTAATTTTTTTGGTTATTTTTTAGCCTTAATAGAATAAAAATAAATAAGTAAGTAAATAAGTAATATGCTTTATTGTCACTAAAAATTGTACAAATTTTATGGACAAAACTTATAACAATAAGACAAGACAGAAGAAAAAAAATCAGAATAAGAATCGTTTGTTCTTTTAAATAAAAAAAAAACAATAAAATTCTTCCAAACTTAAACATAAAAATACTACCTAATTAGGAACCTACAAACTTGGTAAAATGTACCTAACAAAAAATAAAAAATTAGGAAAGCATATTAATGAATTAAAGGCTCAATATTCCACCTCTTTGTGCTAAACAGTGACCAAACATGTCATATAGATTTCTCCTCATAATTTGGAGTAGGGCTGGTGTAATGCTTGCAGAGAAATGAAGTATATTTGCCCTTAATTCGAGTAGTTTTATGGCCCTTTTAAACTGATGCCTTTAAATGTTTTTTTTTTGAGAAAACCCCAAAAAAGAAATCGTTAGGCACTAAGTCACAGGATCTAGCGGGCCATTTAATTGTACCGCGTATACTTATCAGTCGATCAGGAAACGTTTGATTGAGGAAGTCAATAGTTGCTCTAGAGTTGTGACCCGAACACCCATCCTGTTGAAAATAAATCTCCTGAAAATTAACAGGAAGGCGTCGAACTGCCGAAATGCTCTCATTTTTTCAAAATTGTTCAAAAAGTTGTAAATATTTGGGCCCGTCTAGATTTTCATCGATAAAAAAAGGACCGACAATATGGTCGCCTAACATCCCAGTCCAAACAATTACCTTTTGCGTATGCTGCGTTAGCACTGCAATACTAAGGTGCTAATTTTTTAGAGAATAATACCTTGCAAGTGATGGATTGTGTTGATTATGTAATGAAAATGAAGATTTATCAGAAAATAAAATATTTTTTAAAAAAGTGTACATTTCCATTCTTTTTATTGACCGTAAACTCACAAAACTCCATCCACCCAAAGTTATCTTCCGGAAACAGTTCTTGTGTTGGTTGTATTTTAAAACACTATTCCTTTTGAGAACTCGCTGAACAATTCGAGCATTCACGTTAACTACCCTAGCAATTTGTACACTAATGCAGGGTTTACTAGCTTCCACAAAAGCACAAATATCAATATCCCTGTTTCGACGCTCCTCATCGACAGGTCTAACACGTGGTTCATTACCTTTATCACACTTTTTACAACTGTTTACACATCCTGAAGTGTGAAAACGTTAAATGGTATTTTTAACTGTTGTAACAATTGGTGTTGGTCTATTTTTGAAGGCAACAATAAAAAAATCAAATCAATTACTTCATGTACCGAATGACAAATTGCAAAAGTTCAACAACAACCTGTAGACATGAATAACTTACCAACCAAACCTGGCATACCAAAGGAAATCACCGAGCTTAAAAATGATCCGAGAACTCATCACTTAACACAAAGATGGCTTAATGGAACAAGTCCAAAAAACAGAACCTGGAACGGGAATGACCTGAGTCGACATGGTCATGAATTAAAATGTTTTATCATCAAAAACAGCATTAATACTATGCTATTGTCGGATGCTTTACCACGAAAAACTATTTCAAACTAACAAAATACAGCACCTACTTTACTCACACAGCTGAAAATGCCCATGAAAACAAGAAAAAGTGATAAGGGAATAATCTAAAGTAAAACAATGACTAGTAACATAATAAAGTGTTTTAAGTGTAAAACAAGAATATTCATAATAAATTAAATTATAACTCAAACGAGTGAAGAGAGATAATAAACTTTCGGGTTGTGTCCACAAAAATCAGATTTAACCAGGTAGATACTAATATGACGTAACAAAATTGTACATACTAAAATTGCGTATAACTACTTAATTACAAAATCTAAAAAATCTCGTTATGCAAACTGAACTAATTGTGATTTATCAGTAAAACATATATATTATATTATCATGCATATCATATTTACAGCAGAAATATAATATTATTATATCTTAGAACATACATCATACACTAGGAAAAAAGGAAACAATTGTAATATTTTAAGCTTATAAAAGTACGGAACTGATATAAATGTATTATATGGTATAAACTACCTTTCGCTCATATTTTTATTAGTTTTTATTTTTTTTTTTTCATAATGATTTTTCAATCATACAGAAATAGATCTGATTGTACTTGTCCATTATGTTATTGATGTACAGTATTTTCCTGTTCAAATTTAACATAACAGAAAATTTCTCCAGTCTTGAAACAAAAATATTATTACGAACAATGCATCAATGTTCTCCCTTGTGTTCGTCTCCTAAAAGGAAATAAGGGAAACAGTGGTTGAATTTCAATTTATTTGAGGCAGTTGAACTTGCAAGTAAATTTATTACCCAAACCCATTGGTGTCGATGAGCGTGAAAACGATACAATTGTTTGATTGTTGAAAGAGCATGGCAATTCGGGATTTTGATAAATGAAGGTTTTAATCATTTTCGTAAGTACATTAATCTTTTATATTTGCTCTTTTTACAAGATATTTATGTTTTCGTTAGCCATACCTTATTTGTCCAACAAAGTAATTACTTAAATATAAAGACCACATCGTCAATAACGTTTTCTTTTAAACAGTGTACACTCGTACTATATTAAAATAGCCTTGCAATGTCTTTCTACTAGATCAAATATTTTTGATATATCTATATATATATATATATATAATATATATATATATATATATATATATATATTATATATAATAAATATATATATATATATATATATATATATATATATAATAAATTCGGAACATAGGAATATAATGTATTTCGGCTCAATTCTGCTGTAGCTGGTTGGCCAACAAAAGATTGTCAAATAATTATATTATAAAAAATCCCATACTTAAGCGGGCTGCTGGATTCTGAACTCATACAAATTGAAAGCTACACATAAATCTACGATTATGCTGTCAAACCAGTTATAGTCCAGGAAATGTAGCATTTCACCTCGCAATTTTTTCGTGCGGCGTGGATTGACTTGAAATTTAACACAAGGTAGGTAATAGCCTAAGGATCAAAATCTATATCGAACCAAAGTGCGCCAAAGCCTAAGGGGTGGTTGCCACCCCATCTCCGGGGTGAAATTTTTTTTACGTTTTAACTACAGGTTTCGATTAGAAAAGTGATTCTAAACAAAAAATGTGCTATACATTTTTTTATAAAATGATATTTTTCAAGTTATTCGCGATTGAAAGTAACAACTTTTAGACGAAAAAATCCACGTTTTTAATCGATTTTTCGCGAATAACTCGAAAATGGTGCATTTTATCAAAAAAATTGTAGAGAACAAATTTGTAGCTTTTAAAAACGACAAATACAATTACAAATACAATATCAATGTTCAGCGGTTTTCTTCAAATGCCAAATTTGAAAGATTTAAAGTCAAATATCGGGAAAATGATGCATTTTTGGAAGAAAACTCACAAAACCTTTTTTAAAGAGCATAAATAGACCTATCATAAAAAAATAAGGTCAATACCTCATTTTTTACGAAAAAATCGAGGAAAACAACACCCTAACCACCCCCATAATTAAAATCGAGCTTCACCCTTCTGCAATTCCCTTTGTAGATGTATTGTTAATACGTCCAAGAAGTTTGACCCATTTAAAATGCTTAGTTTTAGAAAAAGTACAGCTTAAAGCGAGAAACGATTTACAATTTTATATTTTTTAACCTTCTTTTTTTAAATATGCCCGAAAATACTGAATATAATGAAAAAAATAAAAATTACCAAATTGTAGCTTTTTTAATGACTAAAATTATCCTTTATTTAGATTTGTTGTACAATGAATATTTGGCGAGATATAGCCGTTTAAAGCATCGATTTACGATCAAGCACCATCTTTTTCGAGCCCTTTAAACTCACCCCATTTGAAAACCAAGGGTTCCAAAAAGATTTAATTCACAGATCCTTGTAGCTATTAAAAACCTCTACAAATCGTTTTTGAAGAAACATCTATCGTTAAAAATTAAAGGAAATACGTTTAAAAAACCAGTTAATTTTTATCCGGAAAATTCCATTAGTATAGTACAGTACATTTCGGAGCATAATAATCTACAAAACCGGTATATTAGCTAGTGGGGCGTTATACATTCGAAATTTTAAGCGTTCTTATTTTGAAATCCCATACAACAGAATAAAACATCTGCTCATATGTCTATGGCTTGGCAATGAAAATATCAGAGCAACAGATTGGGGATGGTTTTCCAAAGATGGTTTGTTATTACCCATACGCATGAACAAACAACCTGCACCCGATAAATTTTTGAAAATTATTTTTTGCCAATGCAAAAAAGGATGCGGCGTTTCATATGGGTGCAGAAAAGTTGGTTTATACTGTAACTCTACTTGTTCTGGGTGCTCAGGTGAAGGGTGCAATAACAGTCCACCAATAATTGAGGAAGATGATGTTGACATAGATCACGATGAAGATGTAATTGATGACGAATAAAATTAATATTATAATTGTTTTACCTATAAATGTAAATATTTTCAACTATTTATGTAAATGTATAAGAATATATGGTGCCTTTTTATGTTGATAATTTTTTTTGTATTTAATTCTACTTTTTTCAATTTATATCTTATAAATTAGTTTATAAAAACTTCAATGTTGTAAAGTTTGATTTTCAAAAGTTGAAAATTTGCAAAATTTTGGCAAAAAATTGTATTTTAAAGTATAAAAAACTTACTATTTAACTAATCCAAACCAAATTTCACTCATCTTAGGATTTGTATTATTATTTTACAATTTTTGAAAATTTGGGGTAGTTTTCACCCCTAAGAACAATCAGGGTTCATCGGCATGACATAAATTATAAAGCACAGGGTGAGTTGAGCTTAATTCCAAATTTTTATGCAAGTCGTTTCAAGGTGAAATCATTTTCTTCGCATTACTAATTTTTTTATATTAATCTCTAATGAGGGTCGCTTTTTAAGGGTTGAAATATGATGGAACTTTATTGAAAACACGAAACCATCATTATTTAATTAATTCAAACCAAATTTTAGCCATATTCAGTAGGGTGGGCCGTTGAGTAATGTGTTTTTATTTTATTTTTTTAATTAAGTTGCCTGACCCCAGAAAAGATGTATGATAAGATAACTTATTTCACAGTGTTTTTTTTATAATTAATTTAATTTTTTTCCACTGCCACAGAGCTATATAAGAACGAGATTTTTATGAAAAAATCCAATCATTTAATATTATGTCAAATTCGTTTTTTTTTTTAATTTATTATGGTTGCCTGAGTCAAAAAAAGTGTTTTATACGATAAATTTGATCATAGTATTTTGTTTGGCAACTAATTTTTTTTCTACTGCCACAGCGCTGTATAAAATTAAGAATTTTTCAAAAAAAAATGTATTGTATGGTAGATTTATTTTTTTGCATACAAAAAATTAATTTATACTAAAGCTAAATTTGTTTTGAACACATAAAACAACAATACAAATAAAAAAATAGTTTATCTATAAATATATAACGATACAAAACAGAATGTCTTTCAAAAGTAACAATCACATTATTTCAAAAAAAAGTCTTTCTTTGATTCATATTTCGGCATATTTTCCCTTGATTTCAGCCTGTTCTTTATATAACCGTCTCTTTTTTCACTTCCACAGATAGAAGCTGAACCTTCTGTTACTATTTTGACGTCCCTCTCAACCGCTTGTGTGTGACAAGGGTATGATTTTACGTATGCCAAAAGACTGGTTTCAAGATTTTCAACAACTTCCCTTAGTTGGTCTTTTGATAGCTTCATAGTTACAGGAGGCTCTGTCCATAAAACTTTCTGGCAGTCGATAATCTCAAAGTAATCCTTACTGCCAAAAAATAATTCTGGTACTACGAAATGTCGCTGATCATTGTAATTTAACTGTCTGCTCTTCAAAATTCTTTGGAACCTCAATTGTCTTATGTGTTTACGTTCGTCAAACAACATAGCCAAAATAATATTTTCTGGGCTCCCAAAGTATCCATTTCTTTGAATACATTTATAGACTATGTCTTTCAATTCTGGTAGTAAATAGTCGCAGAGTCTTATTGTCTTGAATAGATGCCTTGCACCATAAATACATGACGGGTGAGTCTTAATACAAAACCACATGGGCGCATACACTTTCATTACAAAATGGCTTAGTATTTGTAAATTTTCCGATGGGTTTCTGGTTGCTACATATAACCGAAGGATACGGGAAGCAGTGGTAAGCCACCGAGTATGAACCATTTTTCCAGGCTGTCTCTTAGAAAGTTTTTCTGAACAAGCACCACTTTTTACTGCTTGACAAATATCGTACAGGTATTTTTGATCTGTACTTAGATCGTTGCTGCGAAATTCGTCCACTGATGAATCTATTTTTGAAAATGAAACTACAGGAAGAGTTTCACAAACTTGCAGTCGTTTTCCAAGAGGCTCCGAAAACGCACTTGGTCCACTGGTATTGCCATCCAGTTTTTCAAATAGGTGTCTTAGAGGCAACTCGTTGGCGTGAAGCTGACAGATAAACCACTGCAGGGGCCTTCCAATTTTATTCTCCAGTAACACTATAATGCCTCCTTTACGCCCTGTATTTGTGACAGTACCGTCGCATCCAACGACTTCTAAGTTATTGAGGTCCAAATTACATTTTTTTAAAAACTCCAAGATTGCATTTGCTATATTAATAACAGTGCCAGATGTAGGACAAATGTGACCCAGATACTTAGAACCAGGTTCTTCTAACATTGTGATATGCTCTTCCACCACTCTTGCATTTTCCTGGAACACCAAAGACTTGTCTTTCCGTCCATCAAAGTAAAGACCACGAAGACATAATGGAATCGTTCTGAACCTCAATTCTTTTCTTTTCTCTTGCTCTTCTTATTTTGTTCTTATCGATGATATTTGTTTTATTTTGCGGATCTATGACACCAAAATCTATTAGCACCGCTGATGCAATAGCTGCTCCTGCTCGGTCTGAAACCAAATACCGGTCAAGTGTTTCAGCTAATCTTGGTATTTCTTTCAGATTGCGTTGAATGCAATCTGAGGTACTGGGCAAATTCGATAAGCTAGGTTGTAAGTTAAACACGGGCAACTTTGAAGTATTTGCATATGGAATAGAGAAGTCTGGGTCAAAATCTTCAGTATCATATTTATCACACACATATGTCGGTAATTTACAAGAAGATTGAACTTTTTCAATGACTGTTACACTAGTTGATTCTGATGTATGTAACGAAGCCATTATGAATGCTTTTTTCTCCTTCTGCAAAAGTTTCTGGGATTCAACTTTATCAAGGGCACCAATCTTCATTTTGCGACAAGTTCTTTGGTCTAGAAGAAATGCTCTTTCCAGTCGAGGTACCTAAAAAAATGTATTAAGAAAAGTTATTAAATTAATAACGTATCAGAGATTCAGTTTACCTTATATTTTTTTGTGCAATTACATGCAATAGTTTCAGAATCCTTACATTTACAGGTCACTATGTCAAACAATCGTTCACTGTTACTTAAAAACGATTCCAATTGAGATTTGTAACTGGGAACATTTTGTCTTTCCTTAAAAGGTTTAAGAATTTGTCTTCGTTGTTCTTGATATTTTCGCAGTAAAAAAATAATCCTTTGGTGGCTTATGATTGGAATTGAAGCCTTGATCCAAACAGTTTCTACTTTTTGAACTACAATTTCTAAAGCTTCTGGAATAAGTCGATTCTTATTGACATCATTTTTTTCCAATTCGAAACGAACCCACAAAAAATAACGGATAACATCTTTGTATGTTGGTAATTGCGAATCATTGAAATCACTAGGTGCGCCAAAAATTGGACACTTGGACGATTCTCTAGTTTTAGCCATTTTATCACACGCTACTTTCTACTTAACTGTCGGTAAAACACTAAAAATAATTTAAGTGTCGCTAGGCCGTTTAATTGATTGAAATATTGGTTTACACTTACACCACTGCAAAATCTGCAGCATAAGCGAGGCGTTGACCTCCTAGTATACTTTATTGTTATTGGGGAATTTCGGCACACTCTTTGAAGTAGGTTCCTAAAATAAATTTTTGTCTACTTATTAGTTAGTGGAAAAATATGCAAATAAAGTTTACTATACGTTATAAAGTATGCATCAAACCGCCAGAACAATACAGATTTTATTTCAATTTTTTTAATTTACAAAATAAATAACCCTGATATTTCAAAAATTATATAATAAAAAAATATAAAGATCTGCGTTTGAAATAATTACTATTTTTTATTTTTTCCACTGCCAAAATGACCTTTTATATTAAAAAAATATAGAGACTTTGTGGCAGTGGAAAAAAATATTTTTAGCTACTCATTTTGGACTTAAAATTTGTGTTTTGGTATAACTCAACTTTTTTGACCACAGGCGTTGTTATTTTCCAGAAAAAATTTTGTCGGCCCACCCTAATATTCAGGTTTAATATGATATTTTATAATTTTTGACAATTAGGGGTAGTTTTCACCCCTAAGAACAATCAGAGTTCGTCGACATGACATAAACTATAAAGCAGCGGGTGAATTGAGCTTAAATCGAAATTTTTATCCAAATCGATACAAGCCGAAATCATTTTTTTAGAATTAGTAATTTTTTACATTAATCTCTAACAAGGGTTGCTTTTTAAGGGTTGAAATATGATGGAACTCTATTCAAAAGTATAAAATAATCATTATTTAATTAATTCAAACCAAATCTTACCCATATTTAGGTTTAATATGTTATTTTATAATTTTTGACAATTAGGGGTAGTTTTCACCCCTAAAACCCTTCAGGGCACTTTGGTTCGATATAGATTTTGATCCTTGGGCTATTACCTACCTTCTACTAAAATTTCAACTGGAGACATGCAGGGCGAAAAAATTGCGAGGTTTTAACTTTTTTTGAGCTTCAATTCCTGAACTATTATCGCCTCCTTAGACAAACCCGTCTTACGCAAATAACTTTGTTGCGAGACAGATAGTTGAACGATATTTTATACAATGTCTATACCCAGGTATGGATTTATTTTTGTCCAAGTTTTATATTGGTCCACTATTTTAAATGCAGTTCAAACAGACATGTATTAAATTGTATGTTCCGTTTTAATTTGGTTCAATCTGTATATATATATATATATATATATATATATATATTTGGATTTTGTTGTTCTTAATAGATTTCCTGTGAAGTTGTTATTTGTTCTAAAAGCTGGTGTTTTGGATACTTTTGTTAATATCTGGCGTTTTTTTTTAGTAGTAATACTAATTTAAGGCTTTCTTATCTAGTTTTTGATTTAAAATTGTATTTATTGTTTGTTCGTTATACTTACTGTTTACTGTTATTTGCTAAATGATATTCAATTTTATCTTAAAGTTGTTTTTTGACATGGGAATTTCATTTAATCTATGTAACATGTTATGGTAGGCCGTCAATTAATGTTGAAATGATGAATTGTGCATATGTAATACTAGCGGGAGCAAGACTGCTGTAACCCCTGTAACATCCTCAGTTTAAACTTTAATGGATGCTTATCTCTGCTATATATATATATATATATATATATAATATATATATATATATATATATATATATATATATATACTAAAAGTTAAATGTTCACTTCACAAAATTAATTATTTAGAATGTTAACATGTATATTCGATATAACATACTTGCAGATCAAACTTATGTTGGTTTTAAGTAGAACACACTGTATTTTTTTATTTAAAATCTTCTTTGCCTTACAGTTGTACTATGTTATACAGGTTATTTACAAAGTTATAACCAATTTTCTATGAAAATCGTAAAAACTCCCTGTATAGCTAATTAACAAGAAGCAAAACAACAATGATCTCTTACCACATTTTATAGTGAATAGTCAAAAATTTGAAAATTTATTTCTATTGTAAATTGTCTGTATATCAAATATAGGGTAAATAAATACAATACAGTAGATAGATAGATGGTTTATTGGTAATAAATTAATACAAAAGTATTTTTTACAAGTCAAAGAAGATAAAATATATTATGTCAATATAGTTTATATGCACATACATAATATCAACACAAAACATAGATACATTGTTTAAATTATACTGTTGACAATTACAACAAATTAAAATCGAAAGTAAAATACTCCTCATATGTAAAAATAGCATTCACTATAAGGTAACTCTTAATTTTTGGCCTTAAACTGATGTAAATTAAGAGCTTTTATTGTAGCTGGCACTAAGGTGTTGAATTTTTTGGCTAAATACCTTGAACGATTTCTGGATCTCTCAAGACGGCTTAATTCTGGTATAAAATTATTGTTAAATCTGGTGGGATAATTGGGAAAATCTACATGCGCATTGTATTGGCTAATATTTTGTTTAATGTGCAACAGACACTGCATAATGTATAGACAAGGTAAAGTTAAAATTTTTAAAGCTCTAAAGGAGTTTCTACAGTCTGCTCTATAAGAGAACCCAGAGATAATACGAACACACTTTCTTTGTTATGCAAAAACTTTATCAATATGACAAGAGTGACCCCAGGAGAGAATAGCATATGTCAGATGAGAATAAAAATTACTACGATAAGCTGTTTCCCTAGAAAAATTTCCCTAGAAGTAAGCTGTACAAGGTTCCCGAAGAGGAATTGTAATTGTATAAATATAGTAATTTACTATATTGATTCACTGTTTCAGAATAACGAACATGTATAGAGGTAAAGATTTGACCATGAAAGCCTTGGCGAATTTAAAATCAAAATAAACAGTTAATCTAATATGACAGTATATTACACAGTATAAATAGTTAATACATGAAAAGTTTTAATTGTATAATAGAATCGTTGAAGTAACGGTTAACATTTCTTTATCTATATTATTATTTGTTCGGAGAAAAAATATGGAATTACCACCCGAAAAATCATCGAAAACTATCAGATAATCCTCCCACATTGGCCTAGGAATCTGGTAATTCGATACATCTTCAAGACATTTATTTGAATAATACGAACAATCGAAAACCGATATCACCGACTATAAATTTAAATAGAGGTGATTATAATACAACTTTTTTTAACATTTAGTTTTACAGAAAAAAAATCGCATACTATAATACAGTCAACAATAAATTTGAACCAAATAGTATGTGAGGAGAAAAAACCACAGAATACTCCTTTATTAATAATAACGTTGCTGGTGAATAATAAAGCTTCATCGGTAGAACTGCAGGAGACCAAAACTTCCGAAATAAGCGAAAAAAGAAGTGAATTTTATTGCTCAGGTAACCAGTTATCTTCTAAAATTATTTCCCAATCATCACATCACATACTGTAGTATTAAACCTACCTCCCCAGTCATGTAATAGTGGCAAACAAGATCTACCTTTGGTTAATACGTCAATAGACAAAGATTCGGAATTAGATAGTAAATATGATCTGGATAATTATAATATGAATGAAGGTCGTATAAGAAGAAAAAAGTCTAACCCTAGAAAACGCAAGCGCAATATTAATAAACAGCTAAGAATGGCAGAAAAACCATACCTAAAATGTAAAAAAATTGGAAAAAATGGTACAAAATACACAAATTAAAGAACAGAAAATTAAAAAAGGGTGCAATAAAGAGGCCTGTAAAAGTTAGGTAACAAGGCATTGTCAGGAATTTACAGAACAACGACACTCAGTTTTTAAAAATTTTGCAGTCTCACTTGGTCTGAACGTATGACATTTATTTGTTGCAATGTTAGAATAATAGCTCAAAAACAATGCACTGTTGAGACTGGTTTAAGACGCAACAATATGTTTGAGGATGTGTTATGTAATGGTCGTAAAAATTTGGTGAAAAAAAGTATGTAGAAAGATGTTCCTAAAGACTTTGGACGTTGGATACATAATGATACAGAATTGGGTAAAAGATAACACTTTTGGCTTATCTTATGTAACATTGCGGCCAGTAATAGGAGCAGTATTTTAAAGAAATTTTAAACATTTGCAGATTAAACTTGATCAGAAATCCACTTCCGTTAGTTATAAGGAAGTTGATGTGGTCTAACTCTTCCAACTAACGAGAACAAAAGGTCTGGGTTCCAAGTTGTAGCGGCCTGGGAGGGAACGTACCTGGTCCGTAAGGAGATCAATGTCCTTGTATATAGAGTAAAACTGATGGAAACGGAGTTCACCTGATACTGTGTTCTTATAAAGGACAGAATCCACGGAACAAATATGAATTGACAGCATATCCAATGTCACTTGTACCAGCAGGAGTTTTATCGATACCATAAAATAAATCTGCCTTAGGTTCTATAATAGAACAGTTTACAGTTGTTACAAAATCACAAAACGTGTTACATTTTTGATGGTATGGGATTGATTCAAGTAGTTGGCAAACCATCAAATGCCAAAACATTTGACGACTATGCAAGAATTTTGAAATCAATAGTGTTCAAGAACCCCTACAACGTTAAAAGGATCGATTTTGTTTTGGATCACTACAAGGAATCTTCCATAAAAAACTGCACGAGACAAAAGAGAGGCGCCAAAATTAAATCAACACAACGGTTAATTAAAGGTCCGGATACAGTATTACCTCAAAAATGGAATTCATTTATTAATTGAGTTTTTAATAAAAACCAGCTTGCACACTTCGTAAGCAATCAGCTAGTTAAATATTCCTTAACAAATTGTACCGCTCACTTCGTATCCAGCAGAGGATTTTGCGACGTTTTACATTACAAAACAAATTTTGGTTTGAATTCTGAAATATTAGTCTCATCACATAAAGAGGCAGATACCAGAATAATATTACACATTCTGTCAGCAAAAATGGAGGGATATACAAAATGTATAGTCGACTGTAAAGTTACCGATGTGCCCATTTTAAAGACCTTTCAACTCCAGAAGTTTAGATAAGGGTTGGAACAAAGGACAACGAAATATTTATAGGTATCCACGAACTCTCTATGGATTACTCCCTAAGGAAATGTTGACCAGCCTTTCATATTGGAAGGTATTTCTATTAAATTATAGTCTCCTATCTAGAGTGGGAAGTGAAGAATATTTGAGCAAAGATGTTTTCGATGATATGATATTGTTAAATCTGTTATTCTTCTTTATACACCTAACGACAATATTAAGTGTATTAATACTCTAAGAGGTATTTTGGCCACTACGAAACCTAGTCATAAACTGCCTCCTACTTTAGACAGTCTGAGGCAACACTGCCTTCGTATACACTTCCAGACGAAAATATGGCTATGTAGTGCGACACCAAGACCATGTCTGCCAAATCCGTTGCTAAGTGGCTGGAGTAAACAAAATGGAGAGCTGGTACCAGTTTTAAACACGGAACCCATGTTGACGAAAGATACGTCAACTATTCTGAATAGTTGTAAATTTAAAAAAGGTGAATCAACTTTTGCCTTTTTATGTGAAGAATAATTATATTAGCTTTTTTTTAATAATTTTCAGACTGTACAGGGCCCAATGCTCGTGTAAAAGGAAGCAGATCAAATGCATTGGTTCTTGTAAATGTGTGGCCCAGGCGAAATGTGGCAATAAAGGTAATATACGTGAAACAATTTTAACCGTAGAAGATGTTAGTTCTGAGAATACTGAAGAGTCTGACTTAGAATAAGATAATTTATGCCAATCATATTGTAGCTTAAAAACCATTCGTCTAGTTTTGTGCTGGTTTTAGTATATCACACGATTTCTCCTGCATCTTTTGAGTTTGTATTTATATGTTTAAAGCTATATCTACAAATAGTTGGTACAAGTTTCTGTTCAAACTTTTCACAACAAAATTTCCTCTAATAAAGTCTTCATGAAATTCTGGATACTTATCAGCAAATTTGTACATGTCCAACAAATATAATGTTCCCCAAAAAGAATAGTTCACATGGCCAAATGCAAAGAAGTAAGGATGCATTTTTCGAAAACTAGAACAAAAATGTATTCTCCAGTTTCCGCGTCCTTCAACAAACTGAAAAGGAAATGGACTTTATGGAAAAAAAACATGCCTTAATCTGATTTTTGACTCAAGTTCACTGTCAGACCTGCTGCTTTTCGTTAAATCCGTTTCTAGATGAAAAAAATATTTACTTTAATATTAAGTAGATATTTAATATTTTTATTATAGCAATAAGCTAATTAATAACTTTTAATAATTTAAAACTTTTAATATAAAAAATCTCAGCTCAGTGGATTTCGCGCTATTAGTATAAAATAATGCACAATGATGCACTTTCGCAATAGAATATACAACACAACAGCGTTTCAATGTAAAATCGACCCTAACAACATCGCCATCACTAGAGTCGATTTGCTTTGACTTCAGATTAGAAATCTCGCCCTTCCTCGCATCTCGGCGTTCAGCACTGTCCGTCGTGACATGCCGTTCGATTTATTTAATTCTTTCTTAAACTAAGTATCCAATCGAAATTCTAAAAAAAACCCACGTGTTCTTTGATTTTTGGTCTATAATGTTTATAGAAAGTAATTTTTTGCTAAACCCAATATTTTTCGAGGTAGAGCGAGGTAAAAGATTTTAAAAATATGGGTTTTCAGAACAAGTGATTTTGTATGAAGGCGCTCCATATACAACAATGGTTTGACGTATTTTTATAAATAAAATAAAAATATTTCTAATGTCCAGATCAACATACAAATTTGAGGAATGAATTTTCGGTTATCGTAGATCCGAAAAATAACGAAAAAAAAAATTAGCACTTTTTTTTGTAAGGCTCCCCACCACTCCCCTCCCGCTACGATTTTTGGACGACCAAGTGATTTTGCATTAGAAAGATATTAGAAACGAAAAAAAATAGGTTTTACATTTTAGCAACAAAGTGCCCACCAAAATCTATTCTAGAAGCCTTTTGCCAGTCTATTTACTCTACTATATCGAATCCATCGTGAATTTGTAAGTTATATATATATATATATATATATATATATATATATATATATATATATATATATATATATATATTTTCGTGTTAATTACAGTTCAACGTTTTAATTCTTCATGGCTGTAGATTTATGCAGAATCATGGATAAATTTTTAAATGGGCGTAAGAGAACATTAGACGATAGTCAAGCATCAACAAGTTTAAAGCCGAGCGTGGAATAATATTGAGAAAATATTCTCAAGAATATTTAAATTTTGTATTGATCAGTGCTGAAGTAAATAAAGAAAGATACCTATGTATTATTTTTTTAAAAATTTTGGCGGAAGACGGAATAAAACATATTAAATTTAAACATTGGGAAACTCTACATATTTTGTCAGTGGCGCACCTAGAATTTTCTTGGTTGGGGGGTTGGTTGCTCACCGAATTTTTTTTATGCTAACTTCAAAAGTTGGGTTTAAAAATTTATAGAATGTGCTGGCAATATCCGATTAACTCTGTCCTGCTATTTACACATTTTATGGCACGAAGCCATAAAATTGCAGTTGGTACTGTTGGCCTTCTAGCAGTGACGATAAAACTTTCATTAAAAGCAATTATTGTAGGTGTAAAATAATCTCCCGAAAGCATTATGACCTAGAATATCACAACAAAATAAAACATGCGGAGACGGCTCTGACCTTGGTTTAGCAAACCACATTTAGGTTAGCTCCGATAATATCGTTTAAATCTAATAGATTAAAGTGATCAAAAATAGTTCAAAGTGTTTACTACAAAAATCTAGAGTGCTTTTCAACGATTGGTCTACAATCGCAGTGAGTAAAATTAATATTCTCAATAATACATAATTACAACATATTCTGATAGTCAACAAAATTATCACAAAGGCCGTTTCAACCGGTTTCAGAGCGGGTTTATTTAAAACTCTGCTGATAATACAGAGCCGGATTGGCACGGGTAAAAAATTGACTATGATAAATAAATTTAAAGACAAAAATTATTAACCAAAAATGAATCCAAAAGAGAATAATCCTTCAAAAAACACCACACCATCTACATACTCAAACATACTAACTTCATTCAAATATCCGGCAAAAGACCAAGCTATTGTACTATCTGCCATAGAAGGAATTAAAATTCATGATTATATAGTTGCCATTGGATCACTTGTCCTTCCAAAGAACATAGTTTTTGCCTCGAAAATTGCAAACAACCGCATTTGCATTTATTTATCTTCTAAAAGAATAGTAGACCAACTCATTGATTCACACAAATACGTCAAAATCAGCAACGTGCAAGTAGAAGTCCGCAGATTAATAACTCCAGCATTAAGATTAGTCATCTCGAATGTTTGTCCAACCATTCCAAACGAAGTTATAGAAGAAGAACTCAAGAAAATGGGAATTATAGCCATATCAAAAATGACATTTCTTCGAGTGGGTATGTCTGAGACAGAATATAACCATGTTCTAAGTTTTCGGCGGCAAATCTACATCAATCCATTAGAAAACTTATCCATAACAGACTCTTTCAACATTTCTTTTGATTCCACAACATATCGAATATACCTTTCTATAGACGAATTTAATTGTTCTAAATGTCGAACAATAGGACACCGAGAAGTTGACTGCATTCAAACAACGGATTCGCCCAGTGAACAAATGGAAACAGAAGTACCTGAAAATCCTAATTCAAATAACCAAACCAATATAGAGCTAACTGAAACCACCAATAAAACTCCATCTGAAGTCAACATTCCCTATAACCCTCCAGCTCCTACCCTATCTATAACTAGCAACGATAACCCATCTTTAAATAAAGATAAGGCCAAAAGACAATTATCAAATTCTCCAGATGTTTCTGATATTCCCACATCACAAGACGTCTTCTCTGTTCCCAAAACATCTAAACCAAAAAAAAGGGCCAAGTCGACTGAAAATACATTTGCTGTCCTCGATCCTATTAAAAACTTAATAGAACAAAAAAATCCGCCCTTTCCTATAGGTTATTCAGAAATATGCCTATTTTTAGAAAATGCCACTAACTCTAAAAACCCTGAACTTATAGCAAAAGAATACACCAATGAAATATCCGAAATTATTGACATTCTCACTTTTATCCACGCAAATATTCAAAATCCCTCTTTAAAAAGAACAATTACAACTATTAAGAAAAAATTATCCTCAAATTATTATTCATCTACAGAAGAATCTGACAACGACACAATTAGTCAGGATAAATAATGTCTGATACATTTTTAATTCAATGGAACCTAAACGGATTCTACACCCACCTTGAGCAATTAAAACTTCTTATAAACGATTTCTCCCCCATTGTAATTTGTCTGGAAGAATCTCACTTTAAAAACAATTCTGTAACACTTAGAAATTATGTGCCATTTCTGAAAAACAGAAATGGAATGCATGCTAGTGGTGGAGTAGCTACTTTCATTCGAAATGACACTGAAGCAAAAATCATTCCACTTATTACAAACCTGGAAGCTGTGGCTGTGTCAATTACCTACAGTAAAAACATCAATGTTTGTAATATATACTTACCGCATCCTAACCAAGACGACATAAATGAACTAACAGCACTCATAGAAAAATTACCCCATCCCAAAGTAATTCTAGGCGATTTTAACTGCCATCACCCAGCGTGGGGTAGCCAAAAAATCGATAAATGTGGCAACTTTCTACACAGTCTGATAAATAAATCAAATTTAATCTTATTAAACACTGGAAAGCCAACAAGATTCAATTCATATAACGGATCATTCTCTGCAATTGACCTGACTCTGTGTAGCCCATCACTAGCACACATGTTTCAATGGAACACAGCAAAAACTCTGCACGACAGTGACCACTTCCCCTTACTTATTTCAATCGAGACAAACCAACCTCTTAATCCGAATGTATATCAAAGATGGAAAATAAAATCAGCAAACTGGGAACTTTTTCAAAAAGACTTGGAAGACGAGATGGAAAATTATGAGATATCAAATGACATTCACAAAACCGTCACGGACTTTAACAACATTATCTTAAATTGTGCATCTACATCTGTAGGAAAAACTAAACCGTGTAAAAGGCAACCGGTACCCTGGTGGAATCAAGAAATCTCTCGGGCCTTGGCTGCTAGCAAGCACGCCTTTAATGTTTTTAAGAGACACAAAACAGAGGAAAACCTAATAAAATTTAAGAGATTGAGAGCTAGTACACGATTCTTAATAAAAAAGAGTAAGAAGGAGACCTGGATTGAATATGTTAGAAGCATTAACACATCCACACCAGCAAATATAATCTGGAACAAAATAAAGAAAATAAAAGGATCAAGTTTACCTTACTCAATAAATGCACTTTCATATAACAACCAAATCATCTCTTGTAGAAACGAAATTCCTGAAATTCTAGTAGACGTATTTCAAAAAAACTCTAGCGATTCTGTACTAGATCCGATCTTTTCTACACATAAGACTACCACAGAATTTGTAGACATCAAAATTCGCAACCAGATCTCTCCCATAAATGTACCCATAACTTTGCAAGAATTAGATTTTTCTCTTTTAAACTTAAAAACCACATCTCCAGGTCCTGATGATATTCCATCGATATTTTTAAAAAATCTACCCCAAAAATGCAAAAAGATACTTTTAGACATCTTTAATCACATCTTTTTAAATCATTACTTTCCTGATAATTGGACCAAAGCTATTATAATCCCAATTTATAAACAACACAATCCAAAAGATTGTCCCACATCTTACCGTCCTATTTCCCTCACCTGTAGCATGTGTAAACTTCTCGAGAAAATTTTAAATTACAGGCTTACATGGTATCTAGAAAATGAAAATCTCCTGACCACAGTTCAAAGTGGTTTTCGACGAGGAAGATCTGCTAACGACAACTTAGTGGCACTTGAGTCAACCATTCATGATGCATTCTTACTAGATCAGAAAGTTATAGCAGTCTTTTTTGATGTGAATAAAGCTTTCGACACAACATGGAGATACCTCATATTAAATAAACTTGATAAATGGGGAATTCAAGGACATATGCTTGCGTTTATAAAAAACTTTCTGAATAAAAGGGAAATACAAGTAAGAGTAAATGGATACACCTCTACCACTAGAATACTCGACAACGGTGTTCCACAAGGTTCTATTTTAAGCCCAACTTTATTTTTAATTGCATTTAACGATGTAATAAATACAATTAAGCCTCCTATAAAAGCAAACTTATACGCTGATGATTTAGTTGTGTATATTAAATGCAAAAATATTACATCTGGGGCTAAAATACTACAGAACCTTCTATACAAAATCGAAGAATGGTCTTCCAAAACAGGCTTCCTCTTTTCAACTAATAAGACACATTACACAGTTTTCAGCAAACGCAAGAATACCATTCCTGTTTCGTTAATATTTAACGGTCAAAATATATCTCATTCAGAGGAATCGAATTTTTTGGGCCTAACGTTTGATTACAAATTAAACTGGAAAACACACATTACGACTTTACAACTAACTTGTCAAAATAGAATAAACTTGCTGAAAATTCTATCCAATAATATATGGGGAGCTGATTCTAGTATTCTGCTTAACCTCTACAAATCAATTATTCGCAGTAAACTAGACTACGGTGCAATATGCTACGATACAGCAAATAAAACGTTTCTAAAAAACCTTAACACAATTCAAACAACAGCTCTAAGATTAGCCGTCGGTGCCTTCAGAACCAGTCCTGTAAGCAGCTTACAAGTAATATCAAGAGAACCCCCTCTACATCTAAGACGACATCTACTTAGTTTAAATTATGCAGCAAGAATATCTTCCAATAAAAAGCACCCATTATATTCTGAGATTATTAACGCACCTACATCCAATTTGTATAGAAACAAACAATATAAAGACAAACCCTTTAGGGAAAGAATCAATCAAAAAGGATTCAATTGCAATGAATTCAAATTATCCATAACTACAAAATTAGACTTTCCTCCATGGCTTACCCCCTTACCTATCACCGATTTAACTTTAACACAGTACCCAAAAAATACCACAAATCCTAACCTTATCATTAACGCATTCAAAGAAATTATGGAGAAGTATCCAAATCACCACATAATATACACAGATGCATCAAAAACTGAAAGTGGCCATGCTGCAGCCTTCACAAATAAAAATTACAAATATGCCATTAGAATTCCACAGCATTGCAGCATTTACACCGGAGAAACCACAGCGATATTAGAAGCTATCAAGAAATCCTCTTCAACGACTGAAAATAATATTTTAATCATCACAGATTCACTCAGCGCAATTCATGGAATTAATCAACTTTACCCTAGCCATCCTATTGCACAAAACATAAGAAATGAACTTAATGCACTACACCATATAAATAAAAAGGTTACATTTATCTGGATACCTTCACACATTGGCATTAAAGGCAACGAGGAAGTTGATCAATTAGCATTAAAATCCATCAAAAATGAAAATGTTCCAGAAATTACTAAATATCCCACACCGACCATAAACGACAGTCCATGAATCATATAATAAATTTATGGCAAGCAACCTGGGATGCAACAGACTCTAAGTTGAAAACAATAAAGCCTCGAGTAGACTCTAGCCTACCACAACAAGGAAAAAGAAGAGATCAAGTAATCGTAAATCGTCTTCGAATCGGCCACACAATACTAACACACCAACACCTTCTAAATAAAGAACCAGCTCCAATTTGTACCTACTGCTCTACTCAACTCACGGTGAAGCATCTGATAGTCGACTGTCCGCAGTTCCAACCTCAGAGAACATGCCGAGGAATTAGTGGAAACCTGAGAAGTGCGCTTACGACAAATATCTCGGATTTATTGCAGTTTCTAAAAGACATAAACATTTATAATAAACTTTAATTTAACAAACTGTACTACTGTGTATGTCCCCCCACTAATAACCCTTGGTGGTTGATGTGGGTTTTGTATGTTTAAATAAAAAAAAATAAAACATTTATAATTGATATAATATTTTATTAACTTTTGCAAATACGCTGAAACTACCATTGTTGTATCGTCCCAGTTACTTTTTGCAGAGGAGTCAGTTTGATATTCTGATCTGGCAGTAGTGTATTTATTTTGATGTACACCAAAGTTGGTGCATTCCTTACAATTATCCACCAATGCATCCTTTTTGTGAGACGTGGATTTTGAATACAAGTCAAATTCACACCACCAGCAGTCTTCGTGCCCTAATTTTACAAATGAAATATTTAAAGTTACGACAACATCTCGATATAAATAATAAGAGAACTTAGTTGGATATTTTTTAATAAAATTCTGGTACATCATTTTTATTGTGATGTCACTGAAAAGATCACGTCGTTCTGGTGCGTGTTCCCAGCGGTAGTATGGTTATGTGGCTTTAAATGATTCTATATGTTCTTTAATAATATTTCGATTTATTTTAATTTTTAACGTCATTTCTTGTTTATTCCTGTTGACCGCCACTTTTGAATTTGTTTAAGTAAGGCCATCTCTAATAACTGTCATTTTTTTTTTTTCATATCCCAGCGTACTCATAATAAATATTTTGCAGACACATTGTTTTCATCCGTCATTGTCTTTAAGAAAATATAAAAAACTTTTCGACCTTCCAGACACAACACTAGCTGTCATTGTGCCCAAGACTAGGATGTAGTGCATTAAAGCCCTTCCCCTTTTTTAAATTCAATGTTTGTTTCGTCTCTTCTAAGTGTTTTCTGTTTTAGTGTGTTTGAATTGTCCTTAATTGTTTGTATTTTAATATATTCTATTCACTTGACTTTCCAATAATTTACTAATTGCCAATAGAACTTTATCAAAGTAATTTGATAACTACAGGTTGGAAAATAATTGCACACCCACACAATTTTACATCTGAACATATTCATTGTCATAAAACTGTCACCTTCTTAAAACAATTACTCAATAAATAACACACATTTCAAAAATATATCTCTCGAATAAGTATAAATAGCTTTTAATAACACAATGATATATTACATTACTTTCATTTAACAAACAATCACACACATATCTCTTCTTCATTGGATCAAATCTATCTCCTCAAGAACTTCCCGTTTACTGTCAAACAACTGCAATAATAGAATTGAGTTCTCCATTCAACAATATATAGTAGTTTCAACCATGTTCTACCATCCATCAATTAATAGAGTACCGGCATGTAAGTAATGTTTATTTTATTTATTTATTTGCTCATTTGTTAATTTATTACAATCGAAGAGACTATTTTATAACAATTTGTGGGCCTTACCTTGTCTGTTTAAACTTTTAAAATTTTATACCTTTTATTCAACTTACTCATTTAAATAAAACCACAGACATGTAATATTGGCATAATTATTGTAATTTACAACATCTACTTTGTTTATCGTTATTGGACAACACCCTAATATGGGTTTTTATTATTTCAGCATTTGTTTAACTTTGTATCGAGACCTGAGGATGCTTTGCATATTGTAGAAAGCGAAACCGGTCGTCAGATAGTTAAATTAAATTGATTGTGAGTAAGTCTTATTTATTATTTCTTTACCTATTTGAAATGGACTCACACAAGCAACACATTCATAATCTTCACTTTATTTAAACCTATTATATTTACGTTCGGTTCCTCAATGTTTTCCGTATCTGAATCTGACAAAATAAAATCGGGGTCATTATCATGCTGATGTTTAGGTTCCTTCACGACACGTCGTCATAAACTATGTATTTTCATCCTTTGTTGGTTATTTAAAATATGCAGCCCTTTAAATGCTCTGCTATTTCTGTCCATTTTTACTGGTTCAGTTAAGATTAATACGAGTAAATAACTGAAAATCAGATACGCCGAATAACGCTTACAACAGTTTAATTTTTAGGTTAAGGAATTAAAAAGGCGGGAACACTATGAATGATTCATAATGTTGTATTCAATGTGGGCTCCGAAAATTTTTAACATTAACAAAGTTTAATGTAAGTTATAAATTGTGAATCTTAGTGATATATTGAAATAAACTGTAAGTGTACAAACTCTTTACATAATATCCAGTTAAATTAGCATATAAGTCAGCAAATTGCAATTATTTGTTATTGTTGTCAATAAACAAATCCAGTTTTGTCAGCAAAAAACCGCTTTTAGTAAAGACCGATATACCTGTTTTAGCAGGTGTACAGGGTCGGACTTTTAACGAACGTTTATCAAAATAAATTCAAACATGGAATCACACAATAGTTCTACAATACAAGACCATCAAATTCAAATAAACTCATCACATTCATACTCTTAGGCAGCGTCGAGAGTGTAATTTCCTTTACAGTCCCAAACAATTATCTTTAGTGCTTTAGAAAACACCAAATTTCAAGACTACCTTCTACCACTTGGAAATATAATTCAACAGAAAAATATAATCTTCTCTTCTAGATTATCTAATAATCACATATGTATGTATTTATCCAATAAACAGATAGTGGATGATTTTATGAATAATCATGGTCAAATAGAAATACAAGGTGAAATTGTGAAAGCAAGAAGGTTAGTTAACCAGCGGAACGACTTGTGCTCTCCGGCGTATGTCCTTCAATACCGCACGACTTGCTAATCAATGAGTTACAAAAAATCGGCATAGTTCCTGTCTCCCCCATGACGTTCCTCAAAAGAAGTGCTTCTATGCCTGAGTACAATCACATCCTTAGTTTTCGAAGACAAATCTATATCAGTCCTCAAAATATAACACTACCAGAGTCATTTACTCTTGTTTTTGACAACACGATATACAGAATATACATTTCTCAAGACAGTTTAGTTTGCTTTAGATGCAAGAAGACAGGACACATCGCTTCACAGTGCTCCGAACCACTAGCTCAACTAAGCCCCAACCAAAACAATGAAGCATCGGTATCCAGCGCAACAAATATATCCTTCCAAGCATCCAACGACACAAACCCATCTCAGTGTGAACAAATATCTATTTCCAATATCCCGGAGATACCGAACAAAGTAGATGCATCAAATAAGGACAGTCACATAATTAATCAACCAAAAAGGAAATTTGATGAAATTATTTCACCTGAAGCAGATTCATCTTCGAAAGAACATTTTTCCACTACCTAAAGTCCAAGCAAAATCTAAAAAAGCAAAATAAGTTTAGCAAGCACTTCTAAATGCTCATTTTCTCTCTTACTTGACCCTGCTGAAAACTTCATAAAAAATCACCCTCTACCTGTCCCTCTAAACTCTGTCAAGTTTATCCCCATTTAAAGGAAAGATCCATAAAACGTAAATTCACGTCCATAAGGAAAAAAATCCATAGTTATCTTAACAGAGAGACATCGGATGCCGAAAGTGACATCTCAGTTATGTTTTCTCAGTTAAGCCAACATTAAAATTCAAGTCTCTACTTCAGTGAAATAATCCTAGATCAACAATACAATGAGTGTATTAAAATTTATACAGATGCATCCAAAGGTAAACTTGGCGTTGGAGTAGCAGTGGTTACCCCAAATGACACTTTTCAATTTAAACTTCCTCTAAATGCCAGAATCTATACTGCAGAACAATTTGGTTTGTTCAAAGCCATCAAGCAAGTAAATATTAAAAACTTCCCTTGTTATCTAGTCCTTTCTGACTCTCTCAGCGCAGTCAAAGCTATGCAAAATGTATACCCTAAACACCCCATTGAGAAAATTATAAGGGCCGAAATAATGAAAGCTCAAGAAAATTTCAGAGGTCCACTTCAAGAGTCCACTTCCTGTGGATACCATCTCATATAGGCATAGAAGGGAATGAAGAATTAGATACGAGTTCGTGTAACGCTATCACCAGCGACGCATTAGAAACAGAGTGTTAGAGTGTCGCAGGTAATCTAAAAGTTTATTTCAAAAATAAGGTGATAAGTGCGTGGAATCGGGAGTGGAATAACTCTAGTTTGAAACTCAGAACCATCAAAAGTGACATTTTTTTCATGGAAGTCCACAGCCAGAAGTAGAAGATGCCAAATTATTATTACACGTCTACAACTTGGACACTTTAGGTATACTTATGCCTATCTCTTCTCAAATAGTGAACCTCCAAAATGTGAAACATGCATTACAGTAGACAGTATAAAGCACTTCTTGATAAACTGTCCTAAATATGTAAATCAAAGACAGTCTTACAATTTGCGAAATAACCTGAAAGCACTCCTCAACAAAAGTTTAGTTCCGAACAATTTATTATGTTACTAAAAATGTATAAATATGTTACACAAAATTTAACTTTATTACTTGTTCTTCTTCAGTGCCTTATCCAGTCCGGATGTTGGCGATCATCAAGGCTATCATGGTTTTGTTGACTGCTCTGCGAAACAGCTCCGCTGAGGTCATCCCAAACCATTGTCGGAGATTTTTCAACCACGAGATACGACGGCGTCCCGGTCCTCTTCTGCCAAATGTTCAATTGTTCACAAATTGTAATTAATTGTTACAATGATTGATTGTTACAAATGTTGAATTTAAAAGTATTACAAAATGTTACACGAATGTCGCTAATAATCTTTGTGTGGATGCGACTTTGTCTCTTTAAATAAAAAAAAACTATGAGTGTTAGATTGTTAGAATGTTAGGTTAGATCTTCCTGTTGTTAGAATGTTTTGTCGAAAATACACAATTATTAAGCAAGTTTTTCGAAACTACAAATTGTCTTGTGAAGATACGACTCAAAATGTTAACAAATGGAGATTCGACAAATTGGCTTAACATAAACTGAAAAAAATATGCAGATCCGACAAAAAAAAGTGGAATAACTTATTCGTAAACAGTAGAGAGGACTTTTATTCTTAACATATAGGTAGATTATTTGGCTATCAATGTGTTGGCGTTATAACCTAAAAAAACTCAAAATTGCAGATACGACTTCTATTCTTAAAAGGCAGTATTAATATTACATCAGATATATTCTATGTCACATTATAAAAGTAGTAACCTATAACAATCCTTTATATAGAATTTTTAAGAAACTTGGGAGTATACTATGTCCACTTATTTCATAATTTTATAATTTTACTGAATATTAGGTAAAGCAACATGTATATGAGCATTAAAAAAGTGTTTTAATTTAATTTACTGCTACAATTTCATGTAATGAGATCTCAAAAATAAAAAAAACATCTCCTGTAAAATATGCATTTTGTAACTAAGTATTATATATATTTTATACATATTTTATATATTTTATTTGACCCCCATTTCCATAAAAATTGTTCCCAGGTTAATTCTTACCCTGGATTAGGAGTAAGAGTAAAATAATCGAAAATACCGGAAAAGTGTCCTCCTTTAATACATTTAGCACCATGTGTCCACCGGTGGACACACCATAATAATAATGAAAGAAATAAAATAACAAATTCAACACCTGAAGAAAGACACAGAGAAAAAAAAACAGAACAATGTCAAGAAATAGAAGAGTATCAGAGTCGATATGATAACTTCAATGTTCATCAAAAGGTGAAGGAAATAGCTGGAAAATTCGAAAACGCAACAGCGGAAAAATAACAGATATTGAAGGCAATCTTGCCATAACCAAAGAAGATAAAAAAAAGTATGGAAAGAATACTTGTGGAAACTTTCCATGACCTTAGAACAGTACAAGAGCCCATCGTTGAAGAAAATTTAGGTCCTGAAATCCTACCAGAAGAAATAACGGCAGCCGTCAGACAAATAAAGGATGGAAAGACACCGGGACTTGATGAAATTCCTGCAGAACTGCTGACGCTATTAGATACAGAACAAATAAAAATAATAACTGGTATTTAATGAAATATACAAGGCAGGAAAAATACCAGTAGAGTGGCTCAAATCGGAGTTCGTACCATTGCCCAAAAAACCAGGAGCAAAAGTTTGTGAAGATTATAGGAGAACAAGCCTAATGAGCCATCTGCTGAAGCTGTTTTTAAAAGTCATCCACAAAAGAATTTACCGGAAATGCGAGGAACAAACTGCGCCCAATCAGTTTGGATTTGTGAACGCCGTTGGTATGAGGAAAGATTTATTAAGCGTGCAGATCTTGTTTCAGAAATGTAGAGATGTCAGCTGTAATGTTTTTGCATGCCTGATTGACTACAAGAGGGCTTTCGATAGAGTCAGGCATGAACAAATGATGAAAGTGCTGAAGAGGACAGGGATTGATGAGAAGAGACTTAAAAAATTATAGCTAATCTGTATTGGAATCAATCAGCGGTACTCCGAATAGATGGATAATATACAAAACAGGTTAAAATCTTAAGAGGAGTGAAACAGGGGTGCATAATTTTACCACTGATATTCAATCTGTACTCGGAGCACATTTTTGAAGAGGCACTAAAAGATATTGATGAAGGCATCTCAATAAATGAAGTCAAGCTTAATATCCTGCGGTATGCAGATGATACAATAGTGTTTTCCAATACCATAGAAGGGCTGCAAAACTTAATGAACAAAATAACAGAAACAAGTAGAACATCTGGACTGGATATAAACACCAGCAAAACCAAGCTAATGATCATCAGCAAGCAAAACATAACTGGAGCAAAACTGTATGTGAACCAAATGAGAATTGAACGTGTCTCACAATACAATTACTTGGGAACTATAATCAATGAGTCGTGGGACAATACCCAAGAGATTAAATGTCGCATCGGAAAGGCCAAAAGTGCATTCTTGGCTATGAGCTCTGTGTTCAAAAGACATGATCTCACCCTGAAAACAAAAATAAGGCTCCTTAAATGGTACGTGTTCTTAGTGCTTCTGTATGGAGTAGAAACGTGGACATTGAAGGCGGAAACTTTATCAAAACTTCAGGTGTTTGAATTATGGTTATACAGAAGAATCCTGAAGATACCATGGACAGACAAAGTGACCAATGAAGAAGTACTGCGGAGGATGAACACAACCGCGGATTTGGTCAATATTGTGAAGAGCCGTAAGCTGGAGTACTTGGTACATATAATGAGAAATCAAGGCAGATACGAGCTACTCCAATGCATTTTGCAGGGTAAAATTGAAGGAAAAAGAGCCCCAGGACGAAGAAGAATATCCTGGCTTGCTAACCTGAGAGCATGGTATAGAAAGACCTCAACACAGCTATTTCGTATAGCAACCAACAAAATCATCATAGCCATAATGATCGCCAACGTTCGGAACGGACAGTCACCCTAAGAAGAAAGTCCACCGGTGGGCATTTTCAATGTTTCCTTTAGGATCGCGTGCCCACCCGTGGACATTTGATGTTACTTACTTCAAGTCACCGTGGCCATATGTGGGCACGGTTTATATTAGTTTTACGTATGGTGACGTATTTAGTGGTCCCAGGAAGAAACAAAATTTTACGTGGACCGGGCAAAATGAATGTATCGGTTGTGATTTTTGGCAGTGCAAAAAACTAATATAATTGTGTCTTTTTACATCGTTTATTACAATACTGTCCGCTCTTTCTTTGACGGTGTAGACTTTAAACGACCACGTGTAGCCTCCAGCAATACAGAGATTGAAAACCTTTATCCCATACTTATGTCCTTTATTGGGAATATACTGTCGGGTATAAATACATCTTCGAAATAGTACGTTGCCTTCGTCTATACAAACTTCTTCTTGGGAAATATATGATTCTTTGAATTTCTTTTCTAATAAGTTTAAAAATTTAGAGATTTTGTGGAGCCTTGCTTCCGGATCGATTGGTTGCTCATTGTTTAATAGATGAAACATCGAAAGTAACATCTCAAATCTATTGCGGCTCAATATCTTTGGAATTCCATTTTCATAAATTCTTTTTTTGCTCCAGTAATCCCTCAATTTTGGCAAATACGTTCCATCCACAAGACAATGCCCAAAAACTTGCGCATCTCTGTACGATCAGTGTAAACCCATTTACTAAGTCTTGGAGTTCCGCTTCCTGCTGGGGCAGCTTTATTCGCAGTATTTCTTTGTGCAGCAAATTTATTGGTTTCTTCCACAAACAATAAGATAATTTCATCATCTATGAAGTGATCAAAGTAACTTATAGGAGAGGCTCTATGAAGTTTCTAGTTTATATGTTCAGGTACACCGGTGTAGGCATAAAGAAAATTAAATTTCAATATGTCCCCTGCCACTGGCTCCCAGTTGGTCTGGGGTATATTATCGGTAAAAGGAACTACTTCAGCAACTTCGTTCTCGACATCAAATGCAGCTAATTCATCCTCATCCTTGAATCGGAGCTTCCTTCATCATATGAGTAATCTCGATCTGCAATGGAGTCATCCTCGGAATAGTCTGCTGCTTCAACATCAGATAAATTTTCAAACTTCCAAAGCAGTTCTTTTTCTGTAAGTCCTCTTCTTGTCATTATTGTTTAAAATCTGCAACAAAAGAAATAATGAAATGCGTGACCACTGGTGGACATTTGATCCCACAATGTAAAATTACAACCTGGGACCGCGTGACCACCGGTGAGCACTAAAAAATCACAAAAACAGAGCTGAAAAAAAGTGTTGTTTAAAATACAATATAAACATTAAAAAGCAGGTTTCTAGAAAAAAAAACATTTTAAATATTTGGTCCTAGGGAGTGAACAACCAATTACAGCGTGGCGCTAAATGTATTTGACCAAAAATTGACCTCTACCCGAGTTTTTCAAAAATGTTGCCGTAGTTTCTCATAATACCTACCATGATACCTACCTCTGTTTTGTTTTTGTCCGGCCACTTTGTATAATGAGGCCGTCGTGCTACCAAAGACTAAAACGCACGGCATCGTTTGTTAAGAATAAACTTAAAAAGGATGAAACTTAAAAATTTCAAATTATTTTTTTTTTATTTGGTACATGAATAAATTTTTACCACATCACTAAATTCAGGAAATGATTCCTGTATTTAAAAAAAGTATATCTACTTTCAAATTGATTTACCTTAGATACGAGTATAACATATTACCAATCGTGCCGCAAATACGCAAATGTCAAAAGCTTGGATTTTCGAACGATTTTACGATTGCGTCTGCATGAATTACGCTTGTCAATTCTAATACTTCTTGAATTTGAAGAGCCGGAGATAAAGCGGTTTTCCACCTTTACATTTTTTTCACGTTTTCATTTGATTAAATTTAAATCAGCTTTTCAAATTGCTGTAGATAAAGTTAGAGTTACGGCCGTATAGAAACAAACAACTCGCTTAACTTGAACTTCTTGAGAAATTATAAAGAGATGAATTAACGTTAAAGTATGGAAGAGAAAGTGCTCAACTCTCGTTTAATTTAAACTTAGTAGGATATCAAAACATTTACGAGTAACTAAGAACATAATCCTATAGAGAACATAAAGCTGTCATTGAAATGCTAAAAGTGTTGTAAAATATATAACGACCAAATATATGTTTAATAAAGAACCTTTTTTTCTTTAACTTATGTGCGATATTAAAGGTTATTGCGTAATTTGTTGAAGCATATTTTTGTTTTCTAATAAATTTGTAAATAATATTAACAATGTTTAGTATTTTCGTTGGGAACTGACCACAATTTTAGTTTAAAATACGTTTATTTAGATGTTTGGATTTCAACTGCGCCAAAAAAAAGTTAATTTATTTGATTTGTTACTTAATAATATAAAAATGTTTTAATCATTTAATTTTATCTGCCCTATTTATACTGGCAATTCAGATTTACAAACACTTATTCAAAACAAAAAAATCAAATCCGATTTTAAAAAATATGTGCATTGTGTTTATAGAAACAAAATTACCATGTGTACGGGATGTTTTAAACTCTAATAAGAACTTTAAGGGTGGCCGCACACAGAAAGAGCAAAACTGTTTTAGTCAAAAACGTTTTTGACTAAACGAGTCTGATGCTGATGTTTCCTTATAAATGAAATGAGCTGACGCACACTGATTAGTCGTGTGTCTAAAGCATGTTTAAGCTCATTTAGTTTCAGTCAGTCTGTTTGATGTTGATTACTGGATCGTCGTTTTGTATCGAAACATTTCAATGTACGCAGGCGCAACGTGTTTTTGGAATTCCCTTATTGAAACCGCTCGAGTAGTGAACAAGAAGTATTCTTTTATTTTGCGTTTTTTCGTCCTGTAGAAGGAACAACTGTCAGAAAACTAGTGCAATTTCGTTGTTATCTGTCAACATCTTTAATAAAACTGATTGCAGTATGGTTTGTGAAAATATTTTGTTTCTCTTGAAAACAAAATGTTTCTTGTGAAACAAAAACGTTTACGTTTCAAACAAAAACGTTTTTGCTCTTTCTGTGTGCGGCCACCCTAAAAGTAAGACAATTAGGCAATTAACGCTTAACTGGTGTGGTGATAAAAAAACGATTAAGGTATGGCGAGGTCAAATTAGACCTTTAAATTCTTTGTATAAATAAAATAAAAATGTACAAAATTAAAAAAAGCAGTATATTTGTGTTGTGTTTTTTTGTATTCCATATGGTACTGGATTAGATGATGAATAAAGATTAGGTGTTTTGTTTATTTATTTTTCACACATGGATACATTTATTCATTGATTGATTAGCTTATAATATATGGCAGTTCAAACTTCTTTCTTTATCAAAATTCAGTTAAACCAACTGCTGAGTACAAAACTAGTTAACAAAACAATAAAAAATAAAAATCCCAACATAGCCGCCCTTTAAAGGGAACCTTCAAAATACATAACGTGAAGTTCACAATAATTGGCTTTCCTAATTTTTACTTAAAGAGGCTTTATCTTGAAAAGTTAGCGAATGTAGATGTCGCGGATCGTTTTAAGATACCTTTTATAGTGAACACAAGGGTTACTCGGTGAATACCATCTGGACCAGGAATCAGCTGCAAAATTTGTCCTAGTTGCCATTTTTATGGTGGTAAGTGGTCATTACGGAATAATATCTGACTTACAGCTGAAAGTTTGGACTGTGGAGACTTCCATTTATATAGTCGGTGGAGTTGGCTGAAGTAATCTTTTAATGATCGATTTAAAATGTGTTGTTGCAAACGTTGAACAGATTACGTCTTGTGATTCTATTTTCTGCTACTTCCAGTAAATTTAAAGAAGGAAGATAAGTAATAAGATGGCCTAAAAAGGGAGTGGGAAGGAGTCAGAGGCTCGTAATAATTTGCGTCATCTGAAATTGCATTGAGTGGTCTTGAATTTAGAATGATCGCAATTTAAATTATGAGCGTTAAAAACCTATAGGTTAAAATAGAAATAAATAAAGTTCGTTTAAAATAATATTTCATTGATTTAACTGCGGCTTCCCATAAACCACCAAAGTTAGGACTATAAGGAGGAGAAAAATGCCAACTTATATTATTGCTAGTTGCATAATCTATTAATGTATGCATTATAATTATTTTAAATAAAGTTGTAAAATTCATTGAGTTCATTATAGGCACCTTGAAATGTTTTACAATTATGAAAATAAATGTGGTTGGGTATTCCCCGATGTAAAACAAATCTTCATAGACATGCTACAAACATTCTGCTGTCAAATCTGAAATGAGTTCAAGGTGAATAGCTTTAGTTACCAAGTTTACAAACACAAATGTAACCCTTTGATGTTTTTGCACCTCTTCCCTTTCTGTCTTCTGTATTATACGGATTATACGGATCTGTTTAATGGATTTGAAATGGAAAAGATGGTGAAATTCTATTATTAGGTAAGATACCCATAGGGAGAATGGATGTAACTGGCTTGTTTCTAAAACATTGAATACAATTTTTGACAATTTTCTCGGCAAGAATGTTGCAAAAGACCAATCTTTTTATCTGACTGTTGCCAATAGTAATTGTGGCCCTGGATGTAATAAATAGTTATGTTTATAAATAAAAATTAGTTTATTAAATGGATGATTTGAAAATATAAGGATATAATGTTTAATATCTATTTGTAAGTTATACCCGGTTCGCTATTCCCAGTCCGAACTGTCTTGAGTTAGTTACTTTTTGACAGACTCGAAGTGGCTGGAAATTACTATACAACCAAGCATACGTGCTCTTAGTCAATATTAAGGTAAACAAAAGTAAATAAAATAGAACTTTGCGAATTACCGACAATCAATATTTATTTATTTACACCGTATAATGTATTGATAACAAATAATAAAATTATTTATTGTATAAAATAAAAATAGTGAGAATAAATTCTACAAAATTAAGAAGTCAAAGTGAGGTTAAATAAGACACAGCAAGTTCCTTATGTTGTGCAGTTCTTTTTCTTATTCCTTTATTTGTCCCATCCTGCCAAGACCTTCTAACTGATCCAGAAGAAAATATCCATGTTTCGTCTAAAAAAATTAAGGGCTTTTTGTAAACGCCTTTTTGGTCATTTTCATGGTAAATCCTTAAACAATTATGCCTCATCTCAACTACGTGAGGAACTTCCATGAAATGTTTTTGTGGACTGTCTATTTTGTATATGAATCCTATTTCTTTCAAGATCAGAAAGAGGCTTGTTTTTCCTCCTTCATAAATAAATTTGTCTCTTAAAACCTTCAGCAGACTAGATATTGTAAGAGGCAACTCTAAAAGAATTATTAATTTTTAGGTAGTTTACATATCCAAGTTGGAAATTTTCTCGGAAAGAGTGTCAATATACGAAGCCCTAACAACTACATAATCGAACAAACTAAAATATATTCAAAATTCAGATAGTAGACAGTTTATGTAATTACTTAATTACTAATAATATAGGTTTAATCAGCAACACAAAACAAAATATATTTACTCTAACAACATTAATTAATAAACACGAATTTAAAAACTTTAAGTTGGTTGCATACATTTGGCGCAACTTAACGATATAAACTAAATTAGCCTAACTTTTTTATAAAATATATATTTTTATATATAATAAACACTTACTTTCTTCATACATCCGATAAATTTCTAAACAAATTTGATTTTTGATACTATGATTTAAGTCAGTAGTTAATTTTGTTTTGCGATTTTGCTTCTTTTATGCGAGGGTTATATTAGGCCCATCTTTATATTTCCGCACACTTTTTTCTAAGACTTTCAGACATTTGGATGTCAACTGAAATGTTTTTATTAATAAGAACATTTGTAACATTTACATAATTCGATAAATACATTTTAATGATCAACTTACCTCAACAGGGTTTTCATTCGGCAAATAATTAAAAAAAAATGGTAGGCATTTTGAATAAACCTTTGTGCAGTTTCATTACCTTGTAATCTAGGAACAGCATCCTTACTCATCTAAAAATATTAACTTTTAAAAAACATTTTATCATATTTATTAAGAAAAACTTACTAACGCATTAGCTGATGGAACAAATGGAAAACTTTGACTATCCATAATAATAAAATTTAAAATATAACTAACTAATTAACTGAATAGAACTAACAAAAGAATTAAACAAAGATAATAAAACAATAAAACTATATTAAATTAAATAAACAACGAGAATAATAAATATTATATTTTAAATATACACGGAAAATTTGATGGGTTTAGTATACACTTCCAGTATTTAAAATAATTCTTCTTTTTTTCAAAAAAAGAAGTCTGCAATAGTAGTATACTTGAGCTATTAATACTGAGAAGTAGGAATTGTTATGTTGTAGGTTTCCGACAATGAGTCTGTCCTAGAAATGTGCCCTAGCTAAGCGAATGGAGAGTAGTATATTTTAATTGTCTACCTACATGAAGGATACCTGGCTCATCCCAAAATGGACATAGAAAAGATATTTTATAGTTACAAGGGTAATGGTTTATGAGACAAAAGACTAAGTGTTTCATTAAATGAATCCCTTTGGGCTAGATTGGTTAATGTTAGCAGTGCTTGATAAACTTTAATTGGTTGTCACGGACCCGAAAGTTTTAATTGTCTTTAATTTTTAAATTACGAATAAATTATTTACAATATGCAATTGTTCTGATTAACCTTAAATAAATAGAAAACTTCGTATAACAATATTTTTAACAAATTGTCCCTCCGTTTTAGTTTATCCATTTGTGATTACACGATTTACCGATATGTCGAAAAAAATAAAGTTAGACCTTCGGAAAGAACAGGATCGTGAAACTGCATTGCAGTGGTTAGAGAAAAGTGATGATGATTACCTTTCTGAAAGAGATAGTTTATCGGATGATTCGGAATTAGATGATAATTTAGAAGTAGCGGAATATGAGCCTGGAATTCTGCAGGTAATTTTTATTTTTGTTTTATGTACGATATTTCTATCTTTAGTTTATTATATTTTAGCCATCTGAGAGCGACAGTAATGATTCTAATAAACCAGTTTTGGGGGCAGTAGATTTCACATTTATTTCCAAGAATGGTACAGTTTGGAAAAATCGTCCTTTACGACAAACTAGATGTCGCACAAAAAACTTGCTCGAAAAACCAGGGCTTACAGAAAAATCTAAAAATGTCGCTAAAATTAGTGATTGCTCCAAATTATTTGTAGATGAGAAAATTGTAGAGATCATCGTCAAATGTACAAACCAGAAAGCGGAGAAATACTTTCAGGATTGGAATGGGAAAAATCCTAATAAAACAAGAACCTGGTTGCCCACTGATTCAGTGGAAATTTATGCGGTCTTGGGACTCTTGATTACGGCGGGTGCGCTAAAAGCCAATAGGGAACCAGTGCACTTTTTGTGGTGTCGAAACCCTTTGTACAGTCGATCTATTTTTCCGGCTGCCATGTCACGCGACCGATTTCTAGATTTAATTTCACTTATGCGATTCGATGATTTGAACACTAGAGAAGAACGTAGAAGTTCTGACAAACTAGCAGCTTTTAGGGAAGTGTTTACAAAGTTTGTAGAACACTGTAAAGAAAGTTTTAAGTGCCACTCTCATCTAACTGTTGATGAACAACTTGTAAGTTTTAGAGGTAAGTGTCCATTTAGAGTCTACATGAAATCAAAACCAGCCAAGTATGGCATCAAAATATGGGCTCTAGTTGATGCAACAATCACCTATGCTGCTAACCTTCAGATTTATACTGGAAAAGATGGTAACAAACCAGAAAAAGACCAGGGCAAAAGAGTAGTACTTGATTTGGTCTCATTTCTAAAAACTGGTTATGGTATCACTACTGATAATTTCTTTACCAGTGTTCCCTTGGCAAAACAACTCCTAGATCGACAAATAACATTATGTGGAACACTTCGAAAAAACAAGCAGGATATCCCTCCAGCCCTACTACTCAATATTTCAAGACAAAAAAAGTCCTCAGTTTTTGCCTTCACTGAGGAAATAACACTGGCGTCTTACGTTCCTAAAAAGAATAAGGCAGTAATTTTATTGAGTACAGAACATAACGACGATAAAATTAGCGGAGAAGAGACGGACTATAAGCCAGACATAATCTTGCATTACAATTCTACAAAAGGTGCCGTAGATACTATGGATAAGATGGTAAATGAATATTCTTGTAAAAGAGCCTCTAAGAGATGGCCATTTGTTTTGTTTCAAAATCTTCTAGACATTGCAGGTCTGAATGCATACGTACTGTGGACGACAAAGAATTCCATTCGTGCGTATGAAGCTTCTCACAGACGCAGAGAATTTTTACTAAACCTGGGTCAAGAACTTATAAAGCCCCATGTCGATAGGCGACTACAAAGTCCACAAAAATTCCATAAGCGAATTATAAACGCGATGTACGAATTATGCCCACTGCCACCAAGGGAGAATCGCGAAAACGACGCCACCATCTTGAAATCCTCAGGGCGTTATTTACTTTGTCCACACAAGAAGAAGCGCAAAAGCAGAAAAACGTGCAATTACTTGTAAATTATTTGTTCGTGCTGAACATCAAACAACCACAACAATTCAAACAATAATATGTACAAAATGTAAAGCTAATTAAAAAAACGATAATTAATTTTTTCAAGACACCATATATTTTTTTATTGTTACTTATATTTAATAAAAAATACTTGCATTTGTTTTAATTATGTTTTAACCAAAATTATTGCATTATGTTAATATTTAATTTATAAAAATGGATGGGGTACATAATGTACCCCCTCCGTCAACTACAAAACAACTTGATCCTTCGGTAGCGAATGGTTAACAGAGCACTACTTGTGAATCAGACCAATAGTAAAATGGTATATCATAAGGAAGATTGATTACTGACAAAAACCAAGGATCTCCAGCAATTTAAACTAATTTTTTATAACATATCTTCTGACAATTATTCATTTCTAAACTGTTCCATAGTAAAGAAAGATCATCTGAAATGTGTTTATCTCATGCCATGTTTAGTGACCATAATTTTTGTATTATTTATTTAACTTACTTAATTCTGTCTTAAAGTTGTATTTTGACATCGGAATTTCTGTTAATCTATGTAACATACTATGATATGCTACCAGTTTATGTTGTGTTGGATGGGATGATGAATTGTGTATGGTCGTGTCAGTATGGGTAGGTTTGTGAAATATGGAAAAGTCATGTTTGTTTTTAAATCTGATAATTTTTAAATCTAAAAAAATTATAGATTGGTTTTGTTCTCTTTCTATTGTAAATTCAATATGACTATGAAGTGAATTAATATACGATAAAAAGAAGTCGAGTTGCCTGTTAGTTTCTGTAAAACATACTATAGATAAAGTCACGTTCAGATGGCAGTGTACGGATATAGGATAACAGCGTTGCCAATTCTACTGCCATTGTAAGTTTTGCTACTTTTGTAAAATAAGCAGGGCCAAACTCACGGTAAACTAAGATATGTTTAGGTAAGCTAAAGTTGTTAATAGAAAATTCGTGAATGAAATAAATGGTAATAATTCCTAAAATGCTTTTATACATAATACCGCAGTTAATAGGGAAAAAAATATGAAAAATATTCTACAGGTTTTTTAATGTTCTAAACGGTAGATAAGGGATAACTGATGATAATTCCTTGAAGAATTACAGCCAATTTTGCTTTGTTTATTTTTTAAAGAAAGATGAAGTTTGGAAAAAATCATTTTTTTGCCTATTTTGTTCCTCGTGCATTTTAGGGAAAAATGTTTCAAATAAATGTTGCAGATCTTAAAAAGTTTTTTAATTTTTTAGTTTGTAAATTAAAATACATAAACAAATGACTGAGATAATTGCAAAAAACCCCTAATTGAGGCCCCTAGAACACAAGGGTGTAAGTGCAGTTGCTTATCACTTAGCAACTGATATCTAACAACAGGCACGTACTTTTGGCTTCAAACTTTCTACATTAACAACAATAACACCATCAAAAATTACATGTCATTGAAAACATGCTGAAAACTGAAAAAGTGCTACCTAGGTTTTTAAATTTATATCGAACTTTGAACAAAGATTTTTCAAAACTTTGTTTTTGGCACTTACACCCCTTGTGTTCTAGGGGCCTCAATTGTGCACTAATTTATTAAATGTTCATAACTTTATTTTTTGCATAATGACGTCTAATATAACTACTTGAAATTATGTCGATTAATGAGTTATTTAAGTGTGCTACATTTCAACCAGATCAACTAAATATTTTATTACCTTTACTGAGAAAAGAATACCCCCGAAAAACAATTTTCAATCATCTTCATTTTCATAATCTAGTTCATCTTCAGAGTCATCGTTTAATGAAATTCTAATAGGTTCAATGTCATCTTGAATGTTGTCTACTGTCCAAAAATTATTCTCCAATTTTATAACATGGTTGACGTAATTTTTCCAATGTCCATTGTTCTGTACTTTATCATAACCTTCATAAATCAATGTTTTAACGTCGTTTTGTTTGAAACTTGAATTCTTAGAGGACACGTACCGTTTCACTTCACTCCACACCATTTCTATTGGGTTCAGTTCACAGTGATAAGGCGGAAGTCTTAAGATATGTACATCTACGCGGCATTGTTCGTCACTGTGATTCCTGTATTTTTCACCAATACAATCAATTTTGTATTTGTCATAAATATTTTTAAATACATTAGCAGTTTCCAGAAGTTCATTTTTTAAGTAATCTTCTTCAAAATAAATGTCCTTTTCATAGAGCCACTCCTTAATTTGACGTTTCACCCAATATTGTTTGGGAAAATTTAATTTCCTAGAGTGATAAGATGCATTGTCCAAGATAATGACATTCTTTTTATTTTTTGGGAGATTCGGTATTAACATCTCTTCAAACCATTTTTCAAATAGATCTCCGTCCATCTCTTCATGGTAATCTTCAGCACCTTTTTTGGCAAGAAAAGTGATGTCAGCACCTTCAACAAATCCGTCTTTGTTTCCTGCATGGACTAAAACAAATCTTGGTCCTTTTCCGGTCGGAGTTTTTAAACCTGTGGTAAGTCCATTTACGAAAGCCTGTCGGCTATTTTTTATTGTTGTATCTTGCCATACTTGCCCATTGGTTATTCCAGTATTAACCCATGATTCGTCCATATAAATGATATTGGCTCCTTCGTTCCTCAGTTTCTTTATTTCCCGGAGATAGTGACGCCTCCAAGCGACTATTTCTTGTTTTTCTATTAATATTGAATTTCTACCTTGTTTGCCATATATAAAACCCATGTCGTGCAATAGTCTTCTCAACGTACTCTTGGAAAAATTCGGAAGATGCTCCATTTGCTTAATTTTTTCTAGTACTACGTCAAGGGTTGGAGGAATATTGTCCATAAAAAAACCGTGCACTACTTGTCTTATTCTAGACCGAGTTGCTTCATCATATCTATTCTCACGACTATTCAAATAACCGGTTCTTTTTTTTCTTATAGGAGTTACGAGTGGACCATTTTTACTTTCACTTCTATATCGGAATATCGTTCGCTCAGAGACTCCAGTCATAGCAGAAACTTCCCGCACTATTGTTGATACACTTTTATCATTATTACTGTTTGATAAATAGTTAAAAACATTTAACACTATTTTTTTGCATTCACTATTTAACAAATTACCGTTTTTGAATTTTATTACACTCGCGGCCATTTTGACACTGACACGACACAAACGTCTGATATCAACTGAAAATTCTTTTAATGACTCTCAAGTATTTACCTGAATTTATAATTGCTGGCATTAGACAATAATTTTGAATTTATAAATAGGTATATTTTTTTAATTCTAAATTATTTTTTAATGTCTGTAACTGTAAATGCAGGTAGAGAAAGTGTGTCATTAAAAGGACATTAAGATCAAAAACGGATTATACAAATAATTATTTCATTTCCACGAATTGTAAACAATTTTGAACAGAAGATATAATTCCGAAAAGACCAGATTTCCGAAATATAACTTTCTATTTTTAAAATACCAACAGAAAAATTATATAATTAAAAAAATGTAGTATTTTTCCGTTTCACATTCATAAATATTTCCGAAATTATAATTCTTTTATAGGAGCCGGCCCATAACGTACGATTGTAGGTACGATTAAAAACTGACAACAATGTAGTTATTTCTGGCATATAGAAAGTACAGGCCTATCTCTGTAACGCTGCCATCTGAATGTGAATTTATCTATAGTCAGACTAGACGGAGCTTCTTTAGTACTTTACGTAACCGAGAGTCAATAAATATTGATGACCAGTGGCGTAACCGCATCAAAAAGCAAATTGTGTCCGACGAACACACACTGGCCGGTTATGTCAGTAAAAATAATTTTATTTTTTTATATTTAAGTTTGATTAATTCAAAATATTTAGTTGTTGTCTCCAATAAGTTTACTTTAAAGACGACAAAGTCTTAATTTTTAAGCTCATAATATAGAGATTCGACTTCGAGCGTTCAACGAAGCAACACCTAATTACCTTAATCGCATTTAGTTTTTGTGGTTTTGTTTAAAAACATTTAAAACTAAAAGTGTAGTAAAGTATAAATTATTTACAAATAATTATTTATTGTTGATACTTTTGGACATTAACTGTAAGTAATTTAATTTATTTAATTACATCGAGTTATTATCAATGATTTCGTATTGGTGCGAGGACCGTACTCAGGTTCCGTAGATCAACATGAAACAAGCTTCATCATCAAATGTTTTTTCACAACAAAAAATCCCCAAAAATGATACTACTGCACCAAAGTTATATTCAACAGTTTTAAATGAACCTACCAACATATTTCCTTCCAAAAAACAAGCAATTGTAATAAATACAGCTCCAAATTCAAAAATCGAGGATTACCTGAATGCTGTAGCCAACTTAGTTGACTCCAAAAATATACTTGCAATATCCAGAATTGTTAATGATCGTATATGCATCTACTTCACTTCGGAAAATATTGTTCAAAAATTTTTGGAAACAGACAATGAGATAATAACAGTAAACCAACATCGTATTCAAGCTAGAAAACTAATTACTCCAAACGAAAAACTAATTATTTCTAATGTATCTCCTTCTGTACCACATAACGTAATAGAAAATAAACTCAAAAAGATAGGAATCTATCAAATAACACCAATAGATTTTTACGGATCGGAACATCAAATCCTAGTTTTAGGCATATCATTAGTTTTTGACGTTTTACTTATATAGCCCCTACAAATCTTGAAAATATCTCCGATTCAATACTAATTAACCATGATCAATCGAACTATCGAATATTTCTCTCACTAGAAAAACAAACGTGCTTTATTTGTAAACAAACTGATCATTTAGCATCTCGATGTCCAAATCATAATAATCAATCCACTGATGACAATACAACACACATTTCTCAATCACAATGTGACCAGACTGTTAGTTCACAACAAAATACAACTCAATCTACAGTACATTCTCCCGTACTTACCAAACAAATCAGTAATCTACAACCTACTGAAACCATCACTTCACCCACACCAAAAAACTCTACCTCTTTCGATAACTCCCAAACAATGGAGACGGTATCGGACAAAATTGTCTCCGGAGACGTGCCAGGCAGAAGCTGACAGCCGTGCCGGGCGCATTTAGAAATTCGGAGAAATACTTGGAAATTCCAAGTTTGGGCAAATCCGAATTTCTAATTGACTCGATGCAGGGAAATTCCACTTTTGCTACGTAAAACAAAGGATTTGTTTTATATAAAAGCAGACGGAATTTCTCTCATCGGTCAGTCAAGCTTGCCTCTTCTACTGTAGACCTAGTCGGTGCTATTATTGTTCCAACTAAGTTATTGTTTTATTTCTGATTTCCTATATACCATTTTTATTTTAGCATTATTGTATATTCAGACATTTTCAGGTTAGAATATTACACATTGTTCATGTACTTATTGTTTGATATTTTATTTGATTATTTTGATTGATTATTTTCTTGTATTTGTATCTAAGCTGTTCTTTCCGGTAAGTCAAAGAACTCTTAGAAATATTGCTTTGCTATTTTATTCGACTTGTTAATTTGTGTGTGTCTAAGTCGTTCTTTTCCGGTGCAATATTTTCACATCTTTTCTGTATTTGATTTTCTTCTTTCTATTATAAGTTATTCTTCCGTAAGTTAAGAAACACTTATAAATATTTGTACATCTATTTTACCATATTCTCTTGTTTATTTTCTGCTCTAAGTTGTTTCTTCCGTAAGTCAAGAAACACTTAGACATATTTCTATAATCTATTTCCCTTTTGCATTTCTTGTTTTATACTTTGAATGTTTTATTTTCTAAGCCGTTTCTTCCGTAAGTCAAGAAACACTTAGAAATATTTCCATATTTTATTTTCACATTTGCATATTTTTCACTTTCTTTTATATTTCTGTCCTAAGTTGTTTCTTCCGTAAGTCAAGAAACACTTAGGAGCATTTATCTTGTATTATATTTTTATACCGTTTGATTTATTTTGATTTACTAAGCTATTCCTTCCGTAAGTCAAGGAATACTTAGATTATTGTACCTGTTCTGTTTTCTATCTTTGATCCGTTATTTCGTAACCGTTCCTTGGAACTGTTACCTATAACCGATACTTGTCACGGTAACTGTTACTTTATACCAGTAGCGATTATTAACCCTTTTGATAGCGACAAACAAAGATGGTCAACACCCGATCAAATTCCGGGGACAGGAAGAAGTCCGAAGAGCCGGCGATGGGTCCCACAGGCCCAAATGCCCCCTCTCGGCAACAAAATAAATGACACTATAATAGAAACTCAAACAAAAGTACAAATACTTAAAAGAAATGTTTCTGAACCTGGTAAAATAAATAAAACTATAAATGAAACTCAAACACCTAAAAGAAATGCTTCTGATATAACAAATTCACCCGAATCGGAGGGTGGAAATCCTTTTAAAGAACCCAATACAAAACAAAAAAGAAGAAAAACAGATGTCCAAACCCACCATAACTTAGTTGAAGAACTAACTGTACAGTTGATTTTTTCCAAAGTAGATCAAAGAGTAGCTGGTTAAGTCAAGAAGAGATAATAGATCTCCTAAAAAAACTTCATCCAGTGCTATCGCACACTCAAAAACACGATGTACTAAGGAAGAAACTTTGTAAACTACAGGATGACTATTCCTCTACAGTTTGCAGCGATACACCTATTCATTAAAAATTCAACTCCATAATTCAGTGGAATCTGATTGGGTTGTACACCCGTCTAGAAAAATTTAAATTACTAATGTCCAAATTCATACCGTCCATAATATGTCTACAAGGGGCACACTTTAAACGGCAGAAATTAATGCAAACCAGGCTAGTGGAGAGACAGCTATTTATGTACATAACCAATATGATTAAAAAATAATCGGTTTAAATACACAATTAGAGGCTACAGCAATAACTTTGACAGGACCTCAAAAAATATACATTTGCAATATATACATTCCTCCTAGTACTGATCCTTCAGCTCGCGAATTATTAGACCTTTTTAATTAAATTCCTCAACCACGAATTATTTTAGGTGACTTCAATGCACATCATGTTCTATGGGGGTCAAATAAATCTGATAGTTTAGGGCGTAAAATCGAACAAATTATAACTAACCTTAATCTCAACCTACTTAATGATGGTAGTTTTACAAGATTTAATGTCTCTACAGGTGGCGGTTCAGCAATTGATTTAACTTTATGTGACCCAGTTTTCACAACCTGGACTGTCCTTGGCAAGTCACATCTCATCTACATGGAAGTGACCACTTCCCAATATTAATAACGAATAACAATACAGCTCCCTCTTCCGCTCCGTCTAATAAATGGCATCTAAAGAATGTCGACTGGTCTTTATATTCTTCTTTAATATCTCGATCCATATCAGAGCTAACTCCTCCTAGTGATGACCGTGCAAATAATAATTCTATTGTTTCCAGTTTTGTTCAGCTCATAACAACAGCTACAGAATTGTCCGTAGGTTTTATATATTTCCCAAAAAAACAACCTCCAGTTCCTTGGTGGAACCAGAAATGGAATGTGGCAATCAGAGAGTCAAAAATAACTTTTCACAAATTTAAAAAATTCCCCACACTCCAAAACCAACTCGAATTTAAGCAAAAGAGACCCTACTGTGGATATATTGAAGACAAGCAGAAAAGAATCATAAAAAGCGTATGTCTCGTCCTTAAATTCATCTACTCTTATTTCCTAAGTTTGACAAATGAATAATAAAATGAATGCGAAAAACTCCTTCAATACAATCCATTATCTAAAACATAACAATCGGACTTGCTCGATGAAAGAACAAATAACTGCTATACTTGCTGATACATATCAAAGACACTCCAGCAATGACATTATCTCTACAAATTCCAAAATATACAAACAAAATCTAGAGAACACTTGTATAGATCTAGCAGATCATACTAATTTTCCTCTTAATGTTGAACTCTTAATGGACTAGTTACTATATTCATTAAACATTACAAAAGATACCAGTCCTGGACCTGATGACATTCCAGTTGCCTTTTTAAAATCATTACCCGAAGAAGGTAAACAATACCTTTTAAAAATTTACAATTTTATCTGGACAAAAAATGTGTTTCCTGATAGTTGGCACCAGTCAATTATTATTCCTTTGATAGTATACAAGGCAACTATCGAACACAGTGATTAATTAAATCTTGCCCAAGTACTTTCGATCAATAGATCATCTTCAGGGGCATCTGAAATAAGCCAAGAAACGTTTTTTAATAAGAAGGAAAATAATTCACTTGGATAAAAAACTCCAAGTTTGTGGTTGAAAAAAGTTTTTATGTGATAAACGTTTATAGACTTACTTCGTCAGTTGTGGCCTATCCGACATGAGTAGAATGTCATAAAAGTAAAATTGGACATAACAATACAATACACAAAGACAAACACTTTAAAATTTTTAAAGGAGAAGCTACATGTTATACAGAAACCGGAGACAGAATGGGCTCCCGGTCTAGCGGAAATGTTGAGATGACAAGTGACAAATGACAGCTTGTAAAGGGCAGTTATGTGATCTGCACCTTTCAAAATTCTATGAAACTAAATATTGACGAAAGGTCCAACTGACACCACTATAGGAAATTAACTGATGAAATATAAAATTAGTATATTTTTATGTAGATTGAATAATCCAAATCTCACACTCAAACCTGTCTATAATAATTAGGATGTTAGTTTGAGAGCGATTGAAGTTGACATAAAGTATGAATGTAAGATAAGACTAAACAATATATTAGACAGTGGATGGTTGACTACAATAAAATGGTCCATCAAGCGCTATCAGTACTGCAAAAAAGAAAAATCTGAATATGCAGTTAAATTACTAGAAGTTAAAATCAAAATTGAAAGCAAAATATATAAATGGGTTCAAGTAGTTCAGTTGAATCCACAGTCAATGGAAGAACTTTAAAATTAATATTGAAATGCTCAGTGCATGAAGTCTAAACAGTCGAGCTGGGTCTTCTACGAGGTGAAGCTGTAATAAAGTTTTTAAATATAGGATTAAATTTAGTACAATTTAAATTAATTTGAGTATTAAGACAGTGAGAGTTTTCATTTGTTTCCCTTGTAATCTCCAAATCCTCCAATAAATCCAACTCTAGATAGTTTTTCTTTCTACTAATGTCATGTAAGATAGATGAACCAGAATTGATGTTAAAATTATGGTTGCTGAATTGTAATGCCTCTTATGTAGGTAGAACCATCAGAAAGTTATCCACTAGAGTCTCTGAACATTTGAAAAGACCAAATTCTTCAAGTTTTGGTCAACACTTAGTATGAACTTGATTTTGTCTTTACCCTCGATGACTTCTTTAATTTCTTCATTGGTTTTAAATTCGCCTACTTTATCCTCACCGGTCCCATTGTTCGTTGAATTATCTTTCTCTCTAAGATTTCTAACCTCATTTCATCTTTTTGTGTTAGGCACATCGTCTCTGCACCATAGGTGATCACTGGCCCGATTGCAGTCTTGTAAATTTTTAATTATTTTATTAAATAATTAAAATATTATTTTAATTATTTAATAAAATAATTATTTTTTATTATTATTATTTTTCACAAATGACGATGAATTAATTTCTACACTTGAAGTGTCCTCTCCTGTAGGTCTTTCTGACCACTCGCTTATTACTGCTCACATTCAATTTAGTTTAACACCGCCTTGCAAAAATAATTTCGTAACGTATGCCACTACAAATTTCTTTGATGTAAATTCAGTTTTATCCCAGATAAACTGGCAATCTATTTTTCCTAATCACTCTGATCCATCGTTAATGTGGGACTCTTTTCTTCATACTGCTATTACAACAATTTCTGATCATACAACCGAACGGCAGGTATATAGAAATCGACTAAAACCTTGGATTAACCTCTCAGCTACTCATTTAATTCGACATAAGCGAAAGCTTTGGCGAAGATATAAACTCACTGGTTCCCCTGATGATTTTCTTGCCCACCGTAATTTTTCTAACCGAGTCAAACAATCTTTGCTAAAGTTAAGAACAGAATTTGAGGAATATATCATTGCAAGTGGTAATAGTAAAAAAGTTTATCGGTACATTCGTACATCTTTATCTTCTAAAGTCTCCATACCATTGCTTCAAAAAGCTGATGGGTCTTTATGTTCTTCGAATAACGAATCTTCGGAATGTTTATCGTTATTCTTTTCTCAAGTTTTTACAGATGAATCTAACGATACCATTCCTCAAATAATGTGCCCTCGTTTGTCTAAAACTCTTGACAATATATCTTTCATACCGGATGAAATTAAATATCATTTAAGGAAACTGCGAAATAATTCATCACCTGGATTAGACGGACTCACCTCTTTTTTCCTCAAACAATGTGCAGATTCTGTAGCCATCCCTATATCTCTCATAATGACTGCTTCTTTTAATCAAGGTTCCCTCCCCTCGTCCTGGAAATTGGCTTCAGTTACTCCTGTATTCAAGAAAGGTAATAAACTTGATTGCAATAATTATCGTCCAATCAGCCTAGTTCCTATTGTCAGCAAGGTCATGGAATCGATTATTTCGGAAGCTATGTCCGAGTTCCTTCTTCAAGAAAATGTCATCCCTCACCAACAGCATGGATTTATCAAAGGTCGTTCAACGATCACAAACTTACTTCATTGTGTAAATGATTGGTCATTATCTTTAAACAATCGGAATCCTGTCGATGTAGTTTACTTAGACTTCTCCAAAGCTTTCGATCGTGTTCCAAAACGTCGATTACTAGCTAAATTGGATCACTATGGTATCCGCGGAAAATTAAACATTTGGATACAAGATTTTCTATCCGACAGATACTTCAGGGTTCGTGTTGGGGAAGACCACTCATTAGATAAGCCAGTCAAGAGTGGAGTTCCACAAGGATCAGTACTTGGACCGCTACTTTTTTGTGTCTACACTAGTGATCTTCCGCTCATTGTATCCAGTAAGGTTTCCATTTACGCTGATGACACTAAGTTATATGTGAATCCAACTATTAACCAACATATTCTTCAACAAGATCTTGACGCAATATTCAAATGGTCCTCAGAATGGTTACTTCCGCTTAACATTGAAAAATGCGTTGTTTTACATATCGGCAAAAATAACCCATCACTTCCGTACTTTATTAATGGACATCCTTTAAACTCTGTAACCTCACACAACGATCTCGGAGTGATAATTAATAGTGACTTAAATTGGTCTGATCACATAGTGTCGGTGTGTAAACGTGCTAACTCGAAACTGTTTTTGATTCGTAAGTGTTTTGCACGCATATCTCTAACCTCTTTTAGTAAACTTTACTCAATATACGTTAGACCTATTCTTGAGTTTGCCGGACCAGTGTGGAATCCAGATCTTAGTCGCGATAAAATTCTACTTGAAAACGTTCAGCGTAAAGCCACAAGACTGGCATACGGCCGTGTAAGACCTAACTATGAAGATAGACTATTCATGGCTCATCTTACGACATTCGAGCAGCGACGTCTTCGAGGTGACCTAATTATGTCCTTCCGTATTTTAAAACATAATTTTGGGAACCTAAACAACATATTTACTTTGAATGAAGACGATAGATTAAGAGGCCATCAATACAAATTAAAGAGGGAACAAACTACTGCAAGGTCCAGGGCGAACTTCTTGCCAAACAGAATCTTTAATATATGGAACAATTTGGATCAAAACACCATATCGGCAGCTAGTGTTAACATCTTTAAAAATAAACTTGACAGCACTTTATTTTTTTTATAGGATAGGATATTTTTTCTCGGACAGCATTATTTATTTATTTATTGTGTCACAATTCAATTTTCGTTAATTGTTTAACTACTTAACTTTATAATTAGTATTAGTTTTATAAGGATCTATTTTATTTTTGTTTATTTTTGCTTTTTGGGCATAATAGGAGCTCGCTCCTCTGCCCTTATTTGTTATATAATAATAATAATAATAATAATAATAATTTGGTTTTCTTACTAATGTGTTTTTCTTTCAGGAATTTTTGGTAGTTCCAGTAGGTTTTATTACCCAGTAGGATGCGTTCATTAATTTCATCTGTTCTATCATTTCTGTCATTTACCATCACTCTCAGGTATTTGAAACGGTGTACTCTTTCAAATGTATATGCACCAAGCTTAATTTCTTTATCTATGTTCGTATTCTCTCTTGAACACTTGAGGTATTTCGTTTTGCTTTCGTTTATTACTAGCCCCCTCTTCTTTGCTTCTTTATCTAGTATTAATATTATGTTCTGCAGGGCTTTTAAATCTCTAGGAACCAGTGCAATATCGTCTGCATACGCAATCAGTTGGGCTGAAGATTCGATAATCGTTCCCATAATTTTGGCTGCTCTTACTGCGCCCTCTATGTCAATGTTAAATAATGTTGTTGACAGGGAGTCTCCCTGTCTGACACCTACCTCCATTTGTACTTCATCTGACGGGCCTTCCTTTGTTAAGATTCGTGCCTTGGATTCCTTCGTCGTTATTTTCGTTAGACTTATTAATTTTTCTTGGATGCCTAATTGATTCATATCCTTAATTAGCTCCTCCCTTATTACACTGTCAAAAGGTTGCTTGTAGTCAATAAACAGTATATGTAGATCTATTCCGTGCTCGTAACTTTTTTCGACTATTTGCGTTACAATGTGTGTTGCATCTATTGTTGACTTACCTTCTCTGAATCCATGTTGGTATTCACATATTTTTGTTCTAGTTTCTTTTTCTATTTTTTGTCTGATCAAATTAGTTAATATTTTGTACATTGTATTTAATAACGTGATTCCCCTGTAGTTAGTGCATTTCGTCTTGTCGCCTTTTTTAGGGATTGGTGTTATCAGACCACAATTCCAGTCGTTCAGCATGCTTTCTTCTTCCCATATTCGTTCTATTAGGTTAGGGATTCTGTGGGCTAGTTCCTCTCCTCCATTCTTAAAGAACTCATTTATAATATCGTCTGGTCCTGCTGCTTTCCTTGTCTTTAATCTGTTTATAGTCGCCAATAGTTCGCTGTATGAGGGAGGCTGTGATTGTTCTCCAATCCTATTTTCTGTTTATTCTTCATTTTCTGCGTTTTCAGCATCGTCTTTCTTTTTAAAGAGTTCTCTATAGTGTGTTTCCCATTATATTTTTCCAATATTTGCTGGTATCTCTTTTTTTCTCTGTGATTTTATGTATTTATATAGTCTTGCACTGTCATTACTATTGGCTTCGAGTTCCTGCAGTTTTTCTTCGATCCATTTCTTCTTTTTTCTTTTGCAGCATTTGTCTGACTCTTTCTTCTTCTCTTTATAGTCTAGGAGATCTTCTTGTTTCCCTGTGGCCACCCACATGTGTCTTGCTTTGTCCTTGTCTTTACTAGCTTGCTCGCATTCTCCATCGTACCAGTCCTTTCTTTTATTGTCTTTCATTAGTCCTATCGTCTCCTCTGCTGTTATTAAGATACTATCTTTTATATCTTCCCATGTTTCATCTATGTTCGATGGTTTTAGGACTAGTAGTTTTTCTTCCAATTTGGTGCAGAATTTTCTGTTTCCATTATCTCTATTTCTTAATTAATTAATGGACCGATTAACAATTAATAGACCGATTCCACCTCTTTCTTTTTTTTCTGCCGTTTTTATCTTTAAGTATCTTTAATTTCATGTCGCCTGTCACCAAAATGTGATCCGAATCAGCACTGGCTCCCCTGTAAGACCGTACATTCTGTAAAATTATTCTCCATTTTTTTGAGATTAGGATGTGTCTATTTGGTTTACATCTGTAGTTCCAGGTATTAGCCACGTTACTTTGTGCTCTTTTTTGTGCTTAAGTTGAGTGCTAATAATAAAAGTATTGGTTGCAGATGACAGATTACATATTCTCCTGCCTTGTTATTCGTATTTTGATGAATCAATTGTTTTCCTGCGATTTTTCTGTTCGTGTCTTCTTTCCCTATCTTTGCGTTGAAGTCTCCTTAGAGACTGGTATATAGGATTATAGATTAATAGGATTAGTATGTCGTTTTTTGGTATTTTTTAGTACAATTCTTCAAGTTTCTCATAGAATTCATTCTATTCTTCTTCAGGAGCATTCTCAGTAGGAGCATTATGTTAACAAATGTTAAATTTGCTTGTTCATTTTTCATTCTAATATATGATATTCTTCCATTAACCGCTTTAAAGTTAATAATCTTGTCTCTTACGCTATTACTAACTAGAAAGGCAGTTCTATTGCGCCTCCGTTTGCTTTTTCCTGCGTAGTACATTGTGTAATTTCTTCTAGCAATCATCCTTTCTCCTGCCTACCTTATTTCTTGTAGCACTAGTATTCCCATCTTGTATTTTATCATTTCTTTAACTCTTCCATTTTGCCTGGTCTTAGAAGTGTTTTGATATTCCACATTCCTATTGTTACTTTTCTATTATTGTTTTTTGCTTTATTTTGTTTTGCTTTGTTTTTGCGTCTTTTCTTACAAAACAGTTTCATGTCCGTATTCATTGCCAACTCCGTTATACTGTCGCTGCTTGTTGTTATATTTTTTGTTAGTTTTTTGACGTCATTTTCATCAATTTTCCTCTTGGATTTATATTATCAGATATGGGAGATCTGTCGTTTATTGTCCTGGCGTTACCCTTCTTCTGTTCAGGTTTCTTTCAGTAATGTACATATATGCCTTCTAGTTGATTCAGTGAGAATGGTTCACCATTTATCCATAATTTGTTATATTTTAATGCGGCTGTGTGTCCTTTCTGGCGTACTATTTTTATGTGCTGGAGAAGATGCTTCCTTTCGTGTAGTATTTTCTTCGGGAAGTCCTCATTATATATTTTAGTTCCTCTTAGGTTTTTAGCACCCTTCAGAATTTCCAGTCTTGTAGCTTCCTTTTTAATTTCTAATATGATGGGTCTGGGTTAATTTTGGGGATCATCTTTTCTGCCTATTCTTCTCATCTCTACCAGTTCTTCATCTAGGTTTGTTTGTACGCCGATTTGATTTTTCATTATTCCCTTTATGTTATTTATCGTCTCTTGTTCGCTTTCTGTTTGGTTTTCTTCGACCCCCTGTATTACTTCTTCTATAGATAATTTACTATATTCTTAGTTCTTCATTCACTACTTAATGTTATAATAAAAAAATATTACATGTATATTAGACCACATATTCTTTTGCTGTGCTATTTTTTAATAAGTTGCTAATTGTTGTTAGTTAATTGATTATTTATACAATATTACCGTATACCTAATGTTCATTTACTTGAGCTTACTCTATTTTTTTTTAATATCATTGACTGCTACAAGTATTTTTAAGGTACCACTTGCAACATCTTTTCCATGTTTGTGTGGTTCTCATATTGTACTTTTTAGATGAACTGATATACTTTCAGAATACGAAAGCGAAACGTCTTCAAAATAGATAAAGTAGCCTATCAACTTTGTCTTTTTATTTCTCCACCTTGAGACCGATATAAGAACCCACCACTCGTCTGAGTGATCCTTATTATATATTTAATTGACGGTCGTACTCCTTTTCCGATATATATATATATATATATATATATATATATATATATATATATATATATATATATACATATATATATATATATATATATATATATATATATATATATATATATATATATATATATATATATAAGAGTAAGAAAAAAGAAGTACTTGTGACTCGTTTGGAAAAAATATAACACTGTTTTTGATGGGTTGGAGTCAATAAAAGGGGCTATTTGTTGACTATTTTTTACTCGAGCTTTCAATTGTGATTACAATTTTTATCAAGAGCTTCTAAAAAATACAAAATGTCTTACAAAGTTGAACTAGAAATAAAAAATTTTTTGTTAACTCACCAAATAAAATTAGTTTTTTATATAAAACTACTGCTTACATATTAAATACAAAAAATATTAATAAAAAAATGTCTTATTCTAATAAATGTTTCTCTGAAAAATTTAGATGAAGTTTCTTAAGAAAAAAAATTGAATTTTAAACAAAAATAGAATAGCTACAACCAGCCTAAATGTCATAAATACTAACTTAAAAATTTTTATTTTTGACATATTGTCAAAAATAAAATTTTGTTTAAAAAATTCTTCTTTGTTTAGTAACAAAAAAGAAGAAGATTTATTCACCATTGATAGATGCCCGAAAAAATGTAACAAATACATGGAAAATTCAAAATGTGATATTTTACTGACTGCATAAATTAAATAGAAATTATATAATTATAAATTTTGCTTAAATTTTGAATTTCTGACCTTTTGTTTAAATTATTATCACTTTTGCTAATACAAACCATTTCCAAAAAAGTTCTTTTAAATTTATTACTTTCATTACATAAAATTTTAATATTATCAAAATCCATAATATGGTCTTTGTCTATTACATGCTCTGCCAAAGCACAAGATGGTTTCTTAATTCTACAATCACTGTTGTGAGAAATAATGCGATTTGAGAGATTTCTTCCAGTCTCACCAATATACTCAGCTCCACACTGAGTACAAACAATGCTGTATACTACATTTGTTTGATCTAATTTGTCTATAGGATATTTAGTTTTGGAATATAAAGATGAAATAGTTTTGATGTTCTTTGTTGCTATTTTTATATTGTCAATAACCTTTAATGTTTGTATTAATTTAGGAGTTAATGATGGTATAAAAGGTAGTGAATGATAATATATGTTTTGATTGTTGGATACAGTGTTTTGAGATTTAGCAAAAAATGGTGTTAAGTTATTTATATTTAATAAATTAGAAAAAAGCATCCTATGTAGCATATCAGGAGGATAAGAGTTTTCAATTAAAATATTTTTTAACAAATGAAGATCTTCTTGTAGATAGTCTGGATGAGAAAGTTTTAAAACACGTTCCTTTAATCCTGTTATAAGGTTCATTTTCATTTTATTTGGATGATTAGAGTAATAGCTTATAAATCTATTACTACATATGGGTTTTCTGAACCATCTAGTTTTCAACATATTGTCTGTATTTCTTACAATTCTCATGTCAAGGAATGGTAGAGAATTATCTACCTCTTCCTCAACTGTAAATTTCATTCAACATTTTCAACAATCATAATCAACATATACAATTTACATAACCATAACATAACCCATAAAGTAATAAATTTAAAAGAACTTTTTTGGAAATGGTTTGTATTAGCAAAAGTGATAATAATTTAAACAAAAGGTCAGAAATTCAAAATTTAAGCAAAATTTATAATTATATAATTTCTATTTAATTTATGCAGTCAGTAAAATATCACATTTTGAATTTTCCATGTATTTGTTACATTTTTTCGGGCATCTATCAATGGTGAATAAATCTTTTTCTTTTTTGTTACTAAACAAAGAAGAATTTTTTAAACAAAATTTTATTTTTACAATATGTCAAAAATAAAAATTTTTAAGTAATTATTTATGACATTTAGGCTGGTTGTAGCTATTCTATTTTTGTTTATAAATTCAATTTTTTTTCTTAAGAAACTTCATCTAAATTTTTCAGAGAAACATTTATTAGAATAAGACATTTTTTTATTAATATTTTTTGTATTTAATATGTAAGCAGTAGCATTGTTTAAATAGGACTAGTTAGCCAACGCAATGTATAAATTTGTTTGATTCTAATTGAGACAGTCACTAGATGTCACCACTCTTTCTGTCTCAATAGATTTTAATGTACCATTGTTTGTTTGATATACGTTATAATAGATGGTGCTATGTGAAAAAGTTAAAGACTAAACTAAACGTCCATTTTTGATCCCATGAATTAAATTCGCCAGCGTTGCAATATTTCACTGACAATAGTAACAGGTTTATTTACAAATAAAAATGTTACAAAAAACAGACCATGAATCACTTAAGGTATTCATTTTAAAAATATAATTATTACTATCAACAAGTAAATATCGTGTCAACTAAAATAGTACACAAACATACTTTGGCTTCTAAATCTTCATACATCTAAATGAGTTTAAAGAATTTAAATATTTTATTTTATTTGGAAGTGTATTTAAAAAATTTGGTCCGAGGTAAGTAAAACATTTTAATCCTATACGTTTAAAACATAAAAAAACATTTGTATGAGAAATGAACAAAATTATGTATTTAGAAATAAATTTTATCGGATAATACATACATTCGATAATATTTGAAAGAAAGTGATTTTAAATTAAAATAATGTTACTTCCATAATAAATAAATAGTTTTTTACAGATGGCTGGAAATATTTGTTATTACAAATGTGCTTTATCACCATACAAAATTCATGAACTGAGAATCTTCAGATTTCCGACAAAAAATCCTTCGGCTTGTCAAACTTGGATATTACACTCTGGTAAGTAAACATAAACTTTTTTATATTCTTGTATTTTACACCGTTTCCGTTACGTAATTAACTTAAAAAAATGTTTATTTTTTTTTCATTCATCATTTTTATTATCGCCACAGTGCATGCATCATATTCGAGATGCATTAATTTGAATTTACGTTTTCGTTGGTATTATAATTATGATATAATAAACTTCGGAAAAACAAATTAGTGAATAAATATCACTATTATTATTATTGTATTGAAAAGTAGAAATAAGTTCATCTTTATCGGAGAACTAATTTATACACCAGTCCATCTGGGAAAAAATCATTGATTTCACGTGGAAATCTTATACAGATATTTGAAGGTTCTAAAATATATATAAGGGTTAGTTAATGATAAATGTGTGAAGACATACAGGTGATTTTGGTTTATTTTTGTTTAAACAATTTTAAAAAGTGAGAGGTCATTCTTTTGCCTATCAAACGTTTTTTATTCAGTTTAGAGAAAAATAGTTGAAATAAAAATTGTAGATCTTAAAAAGTTCTTCCATTTGCGAGTTTCTGTTAAAATACATAAAGAATTCACCAAAATAGTTGCAAAAACCTTTGATTTTGTAGAAATTTATAAATTTTAATAACTTTGTTTTTGCATAATGGTATGTAATGTAACTAATAAAAAAGTAACGATTTGTTTATCATGGAAAGCGATTATTTAAACAACTCTTTGTTGAGCTACTCCAGTTTCAAGAAAATTAATGTTTTACGTGCCACAGAAGAAAAGATATTGCAAATTTTGCAAGCGGGCTTCATTTTAAAAAAGGTTCAAATCGAAAAAAAAAAAAATAAATAACCGAGCTCAGATGGGTCTCCATTCTATTTTTTCGAAGCGGTATTTTACCAATACCGTCATTTTAACGGGTTATAAATTTTTACTTCTTTACTGCATATGCCATCTGTAAGTTGGATCGTACAATTCAGATCTACATTTAGGGTCCCTTTAATTTTCAGCTCTTACTGTTAATAGACAATGGAATTATGATTTTAAAAATAAAATGCTATGGTTTTAAATATAGAATGCTCTCTTGGCTTGTAATGGACATAGAATATTCTGTTTTTTTAGAAAGTCTGTTTTTCACCAGTTTTTCATTAAGCTTCTATATAAGTTTGTGGCATAAACGATATCAAAGTTATTATATTTATTTATGAACAAATTAAATAACCTATGAAGTATTTGCTCTATCTGATTAATATTTAGCGCACTTTAATAACCTATTAATTTCCGTAATAGCCGTATGACATAAAAATATCAAAAGGAGTATAAATGTTTAGAAGCTAAAAAGTCAGCACTTTTTCAACCTGTTTTTTTTATAATAACTTTAATAAAATGTTGATGTTTATAAATAAAGCTTTAAAGAATCGATTCAAAAAACGTCAAATAACTGTCAAAGGTTAAACACCCTTTTTAAAGTTTCAAGTCTCAAGAAATAGGTGAGATCCTTTTTTTCTTTCTTTCCAGTTTGGAAGAGGGTCCATTAGGTACTCACATTTAGGTATTGTGTTACTTTCTAGGTAAACAGCACTACACATCATGAACAGCAATTCAATATTTTCATTTACACAAAAACAACTCCAATTCCAACCCAAAATCATATGTCGTTGCCGCAGTCTCTAGGCCTCCTTCCCGTTCGTTTTCTAAAAGGGAACAATTTATTGTCATGCACTCCATTTTGAATACTGTTTTACTTAAATATATTAAAGAAATTGGTGAAACAGTTTATCCAAAAAAATTTACTTTTCCATTTCGCATTTCGAATAATCGAATCTGCATTTTCGTCACATCTACCGACATCGTTGATCAACTAAAACATACACCTAACGTCATAATTAATTTCACCGTCATCTTTATCTGCAGGATTATTTCTGCCACCAAACGAATCCCTATTTCAAATATATCTCCTTCCATCCCGCATTCACTAATCGAACAGTCCCTAAAAATATGGAACATCAGATGATCAATAGGCACATATCATGAGTTTTCTTAGGGTAACATTTGTAATCCCTGACAAGGAGGACTTCGAAGTGCAATCTTCTCTGTTAATTACCCATGAAAATACATCCTTTAAAATATTTTTATTCTCTGACAGACTATAGTGTTTTCTTTGTAAGCTTACGGGTCGTTACATGGAGTCTGATCGCAAAGTCTCCAGTTGACCAGACCACACACTGATTGGAGCTAATGCTCCTCCCTCTTCTTCATTTTCAGCTGAATCTAAGAAGTCCTTAATCCTAAATCCTTAACTTCATCAAAAGAACTTCTATCTTCGGAAATTGAGTACATCTCCTTTAACTACACACCCATCCTGGCTGCCATTATGAATTTATCCATCCCTCGTCATACTAGTTCAAAGCCCATGTTGGCAGTATGACAAAAAAGGACACTTTAATGACAGTGCTCCTGACACTCCTACCATTATCTCTTCGTCCGGTATTCTTGATCTATTAAGTTCTTTTCCTCCTTCGTCATTCTCGATGCCACCCAAATCAGCCAAAAAATGTCCAAATCTAATCTTTGATTGGATTACTGTATCAAACCTAATTATATTTCCTCTATGGAAACGATTTACAAAGATAATACGACTAATTTTACACTCAATTCCACGCAACTTATAGCATTTCTTAAGAACTCTTTTGTATGTATCACCCCACTACCAGAAGCTTAAAAATCCAACAACATAGATGGTATTCAAAAGGACTTATTGCAGCTCTACACAGGTAGAAGGAAAATATTACTAGATCCTTTAACCCGTATTTTTTAAACCGTGTCACTAGAATCTTAAAAAAGTAAAACAGCCTACCTCCTACTTACAAGATATATATATATATATATATATATATATATATATATATATATATATATGTTATATATATATATATATATATATATATATATATATATATATATATAAGTGCCCTCCTCTGATAAATCTTCTTATGTCAAATCTAATCACACCATACATGATGAATAGAATTTCTCTCTCTCACGCATTTATTCATTTTTTCTGCTCTCTGAATATTTTTACTTTATCTTTTGCACTTTTGTTACTGCTATACAATACTGCGATACATTAGCGGTTACTGCTTGGTGTCCTAACAAACTTACCATATAGATCCCTCCTAACTATACCCTCAATGAAGAAGAGATAGTCGATTTAATATTTCAACTTCCCGTCCCGTTTATTCTTGTTGGTAACTTTAATGCCCATAACAGAATTTGGGGCTCATTCCCTCGCCTGAGAAGTTTTTGATGATCTTCATGATAACAACCACTTTTCTATCATCATATTCAGCTCCTCCAATAAGCAAACAACTACTAGAAGTTTCTGGAACTTTTAACACACTAGATTGGTTAAAATTTAATTCTAAAACCGAAATATTATTATTTTCCTCAGCTTTATTGTTTATTAGATTATAGATATTAACATTATTCCAAATTTGTTTTACGAATACTTACTTACTGCTGCCAAATCACATATCGGCAAAAAAAACCATCTTTTATACCCACAAAATGGTACTATGGTGGAACTCTGATTGAAATTATACCATCCGTTTATCTAAGATTGCTTTAAGTAAGTATCGGTGAAACAAAACCCAGAGAAATCTTCTAATACACAAACAACTTAAAGCTAAAGCCAAATTCCTTATTAAACAAAGCAAAACATCCTCATGGCAAAATCACACTTCCACCCTAACACACAATGCAAACTCCACTCATTTATAAAAAAAAACTGTTTCACAAATCCAAGGTAATAAAACTAACCTTCATCCTATGAGTTTATTCATCCTTTATTCCTATATCCTAACTATTCCTCCTATCATCTTCAACAACACAGTTATCTCTGAGACCCAATTCATTTCCGACACATTCGCTAATTGGGTTGAAGACAGATTCAATAAAAGTAATATGGCTTTCACTCCCAGTTCTTTACGCACTCAATCTTTCTCCACCATCTCGTCAACTCCACACGATGTCACGTTTATAAACGCCACTTTTACCCTAAATAAACTAAAATTTACCTTGTTTTCATGTACAAACTCTGCTGTTGATCCCGATGACATCTCTTATATATTTTAAAAAATCTCTCTAATACATCTCTCTCCAAACATCTTGAAATATATAACCTTATCTGAAACACACAAACATTTCCAGATGTTTGGCGCAATTCTATAATCATTCCAATTAAAAAACCTGACCAAACCTCTATAACTCCAATATCTTTTCGTCTGATTTCTCTTACTTGTACCACCTGCAAACTTCTTGAAACAATGATCAATAAAATTCTCACTTGGTTCGTTAAACAGTATATTATTCCCGACGCTCAATCCGGCTTCCGACGTAATCGGTCTATTATTGATAACCTTTTTATTTTTTAAACACACATTTCTTAAGCAATCTTTAATTAACAAGATGTCGTAGCAACTATATTTAACGTTGAAGGGGCATTTTATTCCATCTCCAGAAAAGCAATCATTGACAAACTCTCCCACTATAATTTAGATGGTAATATTTTCTCATTTGTAAAAAACTATCTAACTGGAAGAATCTTTAAAGTCTTTTCAATGGTAAATTTTTTTATTTTCTTCCTCAAAATTAAGGTGTCCCTTTAGAATCTGCATTAAGTTTAACTCTATTTACCTACCATCAAATTTGTTCAATACGCTGATGACCTAATCATTTACTGCCATGTTAAATCTGTCCCAACCTCATATAAACTTATACAAAGTGCAGTAAATCTACTTCAAAATAGATTTAACGAACTAGGATTATCACTCTCTCAGAGCAAAACCACAGTAATAAAATTTTCCAGAAGGATTTCCACTCTCTTACCCCAAATTTTATTTAACAATTCTCCACTTTCTGTTGTTAATTAATGTAAAATTCTAGGTTTTATGTTTGACTCCAAATTAAATTGAAAGAATAAAATCTCTGAACAAATTGTTTTAAAAGGTTGAACATTAATTAAACCCCTCAGTCATCTTCAATAAGGTGCCGATGAAACTACTTCTAGGTCTAGGCGCTTTTCGCTTTAGTCCTATTGAGAGTATATACCATGAATCTAATGAAGTTTCACCTACCCTAAGACGATAATCTACTCTACTTTCGTATGCTGCATCAACATCCGTAAATCCCTTTAATCCCGGCCATTCCCTAATTGCCGCAATGCCGTCTTCTTCCACCAACAATAACCAACACCTTATCATAAAACCTATACCTCGATTAATTTCTCCACTATTTAAAAATTTTGACCTTCTGACTAGTTCATTTCCTCTACCTTTACTTCCCCTCTGGGCTAAAGATTTCCCTTCAATATATACCTCACTCACCATTTTTAACAAACTTGAATCTTCTAACCTTCTTATAAAGAAAGCATTTTTAGAAATTAGTTCTCTATACAGATACTTCTAAAGCTACCACTGGTATTGGTCGTGCAGTAACCACTAAAAATGAACTTGTAAGATCATCTCGGTTACACTTAACATGCAACGGTTGCACAGGTATTCACTGACCACCTATTAGTTCAAAACATTCTTGACATATACCAAAATCTCTGTACTTACGATGTAACAGTCTCTCTCATATGGCTGCCTTCTTACACCGTAATTACTGGTAATAAAACAGCAGATCATTTTGCCAAAGAAGCTACCAAACATGGGGTGTTTGGTACAGAATTACAAAACAGAACTTAAATTGTTTTTTTTTACTTTATTGTGCAGAAAGTTGGTTATTTTTCAGTTGTGTTAATAATAATATTGTTGTAGGTAATGCTGTATTGGAAAATCTGGAGCTACCCGAGTGAAAAGAAAAATTTCTATGCAGTAAGCATTTTGACCAAAAATATCAAAATGCAAAATATTTACCCGCTACTGCTATACCAAAAAAATATAGTGAGGTAGAAGAGGAAGGTTCGTTAACGACACCACGCGTTTTACATATTCGATAGCAAAACAACCATCAACTAGTGCCAATAATGTTTCGCACAGTGATAATTCTGAACTTGACGATTTTGTTGATGATCTTATAGATATGCCGTTATCACCATTGGTCAAGAAAAAAGATTTCATAATTATCATACACTTTTGTTAAAAGGTCTGACTCAGTGTTTCTCATCTTTATACAGTATTTTTGTGCTAATAGTTGTCTATATAATTCTAATGGGTTTCATTACACTTTGCTAGCATAACGTTTGTTGAAGTTGATACCATTGCAGTTAAAGATATTCTTACGTATCTGTATTGTACACGATCTAATATTTTTAAATTGGTATTGCTAGTTCATACATATATCCAACTCATACATTACTTATTTTAGTTTATGAAAACAACGTTACAATTAATTTCTATAACTATTAATGTAAACAAGTTTGTTTGGTTTTTTTACCTTGAATTATTATTTTGTTAATATTGTTTATGTGTAGATATTAGAATTTTGATAAGTGTTATATAACTATTAAAATAATGCGAATTTAATTTTTGCAATATCTATCACTTTGTAATTTAAAATTATTTCATTAATAAACAGCTCAGATCGGGCGAGTTGATTGAAAAAAAAACACATTCTCATTAATGTAAGCAGAAATAGAGAAATGGTGTGTATTTTATAAAATACATAAATAAATAAAATAAAGGCTACTATTTATTAAAGTTTTGTTAATTATTATTCCTTTTATCCCAACACATAGATTAATTTGTCCCCAAATATGTGTTGCCCCTTGTTGTGGCATATCGATCTGTTTATTTGTTTCAAAACCATTCCCATAAATTTACTATATTTTCAATCGTCATTTTAAAGATTAAAAGATTGAAAATTAATTTTCTCAAAACATACATAACACCATTGTTTAAAAAGATTTTCTTTTTTAAACAATGATAAAACTTAAGTCTTGACTAAAAAATAAACCTCCGCATAAGTGTTCTAAGACGATAGCAATCGAGTATATTTCAATTAAATATTTAATCCTTTTCTAACAAATCATAACACCAAATTTAATATCTGGTAAACTAATAAAAATTAAAAAAAAAAGGTAGCATTTACCTACTTCATTTAAATAGATTACTGACCGATTTATATTTAGCAAGTCTCAAAGTATAAAAACAATTTGAAATATTCGCTCGAAATAGTCAAGTTATCTTTCATAAGATGCATACAACGATAATACCAATAAGCATTTTATATATTCTTATAATATAGTCTTATAATATATTATTTACAATCTGGCATCCGTGTACAGGCTCGCATTAGTTATCAGACAGCTGAAAATATAGTCGAGTAGAATCCTGCAAAGAATTAAGTTTCTGTTAATAGTTTTTAAAATTTATGACTAGAGGCCGCCATATGACGGCAGATTAAAAGTCAAACATTTGTTCCATAAGGATTGACTAACTAGTCCTATTTAAACAAAGGCAGTAGTTTTATTTAACCCGGCACCTGCCACGTGGCTTTGCAAAACGTCAACTGCCACGTGGGGTGCTCATAGTACCCCTTAAAACTTTTCTGTGATCTACGTGTTTATAAACAAAATAATAGGCTGAGTAATACAAAAATATAAAAAAAACATGTTTTATTAACACCTACTAATATTATAAAAGTTAAAAAATAAAACTAAAAAGTTATTATAAACAAATTAAGTAAAACTCATTAGCAGCTATCATCGGATTCTTGTTCTTCTTCCTTTTGGTTAAAACACTTTTCACAAATATGTTTCATGTGATTTAGGCACATCTGTTGGTAACATTTTTCGCAGAAAAAGTTTGTTTTTTTGTCATCTTTCCTTGGACAAATAGAGCACCTTGCCTTTTTTCTGGGCGGTTCTGTTGTTTCGTTTGATTCAGTAGAGCCTCCAATATATTTTATTGCCTTCTCACGTATTGTACGCGGAATGTGTGAGTTAGCTGATCTGACTTTCAACCAATCTTTCACAAGATCGAACCCTAAGTCCTGCAGGTAAATCCTCCGTTCAATTGTTTTGTTGTTAATATTATTCGCAGTGTGGATAACGTGGCTATTGATGCCAGCTATGTCGAGCATTCTAAAAAATACAACACATGGCCATCTTCGACATGTTCTGGCAGTGGAATATGAACCGCATAGCTCATCCACCTTGTCCACGCCGGACTTGGTTTGGTTGTAAAATGTAATTATATTTGGAAGATTCTTATCTCCTGTGCTCTCATCAATAGAATCGTCTTCTAAATGCATTGACGATAACATCATTACATTTTTATTTCTCTTAGGTATATAAGATAAAATTGTCATATTGTCGGTAAATGCAAATTCTGAACTTTTGAGTGGTCTTCTTTTAATTTCCACAAACTGTTTAGGTATCTCCCTTTTATTTTTACGCATAGTTCCGACATACGTCAATTTCTTTTGTAGCAATTCTACGGCAAGTGGAACACTTGTGAACCAATTATCTCCAGTAATGTTGCGACCAGAATTCCAAATTGGCTTAGATAGCCGCATAACTATGTTATTTGCACTGTTTGATACCGCATAAGGTCCTTCAGGTTGTTGGCCTACGTATATTTCAAATGTCAATGAGTACCATGTTTTGGCATCGGCAATACTAAATATTTTTATGCCATACTTAGCTGGCTTACTCGGTATATATTGCCGAAATGAACATCGTCCTCTAAAAGAAACCAGCTGTTCATCAATAGTGCAGTATTCAGATATGGAATATACGTTTACACAGTTATTTTGAAAAATTGTAAAAACATCACGGATTGGAGCAAGTTTGTCAATTTTACGTCTTTCACTGCGTGTGTCTATGTCGTCAAATCGAAGGCATTTTATTAGCATGAAGTACCTATGGAGACTCATTGTTGTTCTAAAAATGCCTATGCCCACTCTACCTTCTGACCATAAATCCTCCATGTTCTGACGTCTAGAACGAATAGACCCAGCAATATATAGTAAACCAAACAGCGCCTTCAGTTCAGCCATGCATGTTTCATAACTATGCTTTTTTTTATCACCGGTTTGTTGTTGAAGTTTTTTGTTTGTAGAATTTAATATTATTTCAAGAATATTTTCATCTATGAGCAAGTTCCAACATTCCAAAATTGTCTTACAATTTTTTGCACACTGTTTTACACCAGGTAAATGAACAACAAGGTTCTGCGATCTTGTACGAACATTTCTATTCCCCCTTGTAGTTCTCCATTTTGTAGTCCCATCCTTACCTACAACAGTATTTGCATCTAAAACAGATTCTTCGCCGTCCGAAGCTGCTGACATTTCTGAATCCGAATTGTGGTCGCTAAACTGGGTAGCATCTACTTCAGAATCAGATGAATCCTCAATCTCTGCTATATCATCTTGTTCCATCTCTTCTAGAAGAGCTCTCAAGCGGTTTTGTTCCTGTTCGTACCAAGCCATAATAAATTGGGCGTGAAGTAAAATATCTAAAAAAAATAATATTTATTTAGTATACAGCCTATATAATAATTTAAATCAGTTATTGCAATAAAAACTGTAAATATACCAACCTGTTTATCAAAAACACAAAAAAAAATTTAAAACTTAAACTGCCAGATGGGGATCTGATGACACTCCAGTCGACTTTATAGCTACAAGGTCAGAATGCCACTAAATAACCACTTCAAACTCAAATAGATCTATGCTGTACAATATTATAGAAAGCTACTATGACGCGCAGCAGTGTTGCAAAACTTGAAATACGAAATATTTGGTGAAAATGTGTTATGGGGTGCTGGTAGTACCCCACGTGGCAGGTGCCGGGTTAAAAAACTAATTTTATTTGGTGAGTTAACGAAAAATTTTTTAATCCTAGTTCAACTTTGTAAGATATTTTGTAATTTTTAGAAGCTCTTGATAAAAATTGTAATCACAATTGAAAGCTCGAGTAAAAAATAGTCAACAAATAGCCCCTTTTATTGACTCCAACCCATCAAAAACAGTGTTATATATATATATATATATATATATATATATATATATATATATATATATATATATATATATATATATATATATATATATATATATGTAAAGTATAAAGTTTACTTCTTTTTTCTTATATATATATATATATATATATATATATATATATATATATATATATATATATATAATGTATATATAAGTGTGTCCTATAGACACACATTTTCCGAATAAGGGTTGAAAAAATTAATTCAGGTTTAAAATGCGAGGAAGCAAATTAAAGTCCTAAACCAGTAGAAGAAAGAATTTCCCAGAAGAAGTAAAAACAACAAAAACCAATTGCTTATGTTGAGTTTTGTAGAAACCTTGAAGTACCATTTTTTTTATTTTTTTATTTTTATTTTTGATATTTCAGAACCTCTTTAAAATAAATTCAAGCGTTTCTTTTTTATGTAAATTTATTAGTCGTCAGATATTTTAAAAATTGTTTCTAAATGTGTTGTTTAAAAGTGAGATATATGTTTTTATTGTAGTCTAGTAGCGTTTCTGTGCAACCGTGAGAGTTTGCAAAAATGATTTGTTTTTCAAAACGTTGATACAATTTTTCACAAAAGTAATCTAGTAGTCAGTCAACAAGCTATGTTCAAAATATAAATGCAGCTCTCTATGCGATAAGAAAAATTATAAATAGTTATTCCCTGAGCAAAATAAATTTGGCGTGTTTTTTCAGTTCATCGACAATTTCGATATTGATACGATTACATGTTGCTTTCACGTCTCAATACATGGCAGTATGTCAATTTAACTTTTGGTTATTGATAATATACGCATCTTGTAACATTATTTAATATTGTCGGTGTAAATGTTGTGAAGTTACACCTAAAATCCATTATTTTGACATAAATACTTCAGCAAGAAACTCATTTTTTCTCTCCGATATTTAGTAATTGTGCAGACATATTTTAATGTACCATAATGCGTTTTAGATGACACCTAACATGGGTTTAAAACCAAATCTGTTAACCATTTCTCCAACATTTGTGTAAAGAAAAGAGACTGATGTGACACAGGAGGAGAGAGATAAGTTTTGACACGCAAGCGGAGGGTAGTAAAGTGCGTCATCTTATATTGTTGAGGAAGGCCATCCATATTTATGATTAATGGCGCTACGAGACATAGAATAGTGCTTTACTTCACTTCGGGGTCTCGCCGAAAATGTTTACTGTGACATGAAATGTGTGATAAAATTGGGAGGCTTTCGAGGACACTTATGTATTGGTTGATATCTTTAATGTTTCTGGAACACATACGCGCACCAGAAAAGGCGAGATTTAAGTGTAAAATTAAAAATAACACAAAATTGAAAAATTTGTAAAATTTTCTATTAAATATATTATTTAAAATTATTCGATGTTTGAACTTATATTATCTAAAAACATATATCAACTAAAAGTTAAATTTAGAGATAAACTCGGAGTGAGATAAAGTAAACTCTCCATTGATTTTGTATAGTTATGCCTGTAGGGAGTCATCTGAGCATAGTGGAGATAACTTTCCACTCTTTTTGAATTATACAAGCGTTACGGAGTTAATTAGTTCTTCGTCTTTCGCCTTTGGATCGTGTCTTGTTTGCACGATCCGTGTGTAAGTAAATCTTAATGTTCTGCTAGAATTTTATTTAGCTTTCTTAGTAGAAAGAGCTGTTATTTATAATATCTAGTAGTAATACGTAGCCAGATAAGAAAATTAAGTGCAGAGACATTTAGAGATATTAACTCAAGTATTTATCTTACGTAGAGGTGGGAATTCATTCCGATTAAGCCACTCTGGAATAATCGTTATGCAACTTGTCGTTTGGATTGTATATTGTCACATAACTTAGATCAATGAAAATCCTCTTGTTTAGGATTAAACTTCAGAGGTCGTTGGTTAATGATATTAGACTAATAATAATGAAGAGAAAAAAAATGCAATACTTTGACTGTAAATAACAGTAGCGAAAAATAGCAAATATTTGTAGCAAATATATGTAAAATAAAATGTTGCAATTCAAACAACAATTGGCAGATTTAATAACTTATTGTCAACTCTATATAAGATTCACTTACCTTTTGTCTTTGGTTAGGTCCCGCTTCGAGTCTAAGGTCTAAGGGTAAAAATGAGATGTGGATCTGCTTGCTTCCGTCCGCGACGAGAGTTTGTTGAAGAGTGTGCGATCATAGATCATTATGAAAAAAACACGTATGTACCCCAGTCGACTAGACAAGGATCTACAGACCGAGAATTTGGCATCCAAATTCCACTGATTCGCGCAATCGTACTTGTAAGTTCGTATAGTCGGCTGGAGTTACAATTTGCCAAATTTAAATGTAATCGTTTCTACTCATTCATATTAATATTATAATGTATAATATATTAAAGTTTTTAATATTGGTAATATTATTAAAGCTTTTAATACTATTTTTTAATATTAATAATATTAATATTAAGTAATTAAATATTGCGCCTTGCTTAAAAAAAGTACGAGATAAATAACTCGTTTTTTACATGAAAGTGCAATTTTCTTGCAAATGCCTTGAGAGGGGAAATTTCCAATATAACACCAACCAAAAGACAAAAATATTAACTTAGGTACATGCAATCATTATCACTGCTTAGCGTATTTTCATGGAAATCAACCGCTGTGCTGACTAGTATTTTTTTTTTAATTGTGATGAATAAATAAAGTATATATTAAATAAAGGGTATTTTAAATAAATTTGTAATATTTTATGCGAAAAGAAGAAAAGACTCAGTTCCGAGTCGTGAGCGTATTCGTTATATTTTCTTTAATTGTGTTAAGCTACTCGGATGTAAGTCGTTATAATTATTCAAAAAAATGAATTTACAATATTTTTTATTAAATCAAATGAGAAATGTTATAGCAAATTAAGAACTAAGGAAAAAAAAACAAACTTTCATTTCCTAAATAGCAAATTGTTTCTGAACAGTTAAGATTAACTTCCAAATAAAATTTGGATAATATTGTAAAGGCTTTTATATACTGAAATTAAATTAAAAAAGAACCTGAAAAAAGTGGAAAAATAATAAAAAATTCCCAAATTTAAATATATCTCGAAAACAAAATACGATCTGGAAAAAGAATACCGGAAATGTTTAATTTTTTTGAGTTCTTCGATTGTGTAGTACCTTCAATTTCAGTTTTTTTCAACAATACTCGAGTATTCCGATTAAGTACTCTCAGCCTTATAAAAATTTCCAAGAAATTAATATCGGATGAAGTTTCAACAAGCGAAATGAAAATCCTAATATTAAAACAGCATTATGACCAGGTACAATATCTGACTGTTATGCAAATTAGTAGGTAATTAGAATTAGAAAGTCAGTATGGGCAAAACCAGCTTATTCAAATTATAGGTACCTACCTTTAGTCTTGTATTGAAGGATTTTAATTTATTACCCTTAGCATACGTAAAGATATAAAAAACGAGTTTATCTCGTACTTTTTTTAAGTAAGACGCAATATTTAATTACTTAATATTATTCTTAATATTAAAAAATAGTATTAAAAGCTTTAATAATATTACCAATATTAAAAACTTTAATATATTATACATTATAATATTAATATGAATGAGTAGAAACGATTACATTTAAATTTGGCAAATTGTAACTCCAGCCGACTATACGAACTTACAAGTACGATTGCGCGAATCAGTGGAATTTGGATGCCAAATTCTCGGTCTGTAGATCCTTGTGTCGACTAGGGTGGTTCTGTTTTAAGAACCTCCGTGAATAGTAGTGAATTAAGCTTAAAATGACATTTTAAACTTGCTACACAAAAGACGCGTACGTTTCCTTAAGGACTCTGAAGTCTTGGGTTGATAAATGTTTCCCAAAAACATGTTGTTTTTCAGACAAGTGAATTCTCAGAACTTGACAATAATTAATTAGCCAGTTTTATTTAAGTTCGAGAATTTAAAAGATAAACAAAAGCCATATTTTAATTAGCTAATATATTATAATTAAATTAGATTTAAAACTAAATAAGGTCATATTCTGAATATTAAAAATAAAATATTTAAATCACTTGACACTTTTCTTCTTCTTAACATGCCATACACCAAAGTGCGTAGGCGACTATCTCATTACTAGAATTCTGTTCTTGGCGGCGTGACACAGCTCACCTGTATTGTGTATTCCTGTCCATTCTTTAATATTCCTTAACCAGGATAATTGTTTGCGGCGGGCTCCTCTCCTACCTTCGATCTTCCCTTGTAGGATTAACTGTGGTATTTCATATTTTGCTCCTCTCAATATGTGCCCAAGGTAACCAATCTTGCGTTTTTTAATTAATTCAAAGAGTTCTCTTTCCACGCCGGCTCTATTAAGGACGTCATCGTTTCGAACTCTATCCACCCAAGGTATGCGCATCATTCTTCTCAGTGACCACATTTAAAATACTTCAAGTTTGTTGATAGATGTTTTTTCAAAAGTCCACGTCTCCATGCCATAAAGCAAGATGGACCATATGTAGTACTTGACCATTCTGTAGCGTATTTCGAAGTTTAGGTGTTGATTACATAGGAGCGGTCTGAATTTCACAAAAGCTTGTCTTGCCATTTGTATTCGGGTTTTTATCTCGTGTTGTGGATCCGATTGGTCATTGATTATGGTGCCAAGGTATTTAAAAGTTTTCACCCGATTTATACGATTGTCACCTATGCATATTATCGGGTTTTCTGGAGGGTTTCTGCTAATGACCATATATTTCGTTTTCAAAATGTTGATTTTGAGGCCATATTTTTTACCTATGCTATTCACTCTAATTAAAAAGCATCGGAGAGAGTATGCAGCCTTGGCGGACACCTTTCCAGATTTCAAATTCATCCGTATATTGGTCTTGATCAATCCTTACTTTTGCCATTTGGTTCCAGTATAGATACTAAATAATTCTGATCTCCTTTTGGTCAATGTTGGCCCTATGTAGTAGTTCCATAAAGTAGTAAACATCATAAAGAGGAGAAAAACAGAATACTTCGGCCATATAATTAGAGGACCCAAATACCATTTACTTCGCCTTATTATACAAGGAAAAGTGGAAGGAAAGAGATGGATTGGTCGAAAGAAACTTTCATGGCTGCGTAATATTAGACAATGGTGTGGTTTCACAGTAGAAGAATTATTTCGCGCAGCAGCCGACAGAGAAAGGTTTCAGGAAATTGTAAACATGATGACGGCCAACGTCTGAATACGGACACATCACCCAAAGAAGAAGAAGAAGTAGTTCCATGATGATGTCATGTTTAACATTGTCAAATGCCTTCTCGTAGTCGATGAAGGTGAGGTAGACATCTTTTCGGTGATCTAAGCAGTTTTGTATTAAGGTGTTCAAACATAAAATTGCCTCTCTTGTTCCTAGTCCTCCCTTAAAACCGAATTGTGTTGACCCGCTAAGTTCTTCTAGTATCTTTTACATTCTTGAGTGTAATATCCTAAGGAAGAGTTTCAACAAGTGACTCATTAAACTGATTAAGCGGTGTTCATTGCATTTTGTGGCTTTAGCTGTTTTTGGGATCATCACAAAGGATGACTGCAGCCATTCTCGCGGAATGTAACCAGTATCATAAATTCTATTGAACAGCCATACCAAGATTTCGATATTCTCCTCGTCTAGTAGTTTTATTGCTTCTATATTAATTTCATCTGGACCTGTTGCTTTATGCATTTTTGTGGTTCTAACTGCATATTCTATTTCACTTCGCATTATTGATGGCCCTGATAAGTTTTCGGAAGGAAGTTTGCGCGTTTGTTGTGTTGGTCTTTCGTCATTAAAAAGGTTTCTAGCGTATTCTTTCCACGCCATTGCTATCTCCTCTTCTGACTCTATGTATTCGTTTCTGTCGTTGCGTATTCTTGTTCTGTGGTGGCTTTTGTGTATATTCGATATTTCTTTGATCTTCTTATGTAGTCCAAAACTATCTCCTTTTTCCTGCAATTGTACTATTTCGTTGCACACTTCCAGCATCCAACGTTCTTTTGCTTCCTTAATTTTCTGACGGATTTCTTTGTGTATCTGTTTGTATTTGTCTTGATTACGTTGTTGTTTATGTTGCCTTCACTTTTCCATTAGGTCCATAATTTCGTCCGTCATCCATTTGTTATGCTTTCTCTTTCTGATCTGTGTTTTAACTTCTCTGTTTACTGCCAGAATCGTTCCTTTAATATCATTGACCATCTCTTCGATATCATCATTTTGTTCTATCACTCGCATTCTTTCATTAATTTGATTCGCATAACTCTTCTTCAGATTTTCGTCTCTCATCAGTTCTCTTAACTTTACAATATTACTAGCTGAGAAATTAGTGCCTAATAAATTACTTAAACTCTTAGGTATGTTAAATGTAACACGAAAATTGGCAAATCTATGGCATTCCATTAATAAATGGTTAACGGTTAATTGTACATTACAGGTTTCGCAAATAGGTGGATCACTTTTGGTAAATAAGTATGAGTGAGTAAGTCTCGTGTGTCCAATTCGTAATCTCATTATCACCAATTGTTCTCTTCTGTTCCTTGTTGAGGGTTCCCAAGCTGCAACGTCATTTTTAACTTGCTTCAGTGATGTTTGAGAAGATTGCTATTCGTTTTTCCACTTGCACAAAACTAGATTCTTTATAAAGGCTTTTATATCACTAAAGGTTATTGGGAATTCGATATTGAGACATCTCAGGTAACACCGTACTCGCTCATAGTAAGACTTATGTTTGGTACTATTGGTAAAGGGATTTATATATTTATTAGTGAACGTATTTTTAAATAGAGGTTTGTTTACATTTGAGGCTATTGACGTTGCGTGTGATAGTGTTTAGGAAATTCGGCGGTGATATAATGAAGGCTCCCCACAGAGCAAGAGCTTCAATGTTACTATTGACAGGAAAAACATTTGCAACCAAAGATTTTTTGACAAGTGTGATAACACCACCTGAAGAGAAATTATTGTCATGTACTCTATCTTTTCTAGGAATGCTAAAATATTTAGAATTGTAGTTTTTTGGGGGTTTAAATTTGTTTCTTGGAGACATATTATTTCGCTAGGAATTCAGAATAAGTTTTTGTAAGGTTGGAAGTCGATGGAAAAATCCATCTATATTTCATTGCAGTAGTTTAGTGAATTATATTATAGAAGAAAAAATATGAATTTACGGGTTAACCTGAGATGACTCGCCCTCGGATTCAGAGGTATCGTTACCCAAGTGTTGGAGGATTTTCTTTCTTAAGAAGGTGATATGACGTTTGGTTGATCTATCTTTTAATTGTGGATGATCTTCAGTTAGCATACGAACTAATCCCACAAGATCAGAAGTAAACTCTTAAATTATGTTAGAAGGATCCTGCACGCTGCTAACATTGCTTAGAAGTAGATTTAATTGGTCAAAATTAAGGACAAATGTGGGTAGATGATTTTGGATAAAATCTTTGGCAGGCTCAAGGTCATATGATTTTGTTGATTTTATGCATGTATGCTCCTCATTGCTTTTAACTTTCTTGACTCTAGGTTTGGATGTAGGTACAGCATATGATTTTTCTGTTGTTTCAGAAGTTGTTTCTGGGGACGTAAGAACATCATTGATACTACGTTTAGGCTGGAGATCGATATTAATTACTTTGCAGCTTTCCATGGTGTTACCTTCTTCTTGACCATTAGCAATGTTAGGATTGCTCAGATTGTTTGCTAATTTTTCTTGGACGGAAATTTGTTCGTTTGATATGCATGTTGCTGCAGGTTGAGGCATGATGTCAGGGGAGAAAGAAGTAGTAGATTGACTGTTATTAGAATCAATTAAGTTCGTTGTTGATTCTAGTTTATCAGGACAGTTGGTGGCGATATGTCCAGACTTTTTGCAGTTATAACAGGCCATAGTTTTTTGAGATAAGAATATTTGATATGATGTATTATCGAAGTCTAAGGTGAATGAGTCGGGTAAGGAGATATTATGGGGACTGACGTATATTTGTCTTCTGAAACTTAAAATATGATTATATTTGGAAAGAGTGGAACTGATTTTTAGAAAAGTGACAGGAGAGACCATCATCATCATCAATCAGCCAATCGCGTCCACTGCTGGACATAGGCCTCCCTCAATTCTTTCCAGTGTTCTCTACACTGGGCCGCTTGTAGCCAGTTTCCCGCTACACGTTTAATGTCATCGGTCCATCTAGTCGGTGGTCGTCCTCGGCTTCTTTTATAATTTCTGGGCCTCCATTCCATAATACGTCTTGTCCACCGTCCATCTTGTGTTCTGGCTAAGTGCCCTGCCCAGTTCCACTTAAGCGTCGTGGTTCTTTCGATGACGTCTTGAACTCCTGATCTTCGTCTGATTTGTTGGTTTGTTATGTGGTCTCGAAGGCTCACGTTCAGCATTGCACGTTCCATGGCTCGTTGTGTAACTCTAAGTTTATTCGCAGATTTTTGCGTGAGTGTTAAAGTCTCTGCTCCATAAGTTTGTACAGGTAAAACACATTGGTTATAAACCTTTCGCTTGAGACACATGGGAATTGAACTTTTTAGAATATGGCTTAATTTGCCAAATGCTGCCCATGTTAGACCTATTCGCCTCTGTATTTCATGTGTTTGATTGTCTCTGCTTATTTTGATTTCGTGTCCCAGATATTTGTAAGTGTCTGTTTGTTGTATGGTATTATTGTCAATAGTTATATTTCCACTCATTACGAGATTTGTTATAATTTTAGTTTTCTCAAAGTTTATCTTTAATCCTGCTCTTTCAGACAGACTTTTAAGCGAATGCATCATAGTAACTGTATCATGTAAGTTATCTGCGATTAATACAACATCATCTGCAAACCTTAGGTGATTTAATCTTTCTCCATCTATATTGATGCCCATATCTTGCCATTGAGTACCCTTAAATATTGACTCTAGAGCTGCCGTGAACAATTTTGGTGAAATATTGTCTCCTTGTCTAACTCCTCGTCCTAAGCTGAATTTTTCTGTGTCTTCGTGCAGTCGTATACTTGATGTAGCGTTCTGATAGATGTTTTTGATTAGTGTCGTGTACCTGTAATCTATTCGGCTTTGATTTAGGGCTTCCAGTATTGTTTCAAACTCTACAGAATCAAAAGCCTTCTCGTAATCGACAAATGCAAGAACCAGTGGTATGTTGTACTCGATGCACTTTTCTATTAAGATCTTTATGGTATGCAAATGGTCATTTGTGCCATATCCTGCCCTGAAGCCTGCCTGTTCTTTGGGCTGATAGAAATCAAGTTTAGGTGTTAGCCTCTTTGTTAAGATTTTCATAAAGAGTTTGTACATATGTGTCAAGAGGCTGATGGGTCTATAATTTTCTAATTTAGTAATATCGCCTTTTTTGTGTAACAAGACTATTACTGCATTGTTCCAGTCTTTTGGAATTGTACCCGCATGTAAGCATTTAGTAAACAGTTCGCTTACTGATTTTAATAAAATTTCTCCACCTGCTTTTATTGCCTCGATAACGAGTCCATCATCACCAGGCGATCGATGGTTCTTCATTTCCTTTAAAGCTGCTCTTACTTCTGACACAGTAATGGGTAAAAGTATTTCCGATCCCTGATTTATGAGAGTCTTTACTCGTGTCGGGAAATTGTCTTGTGGTCTTTGGCTGGTATAGAGGTCTTTATAAAATTCTCTAGTTATTTTCAGAATGTTTTCTTTATCTGTTGTTGCCTTTCCGTCTTTATCTCTCAGCTTGTATATTTCTTTTTTACTTTGCGTAAGTTTTCTTTTCATTATCTTTAAACCTTTGTTCTCTTCTACTGTTTGAGTAATTACATCTTCTTATATCTTCTTACATCTTTTCTAATTTCCGCTGAAATTCTTTTATTTAGTTTTTTATATTCTTCTCTGTTTCCCTTTTCGTAGGAGAGACCATATTAAGTCCAATACTTTGTAGATAATCCACTAACAGACTGTGTGGTATTGTTGGACATACGTTTGGAAAAACAATACGTTCCGCTGGTGAGATTAATCTTCTAGCTTGTACAATATTGTTCTGGATTTCTATTTGTCCATGATTTTGCATGAATTCTTCCACGACTTGTTTGTTTGCAAGGTACATGCTAATCCGATTATTGGATAGTCGGGAGGAAAATATAATATTTTTGGGACGAATTAGGTTACCCAAAGGAATTAAGTAATCTTGCAGTCGCGTATTTTCTAAAGCGCTGAAGACAATTGCTTGATGTTTTGAGGGAAATTGTGTAGAAGCTGCCGATGAATAGGTTTTATTGGTATTTGTCTGTGATTGCAATACATCTGGTGTGTTAGAGAGACTCTGAATATTAGGTTCCATTTTTATTTTAACACGGGACATGTGTTTAAAAATAATACGGACCTGACTAGTAATCAGACAGGTAATAAAACTGGAATAATATTTCTTGAGTCGTATCTTATTGATAATTGTTAAATTACAAATCAACAAAAAACTGGTTGATCACGTTATATTAATGAAAACTAATATGTTGTGTTCACTTACTGGTATTTCATGTAATTGTCACTTAAAGATTTATAAATAAACTGTTATAATTACTGCATAAAATTTGCAAATTTGTTGAGACCAAAACAAACACGCCTTTCGGTATTTCATTCAGGGCCGAACTCCTAATTTAATTTTATCTGGCTCTATTTTTAACTAAATAATGAAATCTTTAAACGAAATTTTGGTCTAGCAATGTGCTCTAGTTTATCTCCATTACTAATGGATATATTTATGGAAAATTTTAAAACAAATATTATTTCTAAAAAAAGTTTAAAACCCACAGTAAGGTGGAAATATGTAGATTATTTATTGTCAATATGGCATCATGGATCAGAGTTGTTGCACACATTCGGGAATGATATATAATAACACACTACCTTTCCTGAGTGTTTAAATTTTTAAGAAAAGTACAGGATATAAGACTCAGGTGTATTAAAAACTGGTTATCCTATCTCGTTTATAAATAGGAAATTTGTAATAATCGACCGAATAGAACAGAACAACTTCTACTAGATAACAACTAGAACAATATCCTTAGAACAAGGAATTTTATTTAAAAAAAACTAAAATATGACAATTAACTGAACATAAAAACTTTGAAATAGGTAAAGAAATAATAAATAAGACTTACTCACAATCAATTTAATTTAACTATCAGACGACCGGTTTCGCTTTCTACAATATGCAAAGCATCTTCAGGTCTCGATACAAAGTTAAACAAATGCTGAAATGATAAAAACCCATATTAGGGTGTTGTCTAATAAAGATAAACAAAGTAGATGTTGGAAATTACAATAATTATGCCAATATTACATGTCTGTGGTTTTATTTCAAAAAGAGTAAGTTGAATAAAAAGGTATAAAAAGTTTTAAAAGTTTAAACAGACAAGGTAAGGCCCACAAATTGTTATAAAATAGTCTATTAGATTGTAATAAATTAATAAATGAGCAAATAAATAAACATTACTTACATGCCGGTACTCTATTAATTGATAGATGGTAGAACATGGTTGAAACTACTATGTATTGTTGAATGAGAACTCAATTCTTTTCTTTCATTCAACAATACATAGTAGTTTCAACCATGTTCTACCATCTATCAATTAATAGAGTACCGGCATGTAAGTAATGTTTATTTATTTGCTCATTTAATAATTTATTACAATCTAATAGACTATTTTATAACAATTTGTGGGCCTTACCTTGTCTGTTTAAACTTTTAAAACTTTTATACCTTTTTATTCAACTTACTCTTTTTGAAATAAAACCACAGACATGTAATATTGGCATAATTATTGTAATTTCCAACATCTACTTTGTTTATCTTTATTAGACAACACCCTAATATGGGTTTTTATCATTTCAGCATTTGTTTAACTTTGTATCGAGACCTGAAGATGCTTTGCATATTGTAGAAAGCGAAACCGGTCGTCTGATAGTTAAATTAAACTGATTGTGAGTAAGTCTTATTTATTATTTCTTTACCTATTTGAAATGGACTCACACAAGTAACACATTCATGATTTTTAAAACTTTGATTTGTTATGAGAGCAAATCTTATTGTATTAACGGTAAATGTTAATTTAGAAAAAATTAACAAAACTACCAGCTCTAATGGCTAATTATTTCTTTTTTAAATTATAAAAAAGTTCGTTACCTTAAATATAAACAAAAAAACGTTGTCCCACAAACTTCAAACAATCAAAATCCGACACTTTGAAGAGACAAGATAAAGGCTAGACAAGTCCTGAAAGAAATTATTATAAATACCAAAACTGGACTTATCCTGGATGATAACCAGAGGTAATCCTTCAAACTCGGCTAATTATTTTCCGCTTAAAATCGTGTCGCAACTTTGCTTTCTACTCGCCTGTGGGAAACAAACTTGAACCGTTATTATGTCCCTTTGCACAATGTAACAGCTTACACCAAACGATGATTACGTTATATTAAAAAGATTGCTACACTCCAGCTTATCTTAAAATCACATTCTTCTTACCACAAACATGGATTTAAAGAAAATTTTGCCAGTTTTTTAAAAACTATTCGACAATCATGGTACTAATTGGTTTTAGCTAATTCGGCAAAACCCTTAAAAAGCAAATAGTTTTGTGTCTCTGGTCAGGCCATCAGCCATGTGTGTATCAAGTAAATTTTAATATATTTATTATTTGGGGGAAATTATTATGATACAACTTCGGCCAACTGACCATGTTCTAAGGATTATAATTTCAAATAAATTCTCTTCAGAATAAAATATATTGAAGCAATAAAATATAGTGTGAAATAGTTGGAGCCATTTGCAGCTGTTGTAGTTTCCTTCTTTATTTTTAAGGAGACTAAAGAAGATGATGTAAGATGGTGTAGCTATTTTACAAGTTATATGGAATAGCTGTTTGTAGCCGGACGATTCAACCTTACCAGCTCATAGTTTTGGAACTACAGGTTAGTAACTTCATTATTTTGAGTTTCACGTGAAACGGACCCTTAGGTTTCATTCTTTATCTTTAATTAATTTTTTTTAAAGGAAAATTAATGTCTTCTCCAGTTACATTATAATATTAGATTAAAGATTTATATTTGTTATTTTTCTTAGGTTTATCATTCGAATTTAATAGAAATTAATTAATAGTTTCTTTAAATATATAAAGAGTTCTTAATGACGTAACTTAAACCTTTCAGGTTATTTTTTTTTATATGAAGGGCAATAAATGGTAAAAATAATATTATAAAATCCAGTAAAAACTTTCGTGGTTTTAGTTTAGATTTGGCAAGGCACGCTCTATGGAACTATAGTTATAACAGTATTAATAAAATTTCTTCAAACTTGATAAAAAACAGTCTTAATTTAAAACAAAATGAGACTTGTTACATTATTACATTAATAATAAATACCCAAAATCTTATTTATTCAATCAGCTCGGCGACCTCATCAGCAACATCAAAGCTGACATCCTCTTGTAAATTATTGTAGAAAAGATAATACACTAAAGCTATGTAGGGTAATAATGATCTCACATTCTTCAAGTTTCTTTCTTGCAATCTGAATGGGCTCAATATTGATTTTGACAATAGTAACGGGGTTGTAGGTACCATTCACAGAATGCTTAACGTAAAATGCTTTTCTGTTATCACCCTAAAATACAAAGGAAAAACATTGGAAAAATCCAAAGATTGGTGGTCATCAGTGCGAGTACTCTTTTTAATGTTCTGTAAGAGTGGTTGTATATTGAGGAAATCTTCCTGCCTCATAAAAGTTAAGTTGAAGGGCTTCTTTTTTTTATTATATTCTTTTATACATTTATGCCACTCCTCAGGAGAGTACACAAGCGGAGCATACTTTTATGTCGTTTTTTATAAAAGAAAAATCCCTGTCTGAGGAAAGCTGAGTGTGTCCGCTGACTAAAAAATGGTGTGTTATAGACTTAAACTTTTGTTCCTTAACTAGCTGGAACCATAAAGACATTAAAAGCCAGTTTTTGTTTTGTCCGGGACAATTATCAGTAAAGAAAAGGAAATGTTCTTCTTCACCTATCTTTGAGCTCAGAAATTTTAGAAGTATTGATGCAATTTCATTAATTTCTCTTTTTGTAATGTTTTAGTGTGAATACAAAAACACACATGGTTACAACATTTCCATATCTATAAATTCAAAATCTTTGTAATAGTGACCGAGATGGACAATAGCGCACATAAACATTTTTTAAAAGACTTAACTAGTAAGTACTATTTAGTAGTAGGAATTTTGTTTAGTTCTCTATGCATTTGTACTGATTTTATTTATGCTATTTGTTTTTTTTTTGCTCTTTAATAAATCGTTTTGTACCTTTGGATAGCTTTTTGAACCGTTAGTGTTAAGACAGTCTTATATTACAGGTAAGAGCTCTCATATTTTGTAACCAGCAATCTATGCTATACACTCTATTACATGTTAAGGACATTCTTCATGTTTGTCCTATTGTGCAGATACTAATTTTATCTACAATATCCATAATTTTCAACAATAAAATGCAGGACCAGTAGTTAATTTAGGAATGGGTACCGCTTGCTGCAAGTCAAACGGTATAACACATGTCTTCTTTTCAATAATTTTGGACTGTTTCGCTCTTTAGTGATTGTTGCACTGCCTGAACCTTACACTTGTCCAAGTTAAGTCTTGTTGTCTTTTCGCTACAATATATTTTTTTTAATTTTCCTGACTCTACTTGGATATTAATTTTATTGCATGTCTTGCAGGTGTCTGATTTAGACAACTTGAATCCAATATTATACTCGGTACAGAATATCTTACCGTGCGTATGCTCTTTAACTTGTTTAATTTCTGCTTTTTTACACCAAGAGACATATCGATGCGAATACAGACTACCTATACTCATGTTATGGTCCAAATAAACTTTATTTATGTTCTCTTGTCGAGTGTAGTTACTTTAGTACTTTGGAATCGAATGTATGTGGTTTTTAATACTTAGTATTTCTATATCACATATTTTATTTACATGGTTTGTATGCTTTTCTATGTTGTCTGTTTCTGGTACTGGATTTCCTTCTTTTTTCTTACGAACAATATTATATACTCTGTCCCTAAAAGCGTAAAGTCCATGGATACTTAAAAATTATGTTTTACAGACACGTATAGTTTCAAAAATAACATTAATGGCGTCTGGACTGCATGGCTCATCCTATGCGATTCTTGATGTTTTTGCTTCTTTCGGTAGGACCTCTTTGTCTTAGCAATATATACATATCTGAATAAGTAACTATTTCGTAACTTCCATGAACCAAGGTACCAAAGCTCGGTTAAAATATTGTTCTCGTGGCCATGAAGCTTTTCCCTACACTTCTTAGTGCAACTGCAAGGCGGTCCCAATTCTCGACCAGGTACATTTTTTTTTTTCGTTTTGTCGCTTTCTTATGGTTGCCCTTAATTATGTCGAAGTTTTTTTATTATTTTGAATAACAGTGTTCACTTCTTTGTCTCCATCGACTACTTCGAGTTTTGTCAGGATAAAAACTTGAAGTTGGTGGTTGATAAAAGTTTTTTTTATGTGATTACGTAAATTTTTTTATCGAAGTTAATTAATTTCTTCAGTTAAAAAAAACTTTCTTGACTTATTTCAGATGCCCCTGAAGATGCTCTAGGGAGCGAAAGTACTTGTGCAAGAGTAAATTAATTAAACTCTGTTCGATATTTGCCTTTTATTTGACCAAAGTTTATTTATTCAAGCATTCAACCTTATATCAACTTATGGATAATGTAAGGATCATAACCATTATTAAAAGCAATTTAATTCAGAGTATTAAGTTCTAAATATTTTAGAGTAAATTAAGTAACCTATGAATGTAACTATTGAAATTAGCCATTTTATGTTGGGTTGAATGATTATATGTTTCATGTATAACATGATCTGTTTGAGTAGGTTTTCTGGAAATATTATGATCTAGAGAATCTTTATTACGAGATCAGTCATATCCAAGAAGTTTAACTGATTGTCAGATTCTGCTTCCAATCTAAAATAGATGTAAGGATGGATGTTATTAAGATCATCCAGAATCTGTAAAGCGTCATCTTGGGTTCCCTCTATGAGAGCTATAGAATCATCAACATATCTTGACCAAAAAACTATTTTGCTGTTGTTGTTAACAAATTTCTGTTCTAAGCTGTCTAAGAAAATATCAGCTAGAAAAGGTGATAATGGAGATACCATTGTTAAACCTGTTGGTTGTTTATATATTTTTTGATTAAATTGGAAAAAGTTCTAATCAAGACAGAATTTAAGCATAGTTAAGATAGCATCTTTGTCTTCTGCTGGTATGTTGCAATTGTTTAAGAGGTTGTGTACTAAAGGTAATGTTTTATCTCTTGGTACAGAAGTAAACAAACGCTATTAAAATAGAGTTTACATTTGGAGGGAGCTGGTTTGTGATTGGATTGGCATATATTTTTGTGTTATCAGCGTAAAACAATATTTTACTTAAGACATAATAAGGAACATCGCTAGTGTAAACCGTAAAAACAAAGGTCCAAGGACAGAACTCTGAGGCACTCTACTTTCCACTAACCTGTCCTGTGAGAAAGATTCGCCAACTCTATCGATATCGATCTGTCTGGAAATCATCTCTCCAACGAAGTAAAGAACCGTGAACTCCGAAATGTTCTAGCTTATGTAGAAGTCTGCGCTTAGGTACGCGGTCAAAGCTTTAGAGAAATCTAGGTAAACAACGTCGACAAGCTGCGAACTGTTAAGGGATGGCGTCCAGTCGTTAACACAATGTAAGAGATTGGTTAGTGTAGAGCAACCAAAGAAAAATCCATGTTGTTGTGTTGGAATAACATGTTCCTGGAGAAGGAATTTGGTCATCTTCTCGGAAATGATGGCTTCTATAATTTTGGCAACTACTGGCAGCAAGCTAATCGGACGATAATTGTTGCGGTCGAGGTTGTTGTTTTTTTAAAAATAGGGGTAACGGAAGCCAATTTCCAAGTATGAGATAAGGAGTTTTGGATGAAATAAGTTTGCATCAGTAACGTTAAGGGTACTGCAAGTGTGTCTGCGCACCTTTTTAACAGTTTTGGTGTTAAACTATCTAAACCAGGTGAAGCGGCTGTGCGAAGTTTAATTAAGTGTTGTTTGACATGATCCACTGTGAATTCAACTTGCTGTAAGGATGCGCCGACACGATCACAGTTATAAGCAAGTAGATAACCATCATTAGATGTTTAGTAAAACTGTGAAAATGCTAATAGAAAGTTCGGAAGATTATTTGCCAGAGGAGCATAAAGTCCGGTTGGATTTTTAAAGTAAAGGAATGAAAACTTTAGACATCATGGAGGAACGTATGTATTTGTAGACTTTTTTAATGTTACCACTTTCACTAACATTTGCTTCAAAATTTTGTCTTAGATGTTTTTAAGTTATTTGAAAATCTGCGGTGGCTTTAAAAATCACTAAGAAGCCCGGTGTGTTTAAATTTTCATCATAGATGTCGTTTGTGATTAATCTATTTAATTGCTGTTTAATTTATCCAGGGTTTAAGGTTGTTTTTATAACTCTTACGGAAAGTTGTATTTGTAGAAATTATATTGGATTTTATCGAAAAATGCCATCCACATTAATAAGGGGTCGTTTAAGTTTGCAAAAAATAATAGCCAGTAGATTTAAGAGAGTTCAATATCAACTTCAAAAAATTCGGTAGTAGCATATGTTACAATATTATTTTTGCGGGGTAATATTTGATTGAACTATATGTGAGCCACTATAACTGCATGATCTGACTTTTCTCTAGAAAAACTGACTTTTAGAGATGAAAATAGCTGTTCGTTATTAATAAGCACTAGATCTAAAGTAGAAGGTTAGTTATTATTTCTAAATATACGATTTTCTAATACAATTAGTCTCGTTCACCGTCTTTCTTGTGTTTTAGCTAAGTGTGCTGCCCAGTTTCATTAAGGCATTGTTATTCTTTCGATGACGTCTTCAACTCCTTTTATTTGCCTGATTTATTAATTTGTTTTATGGTGTCGAACGCTCACGTTCAGTATTGGATGTTTTATTGGTCGTTGTGTAACTCTTGGTTTATTTGTAGCTTTTTTTATCAGTGTAAAGTCTCTGAACCACAAGTTTGTACATGCAAGACACTGGCTATAAACCTTTAACTTGACAGAAAGGGAAGACTACTTTTTAGAATATGACTTAGTTTGCCAAATGTTTTCCATGCCAGGCCCATTTGCCTCTGTCTTATATGTAGTTGGATGTCTATGCTTATTTTTATCTAGTGTCCCATATGTGTAAGTGTCTGTTGTTATAACCTAATCCTAAATCAATATAAGGTTGAATGTTCGAATAATTAAACTTTGAGGGTATACAAGGCAACTATCGAACACGGTGATTAATTTAATCTTGCCCAAGTACTTTCGATCAATAGATCATCTTCAGGGGCATTTCGTCAGTTGTGGCCTATCCGACATAGTAGAATGTCATAAATGTAAAATTTGGACATAACAATACAAAATACAATACACTAAGACAAACAAACACAGAATCATTTCTGTCTCCTGTTTCTATACAACATGTAGCTTCTCCTTATAAGTTTTAAAGTGTTTGTTTGTCTTAGTGTATTGTATTTTGTATTGTTATGTCCAAATTTTACATTTATGACATTCTACTATGTCGGATAGGCCACAACTGACGAAATGCCCCTGAAGATGATCTATTGATCGAAAGTACTTGGGCAAGATTAAATTAATCACCGTGTTCGATAGTTGCCTTGTATACCCTCAAAGTCTAATCCTAAATGGCGAGTAAAGACTTTTCTGTTTTAGAGAACATTTTTTCTGATGTCAACCAGAAGTTTAATAATGTATTGTCGACATTGTTTTGTCTGACTCCATTGAAATGTTGGATCATGTAGAAGTTTACCGATTTAGGTACCAGATTTATCTAGTTTTCTTAATTACAGTGGTGTTTTGTCATTTACTATGAGGTTCGCGCGGTTTAAATTAGACGTCTCAGCCTGCATCGTACTGCAGGGTGGAAAATGACGAGGAAATTTTGATCAGAATAGAACTTAGACGAAAAAGCTTTATTATTTAAAAACGCACCAACTGAAAACATTGGACACATCTCTACTTGGTCAAGTACCCACAACGTAGGCACTTTATTACGGCAAAGGGATTAAAATAAATATTAGTTTCTGAATGCACTAAATTTATATATAAAGACGGCATATTCATACTAAGTAGAAATTTTAACACCAACAAAGATTCGAGATACAAATATACTGTACTTGTCAATTTAAAACTTCTTCTCATAAACTCCATCTCAGGAGACTGTAAACTTTTTTCCGTTTGTTTGACTTACGTTATCTACTATCCGTGTACATCTTTATACTTTATCCATTCTTCGTCATACTTCAATAAATACACGACTCGTGTGCAGCATAATAAATAGTTTTAACGTTAATTAAGATTTTGTGTGTATTTAAGCCTTGAATATTATGAACTAGTGTGTCGATGTACCATAAACCGTACAAAATCTTATCTTAAAGATTTTCGTTTATTATAAATTCTAAGCGTAATATTCCAAAGTGCACCAAACTTTTCTTTCCAAAAGATTTTAAAAAGTTTCAATTGTGCTTCACTTTTAAATAAATCAGTTTCGTTTTGTATTCAAACTAAAAACTTCAGAACTCGAAAGGAGGTTCCAAAGTTAGGAATAGTTAAGCGACGAATTTATGTGACATCTATTACTAAAAATGTTGAATGAGAGCTGTGGTTAAACTTTTGGAAGATACTTAGAGAACTATCATGGTAGTTTCGTGTTTTAGTTATAACAGTTTGTATTTATCTTTGGATAATGGATAATTATTATAAAGTTTAACTTAAAATATTGATTTTGTAGTTGTATTCGAAAAGCATAGTGCTTAACTAAAATGCTGCACTGTATAAAGCGACGAAGGTTCTTAAATAATAAATCCTCCTCTGTCATATTATGAAATTTTTGTTTATTTGTAATTAACGTGTAAAAGGAAGGCAAAAGTAAATCTGTAGAATATGTAGAAATCAATAAAACAATAAGTAGAATGACAAAAGAAAATAAGAGAAAAGAAAAAGAAATAAAAATAGAAGAAGTAATACAGAACAACAAAAATATGAAATGCTTAAGGCCGAAATTAGGTAAGTTTGAAATAAACAAAATAAAAGATGTAAATGGTGTAAAAACAAACGTTAAAGATGACATCATAAATATAATTTACTATTTCTAATCAGAATTATATAAAACAAAAAAGGAACCACCAGAAGAAATTAAAAACCAACTTAAGGTTAAAATAAAAAAATGTCAACTCGGAGCTACAGCCAGAAATAAGCATCTCAAAAATAAAGAAGGCATTGAAAGAAATGAAAAACAACAAATCGCCTGGAAAAAGATAAAATAACTGCAGATATGCTGAAATATGGTGAAAAAGTGGTAATTAATACTCTACATTTTCTTTTTAACAAGATATAAAAAAAAGAATTCCAATATCCACAGATAAATCCGAAATATCAAATGCCTCAAAGCAAATAATTAAAGATCTCTACACCAACAGCCCACAAAGCTTCTCTACTCCACCAGATAATCTCATAGCCTTTCTTGAAAACGCCCCATCAAGTAGTAACCTCACAATAGAAGCCCAGCAATATACTTCTGATATCAATTTACTTTTATCTGACATGTATGCAATTTACCCACATCTAACCACCAGATCACAAAAAATAAGTTCACAAGAATATCACAAAAGCTCAAACAGGAATTACTTTCAGAATTAGACGACACACATAGCCTAGTGTCACAAACATCTTTCGACACTTCTGACGATGATGACACAACCGAACATTCCCAACACTCCGAAAAATCCAATCATTAATACTTTTCACACTTATTCAATGGAACTGTGATGGATTCTTTTGCCGCTTAGAAAGAATCCAACAACTAATCAGAGACACCAATCCAAACATAATATGCCTACAAGAAACCAATTTCAAACAAAATCAAAATATTGTTCTTAAGGGCTATGCAGGATATCATCACGTAAGAAGAGAATGCCTCAGAGCAAGTGGAGGAACCTCAATTTTTGTCGAAAAAGATGTCTATTCAACACATCTCTCTTTAGTTACAAACCTAGAAGCAATCGCAGTAACCATATGGTGCCCTAAAAGAATAACTATCTGTAGTATATATATCCACCAAGTTACAATCCTACTGAAGCTGAACTGGTAGACTTAATTTTTCAACTTCCAGCACCATTTCTAATCGTTGGAGACTTTAACGCCCACAATACTGCATGGGGTTCGCAAACCACGTACGGCAGAGGAAAAGTTGTAGAGAACGTACTAAACATCACCGACACTTGTTTTCTAAATAATGGTTCTAACACTCATTTCAATATTTCAACAGGAAGTTTCTCAGCAATTGACCTAAGCCTATGCGACTCCAAAATATATCCTTCTCTAACATGGAATGTTGTTGATGATCTATATGATAGTAACCATTTTCCCATCCTCATAGCAAATAATGAAGAAAAATCACCAGGAACAGCAACAAAGTGGAAGATTTCTAATGCCGACTGGGCAAGTTTCAGTACTGAAATAGACCGTCAAATGGAACAAATTTTCTTCTCTGGAAATATAGATACTGATGTAGATAATTTTAACAAATGTATTATCTCCGCTGCTGACATTTACGTAGGAAAAAGTATAATAACTTCTACAAGAAAATTAACACCTTGGTGGAATGAACGTTGTGCAACTGCTGTAAAAGAATACAAAACTGCTCTTCATAAGTACCGCCGAAACAGAAGTGATGAAAATCTCATATGTTTTAAAAAACTTAGAGCCAAGGCGAGATATATCTTAAAACAAAGTAAGAAATACTCATGGAAGAACTACGTCTCCACTTTAACTCATAATACTGCCCCTTCTCAAGTCTGGAAGAAAATTAATCAAATGCGGGGAAAAATACGCACACAAGAATTCCAGCTCTTTTACATCAAAGTAATTTAGTAACCGACGATCAAGATATCGTTAATGTAATTGCCGATAATTTCTATCAACGGTTTCAAAACAAGAATGCGCCCAAAGAAACAAATCCTCCGGTACAGTATCCTTCCCAATCTTTTAAATTTGACTCTACTCTCTTAAACACTCCGTTTACACTACAGGAACTCTTAAATATTCTTCCAACTTGCAAAAATTCAGCTGCAGGTCCCGACAACATCCCCTTCATATTTCTTAAAAATCTTTCCATATCTGCCCTTAAAAAACTTCTTATATTGTACAACATAATATGGACCAATCAGAAATTTCCAATTCTATGGAGAGAATCTATCGTTATACCAATCAAGAAACAGGATAAGTCACCGACTAATCCAAATTCTTACCGTCCTATTTCACTAACATGCACCCTGTGTAAGCTGCTAGAAAAACTAATAAACAAAAGACTAATATGGTTTCTAGAAAAACACAACATTTTAGATTCAGCTCAATCCGGATTTCGTCCATACCGAAGCACGGCTGACAACTTAGTAATGTTACAAACAGAAATCACAACCGCTTTTCAAAACAAGCAAGATTTAATAGCAACATCATTTGACATCGAAAGCGCCTTCGATACTCTATTACGTTCTACTGTATTGACCAAATTAAAAGAATACAATATTACGGGAAATACATTATCTTTTATCGAACAGTTTCTCTCTGGACGCAGCTTCAAAGTATTAGTTAACGGAAAAGCTTCTTCAATTTACGTTCAGGAAAACGGAGTACCCCAAGGATCAGTTCTAAGTTCCACTTTATTTATAATAACTATCAATGATATTTGCAAGAATATTTACAACCCAGTAAAATACAACTTATATGCTGACGACCTGATTCTATATTGCCGCGGTAAAGATACGTTAACAACTACAAACTTAATCCAAAAAGCAGTAAATGAAATAACTTCTTGGTCTATAAATTTTGGTATTAATTTCTCTGCTGAAAAATCAAAAGTACTCAAATTCAGTCGAAGAACACGTAGCGTATTATTACCTCAAATTACATTAAATGGTATTCCACTCACGGTAGCTAATGAACACAAAATGCTGGGGTTAATTTTTGATAGTCGACTAACATGGAAACCACAGATTACAAACATCAAATCTAATTGCTTAGCTAGATTAAATTTATTAAAATCTCTAGCAAACCATCACTGGGGAGCTGATGAAGACATCCTAATTAAGGTATACAGATCTCTCATTCGTTCTCGACTAGATTATGGGTGCTTTGTATATATGTCAGCCTCAAAGACTTATTTAAGGACTCTTGATACTATCCAGAATACCGCATTACGAATATGCCTCGGAGCTTTCAGATCCAGCCCTGCCGAAAGTCTTCGCTGTGAAACAGGTGAACTTCCCCTTCCTCTCCGCAGACAACAACTTCTTCTGACATACTTTGCTAGAGTATCTTCGAATCGAAACAACCCTACATATAAGTTAATCTACAAACCCTACAACTGTGAACCCAACAATAAATATCAAACACTGCCTCAAATTTTACTTCCCCTTTCACGACCTGTTGATTTTTCAATAACAGATACCCAAATTCTATCATCAACTCCTCCTTGGAATAATAGCATTCCAAAAATTAACCTTTTGCTTAACAATTTTCACAAAAATAAAACTAACAGCCAAATTCTGAGACAAACTTTTCTAGAGCTGGTCAACACAAACTCATATGACGAGATCCTTTACACAGATGCATCCAAAACTGAAACAGGAGTCGGATACTCTGTAACAACTGCAAATAATATCACTCAGAAGTTCTGCCTTCCACCATTCACCTTAATACATACGGGAGAGTTTGCTCCATTTGCTCCATTCCATTTGCTTTTTGATAAACTACTACTCATCTTTGTCTTTCCTGAAAAAATTGAAGTTCAAAAACATAAAAGGTACAGGTACCATAAGAATAAAGAGAAGTCAAGAATGTCCCCAAAAGCAATAAAAGAGATGAAAAAACTGGAGAGAGGTGCTTTTGATTATGCCATGGTAGATGATGATAGTATAATATGTAATTGGAATGATAATAGTGTCGTTACTTTTGCATCGAACGTGTCTTCAGTTTTTCCTCTAAATAAAGTAAAACGATTTATACAATTTAAGACGAAGCATATGTATATAAATCAACGTAAGCCCATACAGCTGTACAACGAAAACATGGGTGGAGTTGACAGAAGCGACCAGAATATTGCTCAGTATCGAACAACTATACGAGGAAAAAAGTGGTATTTTTCTTTGATATCTCATTGTGTCGATATGGCAGTTCAGAATGCATACCACTTGCAAAAACAGGATGGCGGAAAACTTGACCAGTTAGCATTCCGAAGGGCTATTGTAGTTGAGCTGTTAGAAACGCACAAGCGAACCACCAAAAGGAGACCTTCAAAAGCGCCAAGCAATCAACGGGAACACTCACATTATGATGGGTTGGATCATTTAGTAACCTATCAAGAACAGCAACGAAGATGCGTACACTGCCATAAAAGGCAAATTTTATTTGTCATAAGTGTAATGTTGTCCTTTATCCTAAAGAATGCTTTTATAATTATCACAGTCAATGAATATAAATTGTACTTTCTAATAAATATTTTTGGAAAAAAAAATTTTCATTTAAAGTAACTGATAATCCTACTGTCCTTTTAAAAGAACACCAAATTGTGGCCAATCTGAAAGTCTGATATTTTTTTGTTTATTTTTCCCTAACTTTTGAAGCATTTTTAATCACTACTTAATGTATACATTCAGGTTTAAACAAAAAAAAAGTTTCAGGACTAAATGGGTTTTAAGAGAGAAAGTGAGAAGTATAAATAAACTAAGAGTAAGACTAGTTGAGCAATCAAAGGCCAAACAAAGGTCTAAAGGTGAACTAGACCGAACGTGAAAAGTAGAAATAAACTGAGAGGACTGAATGGCAAGCCAAGAAAACTATCTTAATGGTTAATTTTGTTGACAGAAGATGGCATGTGTATTAAGATAATCATTCTGTTCTTCTAGATCAAAATTAACTAGAACAATTATCTAAAAGAAACCGGAAACAACTAAGTCACCACTGGTGTGATAAATTTGTTGACAATGATCTCCACCTTAAACTATTAAAACGGAATAAAGACCTAAAAATTAAATAATAATTAATACAAAGAAAATACAAAACAAATAATTTAAAAAATTAAATATGTGATTTAATTAAATCACAAGGAAAGGATTTTTTCCATGCTTAAAATATTAAAGATTATATATATATATATATATATATATATATATATATATATATATATATTTATATATATATATATATATATATATATATATATATATATATATTTATATATATATATATATATATAGATATATATATATATATATATATATATATATATATATATATATATATATATATAATATATATATATATATATACTCGTACCGACTTATACTTATTAGACTTATTGTTTTAAAAATATGCATAAAATATTAATACAAAAACCAATTTAAATATTGTAAAAATCAAAACTTTCTGTCAGTTTTGATAAAGCTGAGTAAAATTTAAGAGTGTTCTATGTCAATTTAAATTTAATAAGTATGTAGAAATAAGGTTTATTCATACTGCCGTCAAAAGTTTTGGAAATTTATAACTTTTGAAATGCGCACCGGAATTAGACAGATGTCTACTCGATTCGAGTCCAAAGAGTATATTCGAATTGCGGTAAAAACCTTTTGAGAGTGGGGAAAACTTAAACTTTTAAAGTATTAAGTGGGGCTGACAGTATTAAGGTTATTAAAATTGGTATTAAGGGTTTTAAAATTAATAAAAACAATTAATAATTAAAAAAACAAGTATTTTTAGCTGATCAGCCTTAATTATTACAAATGTATACTCAGATGCCAAAAAAACGCAATGGAGAAAATTTTGATCAAATTCAAAATATTTTAGTTTTTTTTTATTTTTAGTAATATTTTGATGATTTTTTAGCACACTATGTAAAAATTTATAAATTTAAGTTTAGTAACGTGGGTTTTTTAATAAAAATTTGTATTTGACTTATTATACGGGGTTAATCGAAAGGTGGTTTTTTATCCTAAGTTTGAAACATCCTGTGAAATAATTCCGTTAGGGGATTTCCGTAAACCCCTGTTTTTCGGTTAAAACAAGTCTTCTAAATATTATGTTTTTTGTTTCATGTAAAAGTATGGATTGGTTTATTTTTAAGAGCAAAATGACTTTGCCACCCACAATTTACGACTTTTCCTATTACCATTAGCTTTTGTATTAATTTGTAATACGACGATGGGGGCTTTGGTGACGATAAGACCTTCAAAGAAATGTCATATCGATATCACAGAAGCACTCTATAAAAATAATTATTAAAAGCAACGACATGATCTTGGTTTTAATGAACAATGATAACAATAACAAAACAAAATACAAATAACAACTTAACTCATTCACTCCGGTCACGCCACTGTGGCGTGCTCGACTATATGTGCCCTGTGCCGACCACACCATAGGTGCGTTGTGTACATGTCTGCTAATAACCAAGTTTTTAAGTAGTCGGCACTTGCTTTATAGCTATCAGACTTCATCGGCACTTCGAGAAGGTTTATTGTGTCTCAAATATCATATCGATTCGAAAGTCAGGATTTTGTTTTGTAAGTAATTAAAAGTGTTTGATTATGGCTTCTGGCAATAACCTTGGTTCGTCTGGCGTTAAAAAAAGAAGAACAGAATTCGAATGAAGAACAGAAGAATTACGACAATATGAAGAATCGATGATGACAGTTGATGATATGATCGAGTGGAAGCGAATACGCCGACGATGAAGATTTAATAGATTTGACGGATTCGGATTGTGAATCACAGCATTCTAACCGTGAAGATACTGGCATCGCTGCTGAGGTACAGGTACCGATATTTACTAATCAAAATAATTATATATGGGACGATCCACCTATGATCAAACAAAATATCATTTTTATGGAAAATTGTGGATTATTAGTTCAACCTGAAGGCAATAATCTGATAGATTATTTTAGTCTTTTAGCAGATGACACATTTTTTCAACTTGTCGTTGATGAAACAAATAGGTATGCTGAAGAAATTTTCTTAAGTTCTGCTGGAAAAGAGAAATCTAGAATAACGGAGTGGAAACCAATTACTATAGGGGAATTGCGTATATTTTTTGGTTTGGTTTTACATATGGGAACAATTAAAATTAACCGAATAAATGATTACTGGAAGAAACACAAATTGTTCAATCTTACTTGCTTCAGTAACTATATGGGAAGAAATCGTTTCCTGTTAATCTTACGTTGCCTACATTTTGTAAAAAATCCAGGTATTGGAGATACATTTCCTCAAGATCGATTATATAAATTGAGACCGATTGTCGATTACTTCAACCAAAAAATGTCTCAAATATATTATCCGTCTAAAAATTTATGCATTGATGAATCAATGGTTTTGTGGAGAGGCCGACTGCAGTTCAGGCAGTATATAAAGAGCAAACGTCATAAGTACGGGGTGAAACTTTATGTTCTGGCTGAACCTAACGGACTTACTCTAAAAATAGCTGTGTATACTGGAGCAAAAGTTCAATCTAGTGAAAGGGGGCATACCTCAGACGTTGTTTTTCAACTAATGGAGACATACCTGGATAAAGGTCATTCTTTATTCATGGACAATTTCTACAATAGTTACACATTGTCGGTTGCCCTTCTCGAGCGGAAGACTTATTGCACAGGAACATTACGACTGAATCGTAAAGGAAATTCTCATGAAGTTGTAAGTTCTAAACTCAAGAGAGGTGAAATAATTCTAAAGTGTAATAACAATTCTGGTGTTCTTATGGGAAAGTGGCGTGATAAAAGGGATGTTTCATTTATTACTACAGAGTATTCTGGTGATTTCGTGACGGTTTCGAACAGAAGAGGTATTGAAAAAGAAAAGCCTGAGGCCATTGCACAATATAATAAAAATATGTCGGGTGTAGATCGTAAAGATCAAATGTTGGCTTACAACCCATGTGAGCGTAAAAGCTTAAGGTGGTACAAAAAAATATTTATCCACTTTTTTCAAGTAATGCTCATAAATTCTCATTTTTTATTTAATGCGTATTCTGGTCAAAGAAAACATTTATATGATTTTCATTTGGCCATTATTGAGGAACTTTTGGAGGGAGCCCAAACTAAAAATTGTCCCAAAAAAACTATAAAAGCAAACGAATCACACCATTTGCCGTCAAAATTTGAACGAACGGATGACCAATAAACGGGCTCGAAGAAAAAACTGTAGAGTGTGTAAAACTCAAAACAAGGGACAGATGATTCCTTACTTTTGTAATCTATGCGTTTACTGTAACAGAATATAGACACCTGCAGAGAAGAATAAAAAGGAGATTAAATTAGCCAAAGAAAGATGGATGAGAAAAAGGTGCGACGAACTGGAGGATGTAATATCTAAACACGACTTTTTGTTGACACTAATAAAAAATAGATTGTAAATGAGCCCCAAATAAGAAAAGAATGGTACCAAAATTTTACTGACGACCCAGAAATTATGAAATGCGAAGTAGAACATGCTATAAATATTGCTAAAATTAGAAAAGCTTGTGGTCCAGATGATACAGCAACTGCGTTGCTGAAACTAATAGTGAATGATAACATAAAAGTAGTAGTAAGGCTATTTTATCGGTGCACCAAAATTTCTTCTCTGTTATTTACGACGAAATGTCTCGAAATTTGGACATGTTATACGAAATAATGTTGCCTTTAAACTGATGGTTTTACTTTTTTTATTTTTTTGAATTTTCTGTTGAAAAATTGGATTATACTGTTTAACGTTCTATTATAACCAAACTTTTCACGCCCATGTAGTTGAAAGAGTTTTTTTTTCTGTAATCGTTGATTTTTGTTTCACCTTTCTGTGTCCAGTAATAATCGAGAAGAGCGTATTCAAACTTGCTAAAGAATACTGAAATCTAATAGTGAAACGTGTTCCTCATCATTGTCGGTTAGCTTGATCGTTATAGCAGTCAGTTAGTTCGCTTGAATTAGAATCCATTTTAGTTCTTTCATTCTTGTATTTTCTTTATCAACTTGCTTAGTTTTTACAGTTTACAGTATTCTTATTTATTTTGAAAACATTGAAATTATTTAGTTTACGGTATGTTTATATATATATATATATATATATACTATATATATATATATATATATATATATATATATATATATATATATGTATATATAATGTATATATATATATATATATATATATATATATATATATAAGTATATTATTAGTTTAGTGCTATAAGTTAAAAGTTCTTTAGTTTACGCGTATTTTTAAGTATTACATTAGGTTAGTGATATAAGTTATAAGAGACAAGATAAAAAATGAGTCCCAGTAAACGTCCTATGTCAAGGAAAAGGAGAGCAATTGCACTGCAGTAAGTATTTATTATTTATATTACAACCTTTTTAAAAGCTTTTATTAACTTAAAAGCTATATATATATATATATATATATAAATATATATATATATATATATATATATATATATATATATATATATATATATATATAAAGTAGTTAGGTATTATTGACTGACACGTTAGGTAAACTAAAGTTTTATTTTGAGGATGCAGTCATTTAAGTAGGGCAGGATAAGTTAAACTCTTTGTTCTTAAATCAAGCTTTCGCAAAATTTATTTGCTTCATCAGGATATGCTAAAATATGTTATGGTATATACAATGAAATTAGAATTAAAAAACATTGTATAAAACTAATATAAAAACTTACAACATGAGGTTAAACCATTAAATTATTAAATTCACAAAACATTCTTATCTAAATTATATTTTTATGTAAGTACAATATTTTAATTTTGAATATTTTATGACATTGATTATTATAATGATGTTTGATTTATGTCAGAAAGACACTCGTGTCTTAACGAAGTTCGTTAATGTCTGTGTCACGTTTTACGTTTTGAATCTTGACAAAGGCAAGGGTTTCCTGCCGAAACGTTGATTGATTGCAATGGAAAATAAAATCTAGTTCCACATGTAACATATCTTTATTAAACCTAAACCCAAGAAACATTGATTTTATATTAAATATAATACGGTTCAAGAAACTCAAAACTACAATATATATATATATATATATATATATATATATAATATATATATATATATATATATATTAGTATAATGGTAAGGTTAATTGGGTTAGCAGCTGAATAATGAAAGCCAAAGTGTGCTCTTTTCAACGACTTCGCTATATTTCGTTAAATTTCTTTAACATCTTCAGACGAATGCTACAATATGTTACAAAATGGTGAAATTGTGTATTTTACATAAGATGTAGTGAAACCCTTACTTGTGTGAGGTTGCAGGCAAAAGTGGTATTTGAAAGTTCCATGTTGAAAAACTTTTTTGAAGATTTTTTTTATAGCAAAAAAAATAAGTTGTATGTGTTATATGGTGGCTTGAAAACTCAAACAATACAAGTGCATTTTTGTTATTTTCCTCCAGTGTGATAGTACAATACAAATATTAAAAAACATTGAACATTTAAGAAACAAAACAGTTAAAACACAACTACATATCACATTGTCATTTTTTGGATCAGTCTATTCACCTATGCACAAGGAGGTGGAAATCTAGTGTGTACCTCAAGGTTAAAGTGTCTTGTCAGCTATCATATTAGTAGATGTCAGCCAGAAAACTAAAGCTGTGTTCAGTTCATGTGTAAAGTTACATTTAATTGAAAATTATGTTATGTTAATTTAAGACAATTAAATTCTGTTGTTAATAAATATATATAGAATTTATTTATTTCTTTGTGATTATTTCTTTTAAAGTTATTTTAATTATTGTTGTTACTCTTAAGAATTTTATTTCTGGAAAAATGCAACAATTGCAATAATAATGATTAAGTAACTACTTCAATTGGATGGTCAGAAGAGTTTAATAGACAATATTATACTATTGTCTATTACAATTATCTATGAATAATCTATTACAACAAGAGTGTAATAGACAATAGTATAATATTGTCTATTAAAACTCTTCTGACCATCCAATTGAAGTAGTTACTTAATCATTATTATTGCAATTGTTGCATTTTTCCAAGAAATAAAATTCTTAAGAGTAACAACAATAATTAAAATAACTTTAAAAGAAATAATCACAAAGAAATAAATAAATTCTATATATATTTATTAACAACAGAATTTAATTGTCTTAAATTAACATAACATAATTTTCAATTAAATGTAACTTTACACATGAACTGAACACAGCTTTAGTTTTCTGGCTGACATCTACTAATATGATAGCTGACAAGACACTTTAACCTTGAGGTACACACTAGATATCCACCTCCTTGTGCATAGGTGAATAGACTGATCCAAAAAATGACAATGTGATATGTAGTTGTGTTTTAACTGTTTTGTTTCTTAAATGTTCAATGTTTTTTAATATTTGTATTGTACTATCACACTGGAGGAAAATAACAAAAATGCACTTGTATTGTTTGAGTTTTCAAGCCACCATATAACACATACAACTTATTTTTTTGCTATAAAAAAAATCTTCAAAAAAGTTTTTCAACATGGAACTTTCAAATACCACTTTTGCCTGCAACCTCACACAAGTAAGTGTTTCACTACATCTTATAAATACACAATTCACATTGAACATTGTACATTCTGAAGATGTAAAGAATTACGAAATATGCAGTCGTTTAAAAGACCCTTGCTTCATATCAGCTGAACCAATAACCTACCTATATAATATATTAAACGTGATCATTCTCGTTTATATATATATATATATATATATAATATATATATATATATATATATATATATATATATATTATATATGTATATATGATATATATATATATATATATATATATATATATATATATATAATATAAGAGTAAGAAAAAAGAAGTACTTGTGACTCGTTTGGAAAAAATATAAAACTGTTTTGGATGGGTTGGAGTCAATTTCATTGACTCCAACCCATCCAAATTTCAATTTCAAATTTCAATTTTATTGAATTTAGTGTTTAGTCGTGACCCACATCCCGATGCAAAGCTTCAATTGAACAAGGTCCAAGTTGAGAAAGTTCACAAATTGACATATTTGGGAACTGTGATAACGGACCAACTAGATACAGACATAGAAATAAAACGTAGAATAGCAATGACCAAAACTACTTTTATTGAAAATGAAGTCATTTCTTTGCCATAACCATCTCAGTTTAGAACTAAGGCAAAGAATGGTTAACTGCTATGTTTGGTCTGTACTTTTGTATAGTGCCGAAGTGTGGATGCTAAAAGTATCAATTATATAAACAAAATTTAAACGAATGCGAAAGATACCTTGGACAGCAAGAAAGATTAATGAAAAAGTACTAAGGAGCGTCAACAAAGATAGAGATTTGCCAAAGACTGTAAAACATCGAAAAATGTCTTATCTGGGACATATAGTAAGGGGAAGTCGATATAAAATTTTACAACTGATCCTTAAAGGCAAAATAGAGGGCCGTAGAGGTGTAGGAAGAAAACAAGTTTCTTGGCTAAAAAACATTCGTGAATGGGCTCAGATATCAAATGCAGGACAATTATTCCATATTGCAGAAGATCGAGAAGCCTTCGCAATGGTGATCGCCAACGTTGGATAATTCTGATATGACACGCGAAGAAAAAGAAAGATTACTATGTGATTCGCTAAAATTTTCTGCAGTCAACGAACTCTCAATAAATACCATAACCTAACCCCCTTCATGGCTAACGCGGGAACTGAAAGCACACTCTGCAAATCTCTCTGCAGTTCGAAGCCATACTCGTTCTCTCCCGTCTGGTGAGTGAAGACAGTATCTCGACTCATGGACAAAAAGAACATTATTCCATTGTTCGAAGTTCCAATGTAAATGTTCCCTCGAAAATTGTAGTCTAGCCACTCTGTGCTGTGGAAGTAATTTGGGCCCAGTTGTTGGTCTGCAACTTTGCAAACCAAATTCATATAATCTTCGACGAACTGTTAATACACTTACATTATTGCCTCGAACCTCTGATTTCTTGTTTGCATCTGTGTTAAATGACGATCCCGCAAAGAGTTGACTCGTATAAAACTATACAAATAACTACGTAAGCGGTATACTCCGTCTGGGTGACGGGTTAACGTAATTTGGAGAAGGACGATTGTTTTTTCTTAAATACATTGCAATTTTTTTTAGAGCCTTGTAAACAAATAGTTTGGCTACATTTGCAACAAAAAAATTTTGTTCTTCTTTGCAGTTGCCAGCTACAAAATTTACAGGTTGCTCATTTATCAAGTCCTTCGTTTCTTATATTGCGCATTGATGTAGAAATTAGGACTTACAATCTTGTTATAATCCCTCAAATATTATCTTGTAAATTTACGTTTGACTTTAAACATTTTTATAAAATTTAGTCTGGTTATATCACGGTATCACAAAAGTTCTTATAACACATGTATAGTATATAAGTATTTACAGTACTTATATTTAAAATTGCGAAGAAACCAGCCATCGACCTACTTCTCGCATCAGTCATGCATAAAATCTTTATGCCATATTTTGATGGTTCTGCTGGTATGTACATTTCTAAATTAACGTCGACCTCTGAAAGCCACTAGCATATTATCAATACACACAGGGGATCCTAGAGTGAAGAGTTCTGGAGAATTTTCAACAAGCCTTTGAAACATGTCTGATACAGCATCTGCTGTATTTTCAGTTTTTCGTTGTTCATCTCGATCATCGGGGTTATCAAATCTCAAACAAGATAAGAGAAAAAGATAACGATTCTGTGACATTGTGGCTCTAAATACATCTCGCCCTGTACCATTTGTAGCAAAGAGACTCTCGGTAGTTTCATTATTTGATTTGAAAAGTTGAGTGTATATCAAAAGCCCCAGAAAAGCGCAAACTTCTAAAGTGATGGTTTTTTGAAGGTAGCTTGCTGAAGATTTATTAGTATAATTTCTTTTTGCGTTTTTGCGTAGTCTATTTTGGCGTTGGTCCATTGGACGATTTCTTTAATCATGTCCTCGGTAAATAGCATTTATCATACATCTACTACTTCCGGATTGTCACCAACTATTTTTGCTTTCTGACGTAAACCAGGTAATTGCAAAATAATGTTTTGCTTTCTTATGCGGACGCTTTTAGACGGTTGGTTTTTGCGCCATTCAAATCTATTTTTTCGAACAAATGTTCTAGGTGCAATTATATCATCTTCATTACCTTTATCATTATCGGATTCGTCATTGTCTGCTGATTGTTCAGAGTCAATAAAATGTTCACTCAGCCATTGCTCTGCAATCGATTTAAAATTCAGATTATTAAAACGTATGCGTTTCCTTGACGGTCTAAATTACAGTATTTAGCAGATACTGTAAAAGCAAACAGTTTGCATAAAAAACATGTAAAATCACTTTTTTGGAACAGAACTTCTCGAACGAGAAGGTCAATACTAATATCGTAGCTGCCAAGTACGTACCCTATTTTTACAAAAGTAGCTTTGGGTTGTTTTATGCGGTTATTAATTTTAACAGTTGGATCCCAGCTGACATTAAAATTAGTGCCGAGATACATGAGTTTCTCTACTCTGTCCAGTATAGCATCTTTGACTTTTATACTGTCATCCTGTATATAATTTTTTTGTTAATTATCTTATAATTAGTTGTCTCAACGTTAAGTTTGAAATTTTAATGATCTTCTTCACAATTAGCCAGCACGAAAGTATCATTGGCATATCTAATATTATTTACGGTTTCATCATTACCAATAACATATTCTGTTGTTTTCATTAGGGATTCCTTAAAAATTTATTCTGGATACAAGTTAAAGAGTAAATGCGATAGTATACAGCCTTGCATCACTTCTATTTGTATATCTATTTCATTCGACAGTAATTGTTTAATACAACTGTTCAATATTTTTAGCATATTGCTGTGTTTGACCCTGTTAAAAGCTTTTTCAATTTCGATTGCACATATGTATACATTTTAATTTATAACTTTGCATGTTTGGATCAGAACATGGGAACTGAGCAAGGCTTCTCTCCTACCTAAGCCTTTCCTAAATCCAAATTAAGTATTGCTAATTCTCTTTTATAACATCGTATATATTCTGCTGTGTATTACTGGCAGGAAGGTCTTCAAAACGTGACTCATTCATCAAACTTATTGTTCGATAATCAACACTGTTTCACCGCATCACCGATGTTTCTTTGGTATTTTGACAAATGTCGAGTTAATTCAGTCAGTTGGTAATATTTAAGTGTCATAAAAATTCTACTAAAGAGACCACATAGTGCTTTAATTGTATTTTTCTCCAAAAACTTTGGTATTTTAGTACTAACTTCTTTTAGATGGTAATCTCACTTCTTTTTGATGAGAACAGGAACTGTTTTTAACTTTGGTTATACACAAGGGTTATTAGACCCATGATAACCTATGACGTGGTGAACAAAGACAAAGCAAGTTGAAGCAATAAGGCTGCTTCATAATACACAAAATCTAGCATGCCTGTGTATTACGGGGACCATACCTACTGCATCAAAACTGCACCAAAAACAACTCCTACTGCATCGTTGGAAGTCCTGATAAATCTACAACCACTTCATATCTTTATACAGGGAAAGCCAGATTCGTGATGTACAGATTAATCCATAGTCAGCGACATAAGCCAAATGTATGGGGCTGACAAAAGAAAGCTAATGGAGAATCTAAAAACCGATATAGTGATGGGGCAACCTATAGATGCAACAGCTACGAGATATATCTTTAACAATAAGTTTACAATTAAGATACCAGGCAGGAAAGACTGGAATAAAGGTGTACCCGTACAAGATTTACACCTGATATTCGGATGGCTCAAAAACATCGGATGGTGTGGGAGCCGGTATAGTAGGGACAAATCAAGGAATACATTTTCCGGTAAGTCTATCTAAGGATGTGACAATTTTCCAGGTAGAAATAATGGCAATCCTTCACTGCGCGAAAGAAATAGAAAGGCAGGAAAGAACGTTCTGTTCAGTTGCCATCTTCATAGATAATCAGGTTATCTGTGAGGTATATGTAAGGCTTAACCCACTTAATTCTGTATACGTCAATTCTTAGTTACTATAGGATTGTATGTGTGTCCCAAAATAAACTAAAAGACCGTAGCAAGGTGACGGTAGCCTGGGTACGGGGCATGAGGGTCATAAATGCAATAAGAAAGCAGATAAAAGGATCAAACAAGGCTAATCAATGGCATTTGTTGGACCAGGGGTAGCTGCTAAAAAAATTGGAATGGTGAAGGAATTCACCAGAATAATGACAGACGAAACAGTTCATTACAGAACATTTACCAAAATTTACAGCAGACCTAATAAGCAAAGACAGGAAAACAGTCAAAGCCATAGTGGGTCTTCTAAGAGGGCACTGTAAGCTGAATAGGCACTTAAGCTGATGGGATTATCAGATAATGACCTGTGCAGATTCTGTTACCTCGAACAATATGGCAAATTCCCTGGCAAATAGCTACAGGGAAGGTGCAGTCTTAAAGCTATTAGACTTTCTAAAAAGGATCAAGCTTCTTCTTATGGTGCCTATCGGTTACGGATGTTGGACACTAAATGGATCTGACTTTGTTGACTGCTGCCCTGAAAAGTCCGGTAGTGGTTAAGTTAAACAACTTTCGCAGGTTATGCAGCCAGGATATTCTTCTCCGTCCTGGACTTTTTTTCCCATGCACTTTACCTTGAAGTATGATCCGAAGTAAATCATATCGTTTTTCATTGCACATTATATGGCCCAGGTATTCTAGTTTGCGACGTTTTATGGTTACGACTAGTTCGCGCTCTTTACCCATTCTATGTAGTACTTCTTCGTTGGTAATTCTGTCTTTCCAGGAAATCGTCAACATGCGTCTATAGCACCAGATCTCAAATGCTTCGAGACTTTTCAGTGATGCCTCAGTTAAGGTCCATGACTATACGCCATATAAAAGAACGGAAAATACGTAGCATTTTAGTAAACGAACTCTTATTTCCAATTTTATGTCGTGGCTGTTAAAGATTTTTTCATTTTGACGAAAGCTGATCTTGCCCTCTCGATCCATATTTTAATTAGGATCAAGCTAGAGAATGTTATTTAGGTCTAGAGGACCACAATAAATCTGAAAAGGTCGCAGTGGATTAGGCTAAAAGACCACCTTTCTAAATCTATCTATCTATTTTTTATCTTCAAATAATTCAGAAATGTAGTTTGTTTATTTCTTTAACTGCTCATTGATATCTTCTATATTCTGTGTCCGTTTTTAGTCTTTAAATCTTTGGAATAGTTATTTCCCTTTTGATTCAGGTGATCTCTTTTAATCTGTTTTACAGATGAAATGTATTTTGTTGTTTTTTCATGTGTTTAATTTTATTCTATTCTTTACTACGAAATTGTGTTTTCGCATGTCATCTTCGTTCTGATTATTTCATGGATTTTCTTTCCTATTTGTTGATGGCTTCATTCATTTATCTGTTGGTAAATCTACACTTGGATATGTTTTACAGCTAATAGTGAATTTCTGTATCCGTTATTTATACATAATAAGTATAAAGTTTTTCTGGTTACGAACTAGACGTTAAAGTGTATCTGATGGTGATCTTTAGGTGTAAAGACGGCGCTTTGAAAGTTTTAAAAATTGGGTTTGTTGTTACTTGTTACTTATCTACACAAAAAATGCCAACATATCTCCTTTTTGACTTAATATTCCAAATTTTCAATATCTTCCTGTTCTCGTTCGCCCATCTTCGCAATGAAGTCTCTTATGGCAATATTGAGCTCTTATTTCTTTGAAGATGGTAATACGTTTTCTAAATTAAAATAAAATTTTTCAATTTCTTTTTCTTCATAGTCCTGTGTGCATGCATATGCTTGTAATATACTTACATTTATTGTTTTTTTTTTGTATTTGTAATACTAGTATCCTGTCTGAAAATAAGACGACATTTTTGACAGCTCTATCCGTTTCTTTCATTACAATTATTGCTACACTATTCTTGTATGTTTGAACTGTCTTCACCTCTTATGCATTTGGTTGTCTCATTATGTTAACGTATTTTTCATTAATTCTGTTGAAGATTTAAATGTTTGCGATTGCCAGTATTTTCGCTGTTCTTACTATGCAAGGTTATGTTTCCGTGAAAAATAAAAATATTTTATTTTTTGTTTTAAATATCATTTAATTCAGAAAGCAGTTACTTTTATGTCATACTGTATAAGGTGTTAATTCTGCATCTTCCACTTATATATTCCAACGTTAGTTTATCACAAATATTCGAAAAGCATCTCAAAATCCTCAAAAAAGAAACATTAAAATTCTAAACTAGAAGGCCTACTCTAGGAGTAGTGAGGGTCACAAGCTCGAGTTTAGCTCGGCTTGGCTCGAAGTTCAGCTAGTTTAACGAGCTGAGCTTCGAGCTCAAGCCAGTTTGTTTCTTGCGAGCCGAGCTTCGAGCCAAATGAAATTGTTTTTGCTCCAAGCCGAGCTGAATTTGAAACGACCCGAGCTTTGCTTAACAAGCTTGTTAACTCTATTTTTATCTTTATCTCTATCTCTCTTGCATACTCTAATACGAATCTAATAAAGATTTAATGAAAGAGGCTAAGTACCGATTGAACTTGTTGTGATTAAAAAACTGCGAAATATCGGGATAAGCTGGAAGAAGTGCAAAAGTTAATAAACCAATTAAAATGTACTGAATCTCATTAATGCCGTTCAGTGATAAAAAGAATGTGTCTTTCATCTGAACTCAGCATCTTAAAATTGCATTTAATGTACACTGATCAGACAATTTCATGGAGACTGTGAAGAGATCGTATTTTCCTATATATTTATCAGGAAACATAATTTGAGCTTTAAAACTTAAATAACAGAAGTTTTCTCAAAATGTTTAGAGCTAAGTCAATGCATTAAATACAAAAAAAAACAAATAAAAATTTAAAATTAAATCAATGACCGAAAAATGCCTCCACAAATTTCGAGCAAAAGCATTTTTCCAATGTCTTCACGAAAACAAAGAAGACCTAGTCACTTTGTTGTTTGAATACCAAAAAAATTTGGTCCGCCCCAAAAGTTCCTAATTAAACTGCTTATTAGTCAAGGGAGCTTTATTTTTATAACTTTACTGTTTTTGAAGGTTTCTCAAAGTCTCCAATTTCTAAGGAATATGTATTTTTATGCTGTTGGACTTAGCACATGTTTGGCAAAGGATCGAATGAAATTTCCTCTGCAGTCTTTCATTGACTCAATGATACTGATTTTCTGCAAGCATTTGCATTTGCATTTTCTACATGTTCTGCAAATGGCTAGCCGAGAGCGCACCACCAAATGTTAAATTACTTAAGTGAGTTTTTTCTGTAGTCGGACAATCATTCTTACCATCCGATAGAGCTTTCAGTCAAATTGAAAAGAATTTACGAAAACAAGAAGTAGGAACGACACCTGGCGAATACAAGGAAATTATTTTCGAATTTTCTAGGGTCGTTGATATGAAACAAAACTGTGTTTACGATTGAAAGTCTGCTGTTCAAGAGGTTCTTGAGTCAGTAGGAGCATGGTGTTTTAAGTTTAAGTAATGTAAAAGGTGCATTTTAAAATGATGTAAACAGTCGTTTAAAAACGATTTCATATTATTTGTAAATATCACACGAAACTGAAAACAGTATGCATGATCAATCCAGAAAAACATCCCCGATGCTCACAAAGAAAATATTAAAAACTACGTGATATGCGAAATCATTTGACCAAACATTTTGATTTACACTGGATACAACTCGATCAGCTTAACTACTATAAAGAGCTTTTTTAACGTTATAAACAAGAAGCAAATAATAACTTGGAGAATCCTGTTCCAGAGTTAGAGTCTGTCGAAAGCTGTGAATATATACCCGAAGTTCCGGATATTTTAGTTTAATTCATGGGTATATAAATTCTTTACATATTATATTATTGTTCAATATCAAAATATATTATAACCATTGTGACTAAGTAACCGACACAATGATTAGTTTCAAAAATGGCAATATTCATATAGATAGATCATTTTCAAAACTAAAATATTTAAAAAAAGAAAAATAAATAATTTATTAAGCTCGTCTTTCTGGACATCCGATCACAAACCAAATTTTATATCATTCTTCATCAGCTTTATTGTTTTATTTTAATTTTGTTAGTTTCTACAGTTTTTCGTGGTTTTCCACGATTACGAAAATGGAAGATTGCCGACTTTGTTTTACAACCTTCATTTGTGAAAATACTTATGAAAATCGATTAGATACTGTACATATTGATATGGCTGAATAGGTTATTTGCAGGACTTTCAAATAATTTATTACAACACATACATTTCTATTTTAAAATTTCAGCAATCACGTCATCATGCTTACATAAATGACGTCAAAAATAAAAACGTATTCCTACGAATAGCCTGGTTAATAATAAAAATCGACCGATTTCAAGATTTTTCCTTAACACTTTAGCTGCCACGCCAAATCAGTGCAGAATTCCATTAAGCCACGACTTTTTTTTTCTTCAAACTATTTCTTCTTCTTAGGGTGCCTGTCCGTTCCGAACGTTGGCGATCATTCTGGCTATGATGATTTTGTTGGTTGCTATACGAAATAGCTGTGTTGAGGTCTTTCTATACCATGCTCTCAGGTTAGCAAGCCAGGATATTCTTCTTCGTCCTGGGGCTCTTTTTCCTTCAATTTTACCCTGCAAAATGCATTGGAGTAGCTCGTATCTGCCTTGATTTCTCATAATATGTCCCAAGTACTCCAGCTTACGGCTCTTCACAATGTTGACCAAATCCGCGGTTGTGTTCATCCTCCGCAGTACTTCTTCATTGGTGACTTTGTCTGTCCATGGTATCTTCAGGATTCTTCTGTATAACCATAATTCAAACGCCTGAAGTTTTGATAGAGTTTCCGCCTTCAATGTCCACGTTTCTACTCCATACAGAAGCACTGAGTATACGTAACATTTAAGGAGCCTTATTTTTGTTTTCAGGGTGAGGTCATGGCTTTTGAACACAGAGCTCATAGCCAAGAATGCACTTTTGGCCTTTCCGATGCGACATTTAATCTCTTGGGTATTGTCCCACGACTCATTGATTATAGTTCCCAAGTAATTGTATTGTGAGACACGTTCAATTCTCATTTGGTTCACATACAGATTTGCTCCAGTTATGTTTTGCTTGCTGATGATCATTAGCTTGGTTTTGCTGGTGTTTATATCCAGTCCATAGGTTCTACTTGTTTCTGTTATTTTGTTCATTAAGTTTTGCAGCCCTTCTATGGTATTGGAAAACACTATTGTATCATCTGCATACCGCAGATTATTAAGCTTGACTCCATTTATTGAGATGCCTTCATCAATATCTTTTAGGGCCTCTTCAAAAATGTGCTCTGAGTACAGATTGAATATCAGAGTTGAAATTATGCACCCCTGTCTCACTCCTCTTAAGATTTTGACCTGTTCTGTATATTCTCCATCTATTCGGAGTACCGCTGATTGATTCCAATACAGATAAGCTATAATTTTTAAGTCTCTTCCATCAATCCCTGTCCTCTTCAGCACTTCCATCATTTGTTCATGCCTGACTCTATCGAAAGCCTTCTTGTAGTCAATCAGTCATGCAAAAACATTACAGCTGACATCTCTACATTTCTGAAACAAGATCTGCACGCTAAATAAAGCTTCCCTCGTACCAACGGCGTTCACAAATCCAAACTCATTGGGCGCAATTTGTTTTGTGGATGACCTTTAAAAACAGCTTCAGCAGATGGCTCATTAGGCTTATTGTCCTATAATCTTCACAAACTTTTGCTCCTGATTTTTTGGGCAATGGTACGAACTCCGATTTGAGCCACTCTAGTGGTATTTTTCCTGCCTTGTATATTTCATTAAATATATCAGTTATTATTTTTATTTGTTCTGTATCTAATAGCTTCAGCAGTTCTGCAGGAATTTCATCAAGTCCCGGTGTCTTTCCATCCTTCATTTGTCTGACGGCTGCCGTTATTTCTTCTGGTAGGATTTCGGGACCTGAATTTTCTTCAACGGTGGGCTCTTGTACTGTTCTAAGGTCATGGAAAAGTTTCCCCAAGTATTCTTCCCACACTTTTTTTTTATCTTCTTTGGTTATGGCAAGATTGCCTTCATTATCTGTTATTTTTCCGCTGTTGCGTTTTCGAAACTTTCCAGCTATTTCCTTCACCGTTCGATGAACATTGAAGTTATCATATCGACTCTGATACTCTTCTATTTCTTGACATTGTTCTGTTTTTTGTTTCTCTTTGGCTTCTCTTATTTTTTTTTGACGATTGTATGTATTCTCTTATATTTTTGGAGATTTTCTTTGTTTTTTTTTCTCTGATCCATAAGCTCAAGTATTTCGTCGGTCATCCACGATTTGCATTTCTCTGTGTCTTTCTTCAGTGTTGTTCTTTTATTTCTCTCACTGTTTCTTGTATGATGGTCAGACTTTCCTCTATAGTTTCTGCATTTTTGCATGTTAGCACCCTTGTATTGAGGTTTCCACTCACCTTTAGTCGAACATTAAGATCTTTCAGTTTTCTAAAATCATAGTTTTTCATCGACTTTCTTGTAACCTTCTTCATTCTGACTTTGAAATTACCTACAAATGGTACATGATCAGAATTTATGTCTGCCCCCGGGTATGTTTTGACAGATGTGCAGCTGTTCCTATACCTCTTATTTAATAGAATGTAATCAATCTGATTTCTTACAATCTTTCCCACAGTATCCTGTGGAGATTTCCAGGTGTACAGTTTCCTTGGGTGTAGCTTAAACTAGGTGTTCATTATTACTAATTTATTTGCCTCCGCAAAAATCTCCAATGTATCTCCCCGATCATTTCGGTTTCCTAGACCAAATGGTCCAACTGCAGATGATAAACGTAATTTCTAAATTACGTAATTAAAATAGTAAACACCATTTTGACAAAAAATATTAGTGCGCATGTGTATTTGGTGTCTGTGCCAAAAGTATACACGCGGCCCAGGGAATGAAAAATGCATCTGTGTGCCACGTGTATAGATATATATTATATACACATTTAAGAGGGAAGTTATCACGTCTAGACGTGACGAAAACATTGATAATCAGTAAACTCGAGAATTTGATAAAAATATGAGCGATGATACCGAGGATCCATATCACAATGACTCAGATAATGATCCTGTGTACAAACAAGATAGCTCGAGTGCTGTCAGTAGTGTATGGACTTCAAGTGAATCCAGCGTAAAAAGACGTAGTATTGAGGAGCTGGACCTTAAAAGTTAGTAATTTTTTTTGTTGTTTCTTTTGCATATTTTATAAAATTTGAGATTTTATTTACCGTGTGTTTCAAATCATCACCCAGGAAATTTTATTATGTATCAAAGTTAGTACACCAAGACGAAACTCAAGATTGTTTTTCAATAGGTAATAAAAATTTAGTATTAAAAAGTAAAAAAATCTTCTAATGATTTTAGTATGAATGAATCGTCAAAGATTTCTGCAATTTTTTTCTGACTAACAATAACAGTAGGAATATGAACTAACCTTTTCCTAAACTTTCCCAACCATTTTTTTTTTGTTTTAGAATCTAAGGATTCCGAAACAAATGGTTCTTCAAATATTGAGCAAAATATTGTGTCGTATTGAGGGGTAGTTGTTGGAGATACCAAAGACTTCGATTTTCATGGGGTCATTGGTTTGGTCAAAGAAGTACAAGATACAAGAAGATAGTTGGACCTCAGCGGTTCAACAGTACATACGTGCAGCGAAGAGCGTAGCGACGAGCAGCGAAGCGTGCTTTGGTGGGGGCAATCGACCTGAACGCAACGGAGATTGTTAGCTCCGGGTGAGTAAGACACCCAGTTTGCACAGGCCTTTGTCCTTCAACAGAGTGAAAAGCGGATGCGGGGCTATTTTTAAGTTAAACCGCCGAGGGGTTGCCTTTATAGGCTCCTCGCGGAGGCTTTTAATAGCTTCGTGTCAGCGAAAAATACGGGTTCATCTCAGTGGGTCGACAGGTATGACACTGTAAGGCCTAGTTTTGAAATCTAGGTCGGACAGAAACGGCCCCTGCCTCTGAGGTGAGAGAAACTTGAAGAGGATCCCTCCCTGAGAAATCAGGGAGAGAACTACCGAGAGGTTGCTGGGACGACACCCAGGAAAACCGTCAGGCAGCGGCCAGGCGGAAAGACAAAAACAGAGTCTTCAGAGTAGCAAACTCAATATAGTCTTTTGAACACTTATGTTCACTGCCTTACGGCATTATGAGTGATCCCTCTCCCCAAAAAAGTGATGTCACGCAGGTGACATCACAAGAAAAAGATGATGATGACAATTCCAAGTCACCCACCCCGTCAGTTACATCTGCAATTAAATTATATAATGAATTTACTTCAAATTTAAAACCCAAATCCGCGTTAATCGTAGAGACTTCAGACGACGAATCGTTCATCCCGGACGAAGAAGATGCCGAAGAAGACGAAAGCGAGGTGGAAATAGACGACAGCGTCTCGATCACCATGGAAGTTACCCTCGACGAAGAGCTGAGCCCGGCCACCGAGTCGATTGTAGCCCCGCCCCCAACAAACGATGAAATAGCCCCCATAGTGGACATCATCTCCACCGCAACTAATGCCGAGCCGGAGGTAGGTAGGAAGAAAAAACGGCAAAGGCCAACCGCAGACTCCTCAGAAGACGAGGAAGAAAGAAAAAGAACAAAGGAAAAAGACGAAAATGAGCTCTATAAGTCGGTAGATCTACTGACCGAACAGATCAGACTGCTCAAAGAAGAGAGCCGTCAAAGGGAAAAACAAGCAAATGCCCAAATACAAGACCTCCTAACTCAGATGACTGAGATATGGAAAGAAAACAAGGCAAAGGACGAAGAAATCAAGAAGCTGGTCGGCCATATAATGGCTCTGACCGAAAGAAATGAAAGGAAAGAGCTAGAAGAAAAGAGAAGAGACGAAGTCATCTGGGAAATAACCAGACCAGGAAGCCCACCCTGGATGGGAATCGCCGCTCCTTCTACGTCTGGTTGCGGAGGAAAGCCAAAAGAACAGAAGGTAATACAAGAAAAAGAAAAAAGCGAAGCAGGATGGACAAAAGTCCAAAAAAAGGAAAAAACAAAAGGCACCGCTACTGAGAAATCAGTCAACAGTAGCGAGAAACCGAAAAAAGCACTAAGTATTGTTGAGAAACAAACTCAGAAAATCAACGAAAGAAAAGATGAAGCGCTCACAAAAGCTGCTAAAGAAATACAAAAAGAAGTGAGCAGAAAAAAGCCCAGAAAAACTTGGAGGTACCGAAAGAACCTCAAGTTGATAAAGAAAACGTCGTTGACCCTCAGATACCTGCAGAGGTTAACGTTAAGAGACCTAAACCTCCTGCGATCATCTTAAAGACGGTCGCAGAACATCAAGCGATCCTGCAAAAAGCAGCAAAGAAAGGTATCGTTTCTGACAATAAGTTTGCCAGATCTGGCAGATCTATTGTCATTAACACCAAAACTAGAGAAGATTACCTAGGAGTAGTCAAAATACTTGAAGAACACACCCCGAAGGTAGAGTACGTTGCCTACCCGATAGACAGCGACAAATTAAAGAGGGTAATCCTAAAAGGGCTAGCGGCGAGCACAAGCACCGAACTTATTCTTAATGAATTAAGAAATAAAGACGTCGACGTAACTAGAGTCAGTAACATGTACTCTAAAAAAGAGGGACAACCAATACTGCCTTTCTTTATGATCACCCTCAAAGAGGATGACATACAAAAAATACGCAAAATAACAAACTTGTGCTACATGAAGATTCGTTTCGAAGACGAAATCAAGACCACAAAAGATACCCTACAGTGTTTCAACTGCCAGGGTTATTACCACAGTTCAAAGGCTTGCCACTGCGACGCCAGATGTGTAAGGTGTGGTGAAAACCATCTCAGCAATGAGTGCGGAAAAAGCAAAGAAACGGCTCCAAAATGCGCCAACTGCGAACAGGCGCATACGGCCAATTACAGAGGATGCTCAAAAGCTCCAAAAAAGAAGACCCCTGCCCCCGTAAAACCGGCGGGCAGACCACTCAACCCAACAACAACAACCACGGGTTTCAGCTACGCACAAGCAGCCAAGAAAACCCCAGAACAAGCGGCCCCAACGATGCAAGACGCAGCCGCACTCATTGCCACATTCCAGACGGAATACAATAAGAAAATGATGGAGATGATGTCCGTGATGGATAGGGCCACAAAAATGATGACTGCATTCGGTGAAATAAATCGACAATGTTAGCGAACCATACGGAAGATCTACGCATAGGGTCCTGGAATTCCGGTGGAATTTTCCAAAAACTCAACCTTTTGGACGAAATGATAAATAGATTAGAGCTCGATATCGTAGCCCTTCAAGAAACGAAACTAGTGGAAAGGAAGAAAACCAAATTTCCAGGCTACGATATCTATAGAACTGACCATAGAGCAAGATCAGGAGGAACAGCCATACTAGTTAAAAAAGGCATAGAACATGAACACATCCCAACACCAGGTGGACTGGTCACAATGGAAGCCACGCTAGTAAGACTAAAGGCCAACAACGAAACACTAAAAATAGTGTCAGCTTATGTCAGACCTAACGAACCGATATTCGATGAAGATTTGAGCCTAATCCTCGACACAGAAGAGCCCACGGTAATCATAGGAGACCTTAATGCGAGATCTCCCAACTGGTTCGATAGAGCGACCAACAATAACGGGAGACGACTTTGCGGCCATCTCGAAAATAGACCAAACACCTACGTGATCGGACCAACAGAACCGACCTGTTTTCACGGACAACTCCCTACACATCTAGACATTGCAATCCTACACAACGTGGGTCAACAATACGAGATACACTCTCTAAACGAAGGCGATTCGACGCACAATCTAATCGTTTTGACCCTGGGCGCAATAGAACTAAACTATTCGCAGCCCCACAAAAGAAAGATAACAAGTTGGCCAAACTTTAGAAGAATTGTGAGCGAAAACATCGGTAACATTCCAACAATAAACAACATCACAGAACTAGAAGACAGCGTAACCAAACTAGAAGAAACTATAATTAATGCTATCGATGCCAGCTCCAAAACCGAAACAATCACAAGACAAAAAGGAAGATTCGGAGATATAAGTCAGGATCTACAAGACTTAATTAAAGAAAAAAACAGAAAAAGAAGAAGAGCCTATCGTACTAGAACATTAGAAGATAAAAGGATTGCAAATGAGCTAGACAGGGAAGTTAAAAGACAACTACGAAATCACAGAAATGAAAGCTGGGACAACTATATCCAAGAATTAGACCCTAACAAATCCGCCTTCTGGAAATTATCGAAAATCCTCCGACAGGACAAGAAACCCATACCTCCCTTACATGGAGTAAACGGGATTGTCCACACGGAAATAGACAAAGCTGAAGTCCTAAAGGACGAACTAGAAAGGGCATGTAGAAATAACGAAAATCCCAATGAAGACATAGACTTTGAAGAAGAGGTAGAAAGAACAGCCAGAAGACTAAAGAGAAGAAAGGGCAGAGTAGGAATAACACATACATCTCCCGAAGAAATAAAAGAGCTAATAAAACTAACAAACGCCAAAAAAGCCCCAGGACCTGACAACATCACAAACAGGGCACTAAAAAATCTACCCAACAAAGCTACTGTCTACATAACGAACATTGTAAACAACATGCTCAAACTAAGATATTTTCCAGATAGATGGAAGGAGGCACAAATTATCATGATTAAAAAACCAGGGAAGGATGGCATTTTTCCGCAGAATTACAGACCTATCAGCCTACTATCATCAATAAGCAAGATAGCGGAAAGAGTTATATTAAAAAGACTCAACGACGAATCGGAAGCACTAGGCATCATACCAGAAGCTCAATTTGGATTCAGAAGCGAACATTCATGCGAACTACAAGTTCTACGTTTTACTGAATTTACAACAAAAGGCTATAACGAAAAAATGTATACGGCAACAGCATTTCTGGACGTCAGTAAAGCATTTGACAGGGTCTGGCATGACGGACTCATTTACAAAATGAACTCTATGGGATACAGCGAGGCGATGACATGCCTCCTTGGATCATACCTAGCCAACAGAAGGTTCAGGGTTCGAACGGGGGCAACTCTGTCCGAAGTCGGGACCCTGGAAGCAGGTGTGCCTCAGGGAGCTGTCCTGTCGCCTTACCTGTATACCATCTATACGGCCGACACGCCAAAAGAACCAGGTTCCCTGTTGAGTCTTTACGCCGACGACACAGCAATAGCTGTTAGCTGGAGAAATCCAGATCATGCAGCTAATCATCTGCAGAGAGCACTTAATAGATTCGAAAGATGGTGCATCAAATGGAAAATAGCCTTAAACCCGGATAAAACACAGGCTGTAATGTTTAGTCACAGAAGAAGTGTACCGAACCGAGAACTAATGATTGGGAACACCCCAGTAGAATGGACAAACGAGGCCAAATACCTAGGAGTGTTACTAGACAAAAAACTCACATTTACGCAGCACATAAATCAGCAAACGTATAGAGCCAAAGCGCTGAAAAATCAGCTCTCAACGCTTATTGGTAGAAGAAGTAAGCTAAGGTTTAAAACCAAAATCAGGATTGCGAATAGTATTATCCTGCCAGTCCTTTCGTATGCCTCTGCTGCGTGGGGACACACCTGTAAAACAAACAGGAAAAAAATACAAACAGCACAAAATCAACTAATAAGAGATGCCCTGAACTAACCGAGATATGCACCTCTGAGAAATTTATACAGAGACTTAGGACAAACAAGGATCCTTCACACAATGGACAAAAAGGCATACGAACTATTCAACGGACTAAACAACCACCCAAGTAGCATGTTAAGAGAGCTGACTAACTACAACGCAAATACCAGGACGGTACACAGAAGACCTAAACAGCAAATAGCCGGATATAGGGTCCCCAACGAATAAATGAAGAATGAGATGGTCGCAATGACGTCAAATAAAAGAATGCAGTCATCAGAAAAACAACCACCAAAAAAATATCTATTTTTAGGACTCTGGCGAGAGGATACAGGTGCCAAGGCACTTAGTTAAGGACAATATACACCGGGGTGTGTGGAGGCCATATACACCCTGCAATGCACACCCCAACACACCCACACAAATTAGCATGTAAGAATAAAAGGGTAAGAATTGTGCCGGCATTTTATAGTCCCAACGCCAAGGAAGACCCCCAAACCCAAAAAAAAAAAAAAAAAAAAAAAATCGGTTGTTTTTCTTTTAAATTCAGAACTTCAAAAATCAATTTCAATTCATTAAACGTTTTAACGTAAAATTCATCCTATTTTTCTATATAGAAGGCCCGTCAGGCCTTCTATATACCGCTGATGCGGATTAGGCCCTTAAGGCGGATCAAATGAATGCTGATCCTTTTCGCGACACCCGAGCACTGAGGTCATGTGCGGCAAGCATGGGCTCGGTGGCCGGACACACTTCGGGCGCCCAGCCGGCGAGGAGAACAAAATTTACTTTTGCCAAATCGGCGGCTGAGTGACCGAGCACACACTTTTTTCCGGACATGAAGTCGACAGCCCAGGCTTTCATTTATATTCATATTTCTTTCATTTGCATCATACTGTATATGATTCAATATATAAGTTGATGATAAATTTGTTCAATTAATTAATTATATTCAGTTCCAACTATTTTATATACGTGCGACAAAAAATGTAAAAGACAATTTCTAAAATTGTCACTAACTACTTGCTATTATAAAATACCGTTCTCCGAGGAGCGTTACTAATTTTCTAAGTGCTTGTATTACCTATCCTGCATTCATAATACGAACATTTGTAAATTTAATAGCTATAATTATTACTGCAGAATCAAATAATTGTTTGAATATATGAGAAGTTCTTATCGTTATATCCACCTGCAGTGAAAATATTTTAGTTTTTGTAGCAGGTCCTTTGTGTATCTAACAACTGGTTTGTGTAGCACTAAACGTATTATGGAAAGTAATTTTGTCATAAACTGCAAACACTAATGCTACACAATATTGATATTTTTAAAATTGGAGTACATACAGGGTAATCCTTAAGTAAGTGTAGAAAAAGAAACCGTATATTCTATACATTAAAATATTACGATTGTGGAAATATAAAGTTTTATTTATCGCTACAACTTTTATGTTAGTAAACGTTTATGTATCAAAATTCATAACTGGGTAATATTTAGCATCAGGAATTATAATTTGATGCATACTTTAAAGTATCTGATCGAGGGCGCCACATATGCCACATATGTGACATACATTTACCCTCTTTTGCTCTTTAAGTTATCGATGTTTGGGATAAAAAATTTTAGAAGATACAATATTTTAACAAAAAAAAAGGTATACTTGTTAGTTACTTCAAAACTCAACATTTTTCAAAATAATCGCATTTTACAAATCAACTACATAACTCAGATTTAACCCGGCGTCACATACGTAGATTTTTCTGTCATTAGTACATATGTGGGGTATGACAAACCCTAATTTCTAAGAAAATCAGAACGTTTTCTGACAGTTTTTTTTATATGTTTTCTAATTTCATGGTCTTTACTGATCATCTAAGGACTATTTAAGCAAAAAAGAAATAATCAGAACACCTTTATTAAAAAGAAATTAAAAATAAACTAATAATAGGCAATTCTCTATAACCAAAAACCACAACTTAACTGAACAATCTTACCAAAAATATAAACATCATATGATCAAAAATACAATAGTAAATGAAAATCTAATAGTAAGATAATACAAGGAAAAACAGTGAAAGAAAAAAAAATGAATCGCCATTTGACTTCATGCAATGTTGGCAACTTATGACAGCATACTTCAGGCACAGTAATGATTCACAGTTTGAACAGAAATATTTAGATTTCCGATATCGGCTTCTTGGACATACTGAACATCTTCCTATGAGTTTTGGAATCTTAACAGGTGGCACTGCAGGGGCATCTTTGCCAAAATGTGCAATGTTTTGACGAATACTCCTTGGTATTCTTGGATTATTTTTTCTTTCAGTTATGTGGTCCAGGATCAATTCAAAGCCCAACATTTTGATAAACAATCTTCTGGCAAGTTTGAAATCTTAATTGTTTTTTCTGTATATCACCCATGCATTTATGGCGGCTGTATTTAAGAGAGAAAACACGATCGTAAGAGGCCATCTCCGTGAGTTTTTAGATACGTTATATGATGCAAACAGTTAATCCACTACATCTTCTCCACTTTTAGTAAAGTTGTAGAAGCTTATTATTTCTGGTAAATTTTTATCGCTAGTTGCTTCATCAATAGCTCCATCATGGTGCATGGTGGACAACAGTAGGACGTTTTTATTTTTTTTTCGGCACATACGATAAAAGTGTAATATCTTTCTGAAAGCCAAATAAGGATGTCATTTGTTCTCTGTTCTGGACTGTCAAAAATTGTGCTGGGATGCATCGTTTGTTCTTTCTTAGCGTACCTACTGACGTAGGTTTATGCTCGTTCAGCAATTTTATCTTTAATTCATAACTAGCGTACCAGTTGTCAAAGGTCACATTTCGGTTGGAACCAGAAATATGTTGTATTAGTCTCTGTACTATATCTATTGGGGTATCATTAACACTTTAGGGACCTTCTGGCTGTTTTGCTGCATACACTTCCAAATTTAAAACGTAGTACGAACGGGCATCAACTAGGGCTTGCACTTTGATCTCATACTTTGTAGGCTTGTTGGGCATGTACTGTTTGAAAGCACATCTTCCACGGAAAGACTCTAACTTCTCATCTATCGTCACATATTGAAAAGGAGTGTAGGCCTGCTTATAATTTTCAATAAATTTGCCCAGAATTCCACGAACTGGAGCTAATTTATCAATCGCCAATCTGTCTTTACGATTCTCGATGTTATCGAACCGAAGACAGACCATCAGGAATTAAAAACGATTTATAGACATCGTATTGCGGAATATATTGACACCAGTTTCATCTGTTTGCCATAAGTCTCTCAAATTGTGACGATTAGAATAAATCATACCTGCTAAATAAAGAAGTCCGATAAATGCTTTAATTTCACATTCATTGGTTGGTTGGTTTCACCATGCATTTATTTTGATATGCAATTGATTTTTGTTGAATTTCGAGATTGGTCCAGCGCACTATGTCTTAGCATTTTTTGCATAATGCTTCACACCTGGCAAAATGAGTAATAATGTTCTCTGATCTTGTTCGAACCCGTTTATTATTTGAAGCAAGTTTGTTCCATTGTGTTGTGTTCCGTCTTTTCCAAAATACATTTCTTCGTTTCTTGGAGGTCCGTCAGTGCTTTTATTTTCCATCTCATTCTGAAGTTTTGTTTTTAATGCCTCTATGTCTGAATCTCCATCAGGAACTACATCTTCTATTGCGATATCTTGCTCCAAATGGGTGTTGTGGTCGCTTTCAGAGATATGGCCAATATCGTCATCGCTTCCCGATTCCATGGCATCGTCATAAATTTCGGCCCATAGAGCTTCAAGCTTTTTCTGTTCCGCTTCGTATGACATGATACTTTAGCTAAAAAATTAAACAATTAAATATGCAGATTCAAATAAGTCAAAAATAAAAACGCACTTATAATGTCAAAATTGCAAACGAGAGTACATTTAGGTGGGGTTTGACACACCCCAGAGCGTTTCAGGTGCGTGTAACTTCACTCACTGACTACAATGTACTGAGATAACGCCTGAATTCGATGGTGGGGACAGTTTTGGGAAGCTATTGAGGTGGACGTGTGGGAAGCCAGGGTTTGTGAAACCCCACATATGTAGTGCCGGGTTAACGCAATTACTGCAGGTAACAAAAGCAAATTGAGCAAAAACATCAATACTTCTAAATTTTGGTATAAAATGCATTTAATAAAGTTAACAGTTAACGAAATAATAAATAAAATAAATATATTAGCAGGATAGTTAATAGTAGGATTTGACAAAAATACAGAATAATTGGATTTTACATCAAACATTTTAGGTTTTGTATTAATTTAAAGTCATAATCAAAATATTTTATGTAAAAACCACATTAAGAAATAGTAAACAAAATACCAATAAACTTTTTGTCAAAGTACCTGTTCGATATGTCCACCATTTTCTTTAATTCATTTGTCATAAAAGATCGTCTCATATTAAATAGCATTGGTTCTAAAGAAACTGCTGCAGTATTTATTATAAGTATTATAAGTATATTAATAAGTACTCCTTTGGATTTTTTATAAATTAAATATTTGTATTAATATCTCACCACATCACCAAGGAATATGACTATGAACTCAATTCTGCTATTGTAGTTGTTTGAGAGAAAACGGGAAGTTCTTGAGGAGATAGATTTGATCCAATGAAGCAGAGGTATGTGTGTGATTGTTTGTTAAATGAAAGTGATGTAATATACCATTGTATTATTAAAAATTATTTATACTTCGAGAGATATATTTATGAAAAGTGTGTTATTCATTGTGTAATTGTTTTATGAAGGTGACAGTTTTATGACAATAAATAAGTTTAGATGTACAAATTGTGTGGGTGTGCAATTATTTTTTAACTTGTAGTTATCAAATTTCTTTGATAAAGTTTTATGGGCAAAGTAGTAAATTATTGCAAAGTCAAGTAAATAAAATATTAGAATTAAAACAATTAAGGACAATTTAAAACACGCCAAAACAGAAAACACTCAGACGGAACAAAACAAACATTAAATTTAAAAGGGGGAATGACTCTTATGCACTACATCTCAGTCTTGGGCACAATGAGTTTTTTATGTGGTATCTATTAGATTTTAGTGGTAAATTTGACAGATGTATGTTAGCATGTGACAGTTCTTAACTTCTAGATAACTTAACTTACAGTGTTGAGAAACAGAAGAAGACCTGTCATATGCTAACCTACATCTGTCAAATTTACCACTAAAATCTAATAGATAACAAATAAAAAAACTCATTGTGTCCAAGACTGAGATGTAGTGCATAAAAGTCCTTCCCCCTTTTAAATTTAATGTTTGTTTCGTCCCTTCTAAGTGTTTTCTGTTTTAGTGTGTTTTAAGTTGTCCTTAATTGTTTTAATTCTAATATTTTATATATATATATATATATATATATATATATATATATATATATATATATATATATATAAATAAATATATATATATATATATATATATATATATATATATATATATATATATATATATATATATATATACCTTTTATTCAACTTACTCATTTTGAAATAAAATCACAGACATGTAATATTGGCATAATTATTGTAATTTACAACATCTACTTTGTTTATCTTTATTAGACAATACCCTAATATGGGTTTTTATCATTTCAGCATTTAGTTAACTTTGTATCGAGACCTGAAGATGCTTTGCATATTGTAGAAAGCGAAACCGGTCGTCTAATAGTTAAATTAAATTGATTGTGAGTAAGTCTTATTTATTATTTCTTTACCTATTATAAATGTTTTTTACCGTGAGGTATACTACATGGATGTCTCTATACAGGGCAATATGATAAAGCCTTAAAATCGGGTTTTCTGTATCTAAGAAGGCTTGGTATCTTAGTCCATTCACGAATGTTTTTTAACCCAGAAACTTGTTTTCTTCCTACACCTCTACGGCCCCCTATTTTCCTTGTTTATTGTAAAATTTTAACATTGAAACAAAACCATCTACACAATAAATTCATTTAAAAATATCAAAACTGTGATGCTGAAGAAAAAATTTGTTTTCCTTGTTTATTGTAAAATTTTTTCTTTGGAGATAGCGCTGTTCAACTTATGAGGGCAGTTTAGGTGACTGTTTACAGAGACCAGATTTAGCTTTAATTAAAATTTATCAGTAGATGATATTATATATATTAAAAACACTGACAACTTAAAAGTTTCATTATAAAAACAAACAGATAATATTAATATAATATATAAGTCGAAATATTTTAAACACTATAAAGAAAGAAGTTTGTATCATTTCCAAAAAAAAAAACAAGTAACTAAATAGAAAAAAGGCCACGATAATGGCTAAAATAAATAATCCTTTGTTTCGATATCCATTTAATTCCTTCGTTCATTCTAGTTAAATTCATCTTACCTGTGAGTTATGCGCCCAGTAGATGGTAGGTGGAGGTTCAGGGCTATGTTTCACGATACAAGTCAGGTTCATAGTGCTGCCCTTGTTGATATACATTTCCGGGCCACCGAGGAGGGTCGTTATCGGCTCTGAAACAAGGTATTACATCTGGTTAGGTCACGGGATATATATCGCAAAGTGCCTATAAAAGGGAATTCAATCGAAAATTCATCAGCGATAAGTAGTAGGTGAATTGACTTTAGAAACTCTCGAACGAATATCTTTATAAAGGACAGCTAAATACACTGGAGTGATGTTATATATTTGAACGTCTTGTTATATTTCGCCCATTTAATTTAAAAACTAGTATCTTATAAGCATTCAAATCTATTAAGGATATGAACTGTATAAATAAGGTCTGATTTTATTTGGCGGCTAAGTGTATTCAAAACACTGTTGAAATAAAAATATGATTATATACACTTGACTTATATAGTGAATGTTATGGAAATAGGTATTTTACTCACAATTCGTTATAGGATTTATTAAAGTTCTAGAGTATTAGCCCCGTATTTATAGTCGGTACTCAAGATCGTGCTCGAGAACGTGCTTGGCCAAGTCGAACTTACGTCAAAGTCATGCTCAAGTATTTGTTGTGTTCTATAAACGATACTTCGGGTATTCTCGTACAAGTTTGATCTCAAGCAAGAAAAAATTAGTACGGTAAAAGTAAATTACGAATAAACATCGAAAAAAAGAAGATTCTGTCAATTTTCTCATAATTGTGACTAAACTTTTAGCGCCAAATTTAGTTTATGCTACTTACTGAAATTTTGTGTTTGATATTAATATTTTGTGTTTGAAATTAATACTGGATATTAACTATTTTAAGGTATGTAATATGTTATAAAAAATATTTATTCTACAGAATTAATTTCTATTTTGTTACTGTGTCTGAGGCATAATTTTTGATGTTCAAAATATATGCTTATGTATATTTGTTTTTGGATATATTTATATGTATGTAATGCGTTACAATCATTATAATTATATTGCATGTGTAAGCCGTACGCTAAATAAATTGGTTATGTAAATTTTAGATGAGTGGAAATAGCAGTAAATATGCACCTTACTCAACAAAGGAAAAAGTTCTCCTAATTCAGCTGGTAACAGAAAACGCTGTGGTAGAGAACAAAAGGACAAACTGTTTTTCACTTCAGCAATGGAGAAAAATATGGCTTGGGAGTTCATAGCAACAAATTATAACTGCCAACCTGAGGTCAACATCTTGCTGCCTGATTATACCATCAGGCAGCAAGACGAGATTCATAGGATGAAAATGAAGATTTTAGAAGAAGATATGCTGAAATCAAAAGCCTTAAGAGAAGCAGCTGAGAAGGAGAGGCAGAGAGCTATTGATGAAGCTGAATTAGCTTCATTGAAGTTAATAGACTATAAAAAGGGTAATTATAGATTTTATCATGTTTGACTTGTCACTGGAATTTGTCTATAATTAATTGTTTATTTTCAGGCGCTAGAAGATCTTTTTCCTTTGTTGGATACTCTGCAGTTTTAGGGAAAATGTAGAAATAAGCCATAATATGTTTATTTATTGATATTTTTCAATCTATATGACCAGAGGCTGTTATCATAGATACAAAATTGTGATTTATTTTCTGAAAATAAATCACAATTTTGTATTTTTGGTAACAATGTCTGGTCATAGAGAATATAACATCAGTAACTATAACATACAAAACATTGTGGCTTATTCCCAACTGAAGATAGTGTTTGGGAAGTGTTAACTCGGTCTTTCAGTGGCCTTTTCATTTTAGGAGCACTGAATGTCAGAGTAGGGTCTGTTTTAGCAGGTAGGCATTTGACGTAGAATCAGCGAAGAGAGGATGTTTTAAAGTACCTCGGGAACTATCGCCGGAACTACGAAGAATGAATCCTGCACTAAGGTCAGTCAGGCGGCATCCTGGACTGAGATGTCTTAAGATTTCAGACCCTCCCCCCTCTATAAAGACGAAAAAAATATACTTTGTGTTGTAAAATCATGTTTATTTTTTTTCTATTCTCGTTCCTGTTTATTTTATTTCTAGATAGTATTTAATGTCGATTTAAGATTGTTAATATTTTAATTTCTGCTGGTAAGATATGGTTTTACCTTTTTATTTGTTGTATAGTCTTTTGTTTTTTGATTATGTATGTTTCTTTTTCAGTTTTTTTAAGTATTGATTGCAATACATAGTTCATAATATTTTTATGTTGTTTACAGAAAATTATTAAAAATTTTTAATAAATTGCTGCTACTTCGATATATATATTTCATCCTCGAAAGAGCTTAAACTAGCATTCAAATGAAGCCATCGGTTAAAATTAAATGAACAATAGTATTCTTACTGTTTTTCTTGTATTTTTTTGTCTCGTTTCTCTTGTTTAGTTTGTAATCTTTAATGTTAAGTTATTATAGAGTTTTTATAACATCCTTTAAAAATCTACAAATTGTTTTTGTAAGTATGAACCCTGGTGGTTGTTTACTTATATGCTAAAATCTTTTTTATTTGTAGTGAACTGATGATGCTTTTAAAAATAAAAGCGAAACGTATTCAAATAAATCAATAAAGTAGTTGACGACTTTTATTTGCCAATTATTGACTGATAAAACCTCTGATATTCAACCATTGAATATATTTTAAATATATATATATATATATATATATATATATATATATATATATATATATATATATATATTTACTTTATATTTTTGTAATGTTCTAATTGTTGTACAGTTTACTCCTGATAAAGCTATAAAATAAAATAATCTATTTTACATTGTATTTAATTATAACTATAATTTTTAAATAAAGAATATTAATATTCTAAATTTGTATTAATTTTTATTTGGTAAGGAAAGGTTTTATGAAAGGAATAAACACTTAATTAAAATGAGGGAAACTCCTTGTACTCAGAGAAGACATACTTACTTGAGTTGTCTGAGCATAGTGAGGGAAAACCCTCATTTATTTTAAAATTAAAACACATTTTTATAAATAAGACAAAAACATACTATATCTAATATAATATAGGTATTTAATTCTCAAAATAAACAACTTTGAATTAAACAAAGATAAGATATAAAATAAAAAAAAAACAACAAAAAGTGTAATCAAGTAATGATAATCATTCTGACATTTTGAGAAATAAGGTAGAACATACATAATATAAGTATTCAATATTGTATTTACATTCCCATGCATAACATTGGTGAATAAAATGTCTCCTAAAATTTAAACCTCATTCCACATCATTAAAGTTTCTATTTACTACTTTCTAGAAAATCATCATCACTATCATTATTTTCCTGTAAACATAATATATTGCAAAGTACTGCTGTAGCACTTATTATGCAAGATATGTATTTAATTTGGTTTGTAGGCCTCATTGCAGACAGGGAAACCATATTTTCCAGGTTCCAAATATCCATTTACACATTACATGTGTACTATTATTATATCTATTTTGTTGATCATTGCCTAAAAAGATGTATTTATCAAATAATCTATTTTTTATTTGGCCAATTATCAATAAATACCTGGCTATAATACTGGAGTAAGTAGATTGTGTCTGCACTGCATACATATTCACTATTCATAATAATTCTGGAATTTGCCCTCTTTCCATTCTAACTTTTAATCAACTTTGATCAAATAATAAGCTACCAATACTTTATCCTGGATGTTGAACGACAATATTAATCTCAAAAGACAAAGAAAATATTGTATTGGAAATATTCATAAATATAAACAAACAAGTTAGGTTAGGATCCCGTACTCAAGGCAGGTCGATCGGATGCTTGAGTACGAGCTGTCATTTTTGCATTCTCAAGCTCGACTTCGTGCTTGAGAACGGTTTATAGAACACAAATTTGATTCAAGGTCGATCTCAAGTATCGATCCATACTTGAGCATCGTTTATAACTATGGGCCTTAGAGTATTAGAGTTCAAGAAAATCTAAAGAAACTAAGGCTAAAATACATGGTGTACTATTTAAACAAAAGTGTATATGACAAAATAAGCAAACAATTATTTGAGTAGTGTAGAGGACTTAATTAGTTGTCAGTCAATCATGACGAGTTGATATAATAAAACAGAATAGAAACATAAATCTGTACATAATTAATGGATTCGACCGTTACTTGATGGAAATTCATTTTATGTAACAATAAAACACTGAAAACTTTGTTTTCAAACTTCCACAAAAATTTATTTTAACTCTTATCACTACAGCTGTTTCGGCTGATTGCCTTTCTCAAGTGATCTATTTTTGGCATGCGTTTACACTTTATAGTCTCTAATGAAATAGGTTGAGGAGGGGAGAACTGTTTGTCTCAAGTTGGTCATTCAGAATTATATCTGTGTTTTTTAATTTGTTGATTTCCATAGATTCTAACAAGGATAGCTTAAGGCCTTTATTTTGAATGTGAAGAATTTTAAATTCGTCGTTAAAAGAATGATTGTGATCTAGAAGGTGAAGTGCGTATGTAGAATCTGTTTTTCTATTATTGAAAGCCCTTTTATGTTCTGCTATTCGTTTGTTAAAGTTTCTACCAGTTTGACCGATGTAAGTTTTTGGGCAGTCGCCACATTTAAGTTTGTACACACCACTGTGTAAGTGTTTTTTATTTTGGCTCTTGTTGTTTTTGATATATTTGCCTAGGTTGTTATTTGTTCGGAAAGCTGGTGTTATTTCTTTCTTTTTTATGTGTTTGGCTATTTTTGTTGTAATCTTGCCTGTATATGTAATCGAACAGAAGGTACTGGGTTTTTTCTCTGGTGGTTGAAATACTAATTTCAGGGCGTTCTTGTTTAGTTTTTGGGTTAACATTTTATTGTTTGTTCATTATATCCGTTGTTTACTGCTATCTGCTTAATTATATTTAATTCTGTCTCAAAGTTGTATTTTGACATCGGAATTTCTGTTAATCTATGTAACATACTATGATATGCTGCCAGTTTATGTTGTGTTGGATGGGATGATGAATTGTGTATGGTCGTGTCAGTATGGGTAGGTTTGTGAAATATGGAGGTCATGTTTGTTTTTAAATCTGATAATTTTAAATCTAAAAAATTTATAGATTGGTTTTGTTCTCTTTCTATTGTAAATTCAATATGACTATGAAGTGAATTAATATACGATAAAAAGAGGTCGAGTTGCCTGTTAGTTTCTGTAAAACATACTAGTACGTCGTCTACGTATCTCCACCAATATAAAAACTGTTTAAATACGGGATGTTTTCAAAATCTTTGTTTCTAGATGATCCATAAAAATATCTGATAGCAATGGGCTTGGAGGATTGCCCATTATAAGTCTTGCACTGATATTTGTATATATTTGATTATTAAATTCAAAGCAGTCCTGGTTTATGCAAACTTCAAGAAGATGTAAAATTTCAGATGTAATTATTGGATTTGTACTATTTTGGTCTAAAAGGTTTTTTACTAAAATAAAAGTTTCTGTAGAAGGGATACTAGGAAAGATTTTTTACGTCAAATGAAATTAATCTGGAGTTGTAAAGTAATTGAAAATGTTGTATTTTATTAATTAGTTCTATTGTATTTTTTATGGTAAATTTAGGTAAAAATCTAATGTGAAATCATCTGAAAATTTACATCTTCTTGAAGTTTGCATAAACCAGGACTACTTTTAATTTAATAATCAAATATATACAAATAACAGTGCAGGACTTATAATAGGCAATCCTCTAGGCAAGCCCATTGCTATCAGATATTTTTATGGATCATCTAGAGACAAAGATTTCAAAACATACCGTATTTAAACAGTTTTTATATTGGTATAGATACGTAGACGACGTATTAGTATGTTTTACAGGAACTAACAGTCAACTCGACCAATTTTTATCATACATCAATTCACTTCATAGTCATATTGAATTTACAATAGAAACAGAACAAAATCAATCTATAAATTTTTTAGATTTAAAAATTATCAGATTTAAAAACAATCATAACTTCTCCATATTTCACAAACCTACCCATACTGACATGACTATACACAATTCATCATCCCATATAACATAACATAAACTGGCAGCATATCATAGTATGTTAGTTAGAGGCTTGTAATGGTACCTTCATTATACTTTTGAATTACTAAATTTTTAATTATTCATTTTAATAATGGTAACAATTATTGGTATGGAAGTGCATTTTGGATCTTTTAGTTCTTTTTCACATTAATGTGCTTTATTTGTATAAATTTTTTTTAAAAAAATTTTTTACATACATTTACAACTACCACATGTCTTTTGCTGTGCTAAGTTTATGAAAATTGTTAACTATATTTAGTTCAATTTATTGTTTATATAACATAATTTTATAATGTCCATTGTCGTAAGCTTCTTTACACTTTTAACATTATTGACTGCTACATATCTTTTTGAGGTAACACACAGCTACCACTCTTCGAGTGATCCTTAATATACATATATATATATATATATATATATATATATATATATATAATATATATATATATATATATATATATATATATATATATATATATATATATATATATATATATATATAACACTGTTTTTGATGGGTTGGAGTCAATAAAAGGGGCTATTTGTTGACTATTTTTTACTCGAGCTTTCAATTGTGATTACAATTTTTATCAAGAGCTTCTAAAAAATACAAAATGTCTTACAAAGTTGAACTAGAAATAAAAAATTTTTTGTTAACTCACCAAATAAAATTAGTTTTTTATATAAAACTACTGCTTACATAATAAATACAAAAAATATTAATAAAAAAATGCCTTATTCTAATAAATGTTTCTCTGAAAAATTTAGATGAAGTTTCTTAAGAAAAAAAAATTGAATTTATAAACAAAAATAGAATAGCTAAAATATAATTCTATTTTTGTTTATAAATTCAATTTTTTTTTCTTAAGAAACTTCATCTAAATTTTTCAGAGAAACATTTATTAGAATAAGGCATTTTTTTATTAATATTTTTTGTATTTATTATGTAAGCAGTAGTTTTATATAAAAAACTAATTTTATTTGGTGAGTTAACAAAAAATTTTTTATTTCTAGTTCAACTTTGTAAGACATTTTGTATTTTTTAGAAGCTCTTGATAAAAATTGTAATCACAATTGAAAGCTCGAGTAAAAAATAGTCAACAAATAGCCCCTTTTATTGACTCCAACCCATCAAAAACAGTGTTATATTTTTTCCAAACGAGTCACAAGTACTTCTTTTTTCTTACTCTTATATATCTATATATATATATATATATATATATATATATATATATATATATATATATATATATAGTAAACTCTTAAATATTGGGGAAATCTGCAAGAAAAACTCTAATGTGTATCAATTATTTCACCTAACGTTTTCGCCAAAGAGAATTAATTTGGCTTCTTCGGGGCTGAAAGAGAATAAATTATAATTAGCTACCATATATTATCTAATAAAAAACATTTCCCTTACCGTAAATTTTAGAAATGTCGAGTTATGATGTTAAAAAACATCAGAACATACTTTAGCTAGTAACAACATAGTGGTGTTTTTTGTTACTATGTGCAAAAAAGTTATTTTTGTTAACGTTGGAAATGTATGGTAGCTTTGATTAAAACGCAAAGGTTTACCAAGGTTAATCGAAAAACCAGTCAAGTTAGTTATCTGTGATGTTGTATTGTTCTTGGTATCTGATTTAAGTAAGAAGTGGTATATATCGCTTAGATTCTTAATGTCACTCTTAACATTGATGGAAAAATCGTTAAGGAAAATATAAGACATTTCAATGAACTCTCTTTTAGATTTATTGTTCTCACGGTGGAGAATTGTAGTGTTCGTATAGTCCATGTGATGACCAGTGGAATGGACATGTTTGGCTAATGCACAGCGGTCAGGGTGAAGTCGAGAATCACTTTTGTGTAGTGTAATACGTGATTTCAATAATTGAGATGTTTGGCCGATGTAGGAATTGCTGCAAGAGAGGCAAGGAATGTTGTAGACAATATTACTAAGCCTATTTATGGAAGTCTTATCTTTTATCTTCGAATAAAGATTATTAATTGTTAGGGCTGATCTACAAGCCACATTAAGTTTAATGTTATTATTATTATTCCCAAAGCTATTTTCAAAACTTTTTAGAATCCTTGTTAACCCCGGAGTGATATCTCTGAAATAGGGTAATGAAAAATATTTATTGATAGGAGTATCCGAGACTGGGTTCCCACTTAAGACATCAGGATCAGCATTGTTAGTCACGATGGAAGGTGAAGTATCTTCGTTATTGATACTGTTAAACAAAATCTTATTTACTGATGGTGTTGGGTAAGAGTTTGAAATAAAAATTTTCTGAAGGATTTGTAGGTTTTTTGTATGAAATGAGGGATCTGATGAGTTTAATAACTTTATTTTTCATCTGTTTGATTAAGTTGACTTTGGTAGAGTTATTATGGTAAGAGTGGTAGTTAAGGTATCTACCAGAATGTGTCGGTTTTTGATACCAATTTATTTTAATGTTGTTGTTTTCCCTAATCAGACAAAACTAATAATTTTCATTAACTAAAAAAGATAAAATTCCCTTGCTTTTCTTAGATACATCTCAATAAGATATTATTATAATAATACATGAACAATATACTAATTAAAAAAGAATTTCAATTAAGAAAATTCTAAACTAATATTTCCCCAGACTGGGATGTAACTTCATCGGTTTTACCAATGAACCTTAATGACATAAATATTCAAAAAACTACTTGTAATTGTCAGCGTTGGCTTTCTATGAAAACAGAACCTCACATTCAAACTTTATAACAATCAAAAATTTAGTTATTGCCGACAATTCAAAGAATTACTTCCTTTAAATGTAGTTACATTGGGTTTTTCGATTAACCTTGGGTAAACCTTTGCGTTTTAAGTTCAAAGCTACCATACATTTCCAACGTTAACAAAAATAACTTTTTTGCACATAGTAACAAAAAAACACCACTATGTTGTTACTAGCTAAAGTTTTTTAACATCATAACTCGACATTTCTAAAATTTACGGTAAGGGAAATGTTTTTTATTAGATAATATATGGTAGCTAATTATAATTTATTCTCTTTCAGCCCTGAAGAAGCCAAATTAATTCTCTTTGGCAAAAACGTTAGATAATTAATACACATCATCATCATCATCATTATCATCATCTTGGTGCTACAGCCCTTAGAGGGCCTCGACCTTCTCAAGCTTTCTACGCCATTCTGTTCTGTCCCTTGCTTGAATTTTCCAGTTGCCGACTCCGATCTTCTCCGCATCTTGTGTAACCCCATCCATCCACCTCAGCTTTGGTCTACCCCTTCGTCTCATTCCCACAGGTTGCGCTGTTAGAATCTTTTTTATCATGTTCGATTCAGGGGCCCGGGCTACATGTCCTGCCCACTGCAGGCGGTTTCGCTTAATTATAGTGGTAATATCTTTACCACCAAACGTATGCTTGTAGATATTCTGCAGTTCGAAGTTATATCTACGCCTCCATATTCCGTTCTCACAGACCGCTCCAAATATCTTGCGTAGCACCTTTCTGTCAAAAATGGATAGAGCGGATTCAACTGTTTTCGTTAGCGTCCATGCCTATGATCCGTATGTGAGAACGGGGACTATCAGTGTTCTATACAGCCTTATACGAGTTTTTTGAGACAGACGTTTGTTAGCTAAGTACTTTGATAGACCATAATAACACCTGTTTGCAATTATTATTCGCCTTTTTATTTCCTCAGATGTATTATTATTGGGGTTAACCGATGTCACTAGATATATGAACTCATTGACTGCTTCGAAGTTTTAAGAAAATAATTGATACATATTAGAGTTTTTCTTGCAGATTTCCCCAATATTTAAGAGTTTACTATGTAACTTATCTGCAAAGATTAAATTTCTTATATATATATATATATATATATATATATATATATATATACATATATATATATATATATATATATATATATATATATATATATATATCCTATATACTGTTAAACTCTGGTCTGGTTCTTAAGCGTGTCAATTATTTGCCCATTGTTTCGCATATTTTACCTCTAGGATTGAGAATTATTCAATCTCCCACGTCAACGTTTTTTGGAATTCAGGTCTACTATCTGCAAATATTTTTTTATAAATTACTTCCACACTTGAATTTGTTCCCTTCTTTTTATAATTATTATTCCGTTGTTGTCAGCCACAGTGAGCAGATTATAATTATTGTGACTATTGGAGGTGTCTGTTAATTTTTTATAGAGGTTGAATGTATAATGTTTAATTTTGTTCTTTAGTAGCTTATCCGGTCCGGATGTTAAAGATCATCAAGGCTATCATGGTTTTGTTGACTGCTCTGAGAAACAGCTTCGCGGAGGGCATTCCAAACTATTGTCGGAGGTTTGTCAACCACGAGATACGACGGCGTCCCGGTGCTCTCCTGCTAAATACCTTACCCTGCATAAAGAGTTGAAGAATTCCATATTTTTCTTCGTAACCTATCACATGGCCGAGATACTGAAGCTTACGTTGTTTCACCAAATTTAGCAATTCTTCTTTTTTGGCATACGCATGTAATACCTCAACGTTGTTAACATGGTCTGCCGACGATAATTTTGTATCCTGCTGTTGATTCACATCTCGAAGGCTTTAATCCGCTTTTCTGTGGCTTGCGTCAGACTCCAGGCTTCAACTTCATATAGTAACACTGGAAAAATTCAGCACCTCACTATCCGCATCTTGGTTTCCCAACTGACAGCACTGCAACATAGCAAGGATCTTAACTTGATAAATTGATACTGTAACATTTCAATTCTGGATCTAATCTCTTGAGCGTTAAGGCATATTATTACAGTTTACTACTATTAATGGAAATACGCCACAATTTCACTTTACAATAATTTTATTTTAACGTTTTGATTTTTTTTTTATTTTCGAAACGTCAATAAATACAATAATATTTTTATTACATGATTCGTTGTAGCTTACTTTTAAAATTCAAGATTAATATGTATGTTTTCATTATTGACTCTCGTTGTAGGGATTAACCCTAATCAATTTAGGATTTAGAACATAGGAGTTCCAAGTGCTAATATTAGAGCCAGTATAAGGACTAAAGATTCCGTAGGAACTATAACACATATATGAACTAGAACTGGACTGGACATGTGGCGAGAATAAATAACGCTAGATGGAATAGAAGCATAAAGTAGTAGCATTTTAGACTTAAGGCATATAGAGGTAGAGAGATACCTTTAAAACAATGGACGGCTTACATAACAACGCACCTAAGGCTTAAAACGGACTAGATATGCACGGCACGAGATTGGGAACCTTAAAGACAACTGCGGAGGCTGGCGTTCAGCAGTGAACGCTACCGACTGTAAACTGATGAGGATTATGAATATTTATAAATTGTATAGAAGACATAACGACGGTATTAAATTTAAGTTGATTCAGAGCAGCAACAAGCCGCATATACGTATTTCGACCTCTTTAGGTCTCCTCAGAACGGTATAGCCACTACTCCGTATGGAAACAGTATCTATTCCTGTCGTAGACAATAGTTATCAAAAAGAACTATAGTATATACAAACGTAATTACGCCATCTAAGAACAAAAAGAGAAATCATACGATTTTTACCTGGAGAAATCGATTTCAAATCTTAACCACGGTGTTTTTTAAAACTTGCAAAGCAAACAACTTGATGAATAAATCGGCAAGGAAATCTAAGATTGTATTCCAAATGCCGTTTATCATGATTAAAATTCGTAGTGAATTCAATATTTGGTACTCCAAACGGAGTAAAAAAACAAAACATAATGACGGTACTAGATTTTGATTGGATACAAAGCGTATACTTATTTCGACCTTTTTATATACCTACTATACCGTTCTGAGGAGTCCTATTATTCATTTACAAATTGTTAATAGCACGAAATGTGCCTCAAAGTCAGCAAACAGTCGTATAATTTGTATCATCATAGGCGAGCCTGAGGTGTTTATTCATTAAAATTAATATTAACAATAGTAATGTTTTAATACTTATATATTTAGCAAAAAACAATTAAAACTTTCACGTTTAATGTTGGTTATTATATTATATTAATAAAAATAGGAATTTAACCATTAACAATTTGGTAAATAAGAATAGCTTATCTCTTTGGATATTTCAATACTAATCTTCGCGTTTAATGACTTTACTAGAAAACCTGGAATTCATATCCGAAGATACTATTAGTTGCAAGATAATTAGGATGAAAGTACCAAGATTTTTAATAATATAATTGCTATAAAGATGCTAGCTTTGGCCACGTGCGTCGTCTGTTCCGTTTATATTCGAAACATAACTTGAAAGGGTGAAGTTATTAAGAACTCTAATCTACGGCTCGTCGGTGTTTCCGCGTCTACGGCAGTAACTAGCGTCTCGAATATTTCTCTTGCGAAATATATGCAGTGCGTGAGTGATTTTTTATTCGATATAGCTACGAAGATATACGTACCTTTCGCTCGTGCTCGTTTTGTTGGATTGTTTGTGATGGCTTCATCATCAACATCATCAAGTTTTACACCGGTATTGTTGCGTACAGTAAGTCTGTCTATTTACCAAGAGAGAAGACTATTGTCCTGAATGTTCACGATGCTCTAGTTTCTCAAAATCCCACAAACACTGTTCGCAACATAGTCGAAAGTTGTGCCAACATAACTGAAGTAGGGGATTCAACTATATATATATATATATATATATATATATATATATATATATATATATATATATATATATATATATATATATATATAGGTTCCTATCAGAAAAAAAAACAAGGTATAGCTAACCCAAACACAAACGAAAACTTAAAGAGAGGGAAAAAGCATATTGAAATTAATGAATTTGCCAAAAATGGTATTCGAAGGAAAATTCATGGATTTTTTTTTTCAAAAAAGAAATACCAAACCTAAACAAAATTTTACAAAAAGTTAGAGATGACCCGGATTTGCCTGATATCGGACGAACTAAATTGTGGCAAGTTTTAAGGAATTAAATTTGTGGAGGGAAAAATCATACCGAAAATCACTTTTCATTGACCGGGAGGAGATAATATGTTGAAAAAGAAATTATCTAAGATCCATACGAAAATTCCGGGCTGAAAAAAGGCGAATCTTCTAAGAGGGAGAAAGGTGAGTAAACCCAGTTCATACTCAAAAAAATTTGGTCAGATAAAAATATATTAAGCTCCAGTCCAGCCTTTATGGAAGGTTGGTCTACTGGTATTTCCCCATCATCCCGTAAAGGCAGTAGATAAATAATTTCTCACATTGGTAGTGAAAAAGGATTTGTTAAGCATAGTTTGTTGGAATTTCAGTCCAAAAGCACAAAAGACTATCACGAGGAAATAACAGCTGATGTTTTCGAAGAGTATCTTGAGCAGGTAATTGAACACATACCACCAAATTTAATTAAAGCGTTAGATAATGCACCTCATCATTCACGACTAGTAGAAAGACTTCCAACGACAGCGTGGAAAAAACAGGATATCTTTGACTGGCTGCGGAATAAGTATCTGCCTTACGAAGATGGAATGGTAAAAGCAGAACTTCTACAAAATTGCCCGGCAATACAAATTTTAGTTTAAGAATTATGTTGTTGACAAAATGGCGGAAAGGTGAAACATCACAGTCCTTAGACTTTCACCCTACCACTGCGAAATAAATACAATTGAACTGCACAAATGAAAAGTTATGTGTCTAGAAAAAATACGTCATATAAAATACAAGCTGTACGTGTTATTGTTATACGAGTCTTTTTTTTTCAAATCCTGAGAATACTAAAAAGCATTTTTGAAAAATTTAAAGGCAAAATAAAATATTTATTAGAATAAATAGTTTCTTTTGCATGCAATATTTTTAATTAAAAAATTATACTATATTTTCTCTTTTATTTTCACCCCTGCTACATAAAATATTAAAATAAACATTTTAACAGTTTTTAGGAACTTTCTGCCCTCAGTAATAATGCTCTCAACTTGAAACCCTCTGCTTTCAAGTTTTTCAAAAATACTTATTGGTTTTCTCATTAGTTTAAAACACATTGAAAATTTTGGCAGGCAACGTTTGGCGCCTTTCCCTTAATTTAATAAATGTATCTTTTACAAATGGCAAGAAACTTTTTTTTTAATAAAATAAAAAAGTTTTATTAATTAAAACAAATATACAATTTAAAAAATATATTTGTTTGGTTCAAATAAATGTTTTAATCATATACTCTACGACAGTGGTCGGTTATCTGTAACGAAAATACCTTCGTAATCGGATTATAAGGTTGACTGCTGTATTGTATTCCTTCAAATATAAAGTAGGTTAGTCGAAAACATCTTAAACCGTCAGTTTCAGGTTGGTTTTTACTATTATATCGTATTACCTCTCCTCTCTGTATTTCAGTTTTCTAATTAGGGTTAAACGTGTAGTGAGCTATCGCCAATGTAAAACACATATCGACAATTATTGTAAACCGACTATAAAGGGGTCGCAATACGTATAAGCGGCTTGTCGCTGCTCTTTATCAAATCAAAATCTAGTATACTCGTTTTCATTGTTCTTGGCGTGTGCCTAAAATAAGCTACTACGGAATTTTTAATATTTGTCTCTCTCTGATACACGGATGCGTAATTTAATTGTGCGAGTTACGTTCGTCATGGTAAAGTGCGATAAAAAGGGAATGAAGAGACCACTCACTGCTCCCAGTATTGTAGAAATAACACCGATGGGTTTGGCCGATACTGTGTCGTTGATAAGTTCGGCCTCTTTACGAATACAGATAGTTGAGAGTGACGTGTTTTTTTTTTTAACATGTTACCGTGATCTGTGCAGGTTTGAAGTAGCTGATGAAATAGTTTTTATAAGTAAACAGTTTTTAATTAATTTATAGTTTGAGCTCTTACTGTGTGAAATTCCATTAAATAAAATAATACTCTCGACACCTTAAAAATTCCAATTTATTATAAATTAACTCTCTCTCTCTTCCAATGCCCATTGCAATAATGACTTGCGGCATTGTTTTTGAATAAGCTGGCTAATAGGTTTATAATTGTAGCAATTACCATTGATATTTTATGTTGTTTTAGTCGATTTTAGTCAGTCATTGTTGGAATTTGTTCCGAACAGTTTTACTTATTATTTTTTGTTGTAAATAACTAATTGTTCTATTTAATAAAAAAAAATGCCGGGAAAAACGATAACAGGAGAAATGCGACAATGTGTAGTTCATTTATTGGAGTATTTTAAAAACGAAAAAGAAAACAACGGACCTTTGCTTTCGTTATCATCGGTACATGAACGAGTAGCGGACGCTTTGAAAATCAGTCTTCGCACAGTGACTAAAGAGTGAATACAAGACAGGGGCAGCTCTTACTACACCAGGAGAGTCACGTAATGTACAAAAAAAAACTAATGATGTCAGCGATACTATAAAAGGAGAAATTACACATGTACTGTGTGGCATGAAAGCAAAAGTAGAGCACGTTACAATTAAAGTTCTAAATACACAATTAAGAAATAAGCATCTCTATGACGGTTCTGATACAAGTTTGTGGCGTCTTATGAAAAATTGTGGGTTTTCATAAAAACTAGAAAATAGTAGACGAGTGCTATGTGAGAAACCATGTATTGTCTCCAAACGACTGTATTTTTTGAGGCATTATATGAGAAATTTTTTAAGTCCAAGCCCACTTCAGTTCGTTTTTTTAGATGAAACATGGATATAAAAGGGGCATATAAACGTACTTGGCAAAATGACTGTGTGAAAAGCATCAAAAAAGGACACAAAAATACAGGTAAACGATTTGTTGTTTTACATGCCGGAAATAGGCAAGGATTTGTTAAAGACGCTGGATTACTGTTTTCTACGAAATCGAAGAGTGCAGACTGTCATGATTCTATGGATAAAGAGTCTTTTAAAAAGTGGGTCTCCGAAAAGCTGATACCAATGGTGGAGGAACCATCTCTAATTATTATTGATAATGCCTCATACCATAGCTCTTTAATAGAAAAGTTACCGAATGCCAGTTGGAAAAAATCGGACTTACAAGAATGGTTACGAGCGAAAAAAATAATTTTTGACGACGATAGGGGCAAGACAGAGCTATTGAGTCTTTGTCGCCAGAATAAACTACAAAATACCAGGTACGTTATAGACGAGCTACTCCAAGAACATGGGCATCAGGTTTTGAGATTGCCTCCATATCACTGTCAATATAATCCGATTGAGTTGGTCTGGGGCATTTCGAAACAATACTATGATCGTCATATTGGAGAACATGGACGTGGAGATGAAACAGTGAAAAAAGTTTGGGGCGATGCATTAGCTGAGGCAACACCTGCAGTGTGGGCGAGTTGTGTTAACCATACTGAAAAATTAATTCAGGACGACTGGGCAAAAATGGTCACATATGATGAAAATGAAAGTAGGATTATCATCGATTTGGCGGAAGATTCCAATGGTGAAGACAGTTCCAGTGAAGACGCTGACTGATTAGCTAAGTAATCAAGGTCAGTACGTTGTAACAGTTCAGAATTCGCTACAGTGCTTAAAACTTAAAAAATCTGTATCATTTTTTAATTAAAGTGGGTTAAATAATTAACACTTTTTTGGGTATATTTCAAAATCCTTTTAAAATGTACTTTTCGTTATATCCTGTCCTATTGTACTGCAAGCTAGAAAAATACTTCTTCGCAAGTTATACGTATATTCCGTTATTAGAAATTTATTGAAAAATAATTTATATTTTTCTTTTATAACTACTATTTCGTTTGACATGCTACACTTTGCTCCGCCACTGGAGGAGGTAAACTAATCGAGCTTAGACAAGGAAAGAGAGATGAAACAACTTATTGCAAGTGTTTTTACACGCACACGCCAAGAACGATGAAAACGATTATACCGTCATTATGTTTTATTTCTAGAAATTGAATTTACTACGAATTTTGACCATGATGAACAGCACTTGGAATGCAATCTTAGATTCCCTTGCCGATTTATTCTTTAAGCTGTTTGCTTTGCAAATTTTAGAAAGCACGGTGGTTAAGATTTGAATTCGATTTCGCGAGGTAGAAATCGTATGATTTATCTTTTTGTATAGAAGAGTTTTTTCACAGAAGAACAGTTAAATTATAAAGTTTTGTTTCTTAGGGCATAACAATATCTTTAAAGGCCGTTTTAATTATAAATAGAATTCATAGTCGAATTGTCGTTACAAGCGAGGCATGTAAGGTAAAGTGTTAAAATAATTTATTTATTACCGACGCACCGAAAACGTCATATTTACTAATTATATTTTTTCGTATTTTAAAACAGATTTCCGGACTGGTAGTCAAATGTTAATAGAAGACATAATTAAAATGTGCAGTTAAAAAAAACAAATGAAACTCGTAAATTTCCATTACATGTTTAGTTTGGCCTATTAAAGGCAGCTTCGAGAAGTACATTATAAAAAAATTTTAACACTAAATACACACTTCGAATCTATAACATATGACTAATTATGATATTCTTAATTTTTAATCTTTATTTCGCAAAAAATTAAATTACTTTATTTAAATGTGATTTTAAATTCAAAATTGGAACCCTTTCAATGGTTTGCAATTTGGACCAGCGAAAATTAGGCGAGAAAATGTAATAGGAACTAAGGTCTCTCAATTTTCACGTACACCTCGAAATTTAATGAAAAACACTCTTCGCTTAAGTAATTTGTATTCATTGGAAGTTTCATCAATTTTCAGAAGAAGAGCAAAAGCAAAACGCATTAATCTCAAGCATCCTACCGTTATTTCTCACAGGAAGGGCAATTTTAGATAGAATTTTGATTTATTGGAATGAAAATAAAAGGACTTGCTAGAGATTATTATAAGAAAAATGAGTTTAACAGCTTATTTAAGTAAAAATGTTTATATGTCGTAATCTACATTATACCGTGCCCTTAATATATTAGGTCAATTTGGAAAAGCTGTAATGTTTTTTTTATTTTAATGTTCTTGATGAACTTAAATGCTTATGATTTTTTTATTTATTCTATATAAAATAAGTCAAACTCCTATGGTCATAGATACCAGAATAATTAATTAATACTACAACGTATGTAATAAGAACTTGTCGTCAATTCCTATAGGTACACAAAGAGTGGGGGTTCAAATAAAGGGTTGCGCTTTATATTTCTCACCCCCCATCCCAGCCAAGTATACGGCGTCGCAAAAAGTTAATCCGTTTAATCCATATAAAGATTCTAAACTTTGTGTATGAATGCCGTACTGTGTCAAATAACTGAAAATGGGGAAAAAGTTATCTGTAAATAAAAATATTTCCCTGCTCCTGGTACTAATAATATTCTTATTCGACTTTAGGTCTCAGGTTAAGTTATAAACTCCGTACAAAACTCAACCAACATAAGCTTTAATAAAAAATTTAAATACGCCAGTTAGTGAAACATGATTAATATATTACTTTTTGCCTAAACTGTTTACTTGGGTGGAGAAAATTCGAAACTCCACAATACTAGAATGTCTCAGAAAGACTACTGAGATCATAAGAAGCATCAAGCAGAGAAAGCTGGAGTGTTTCGGTTCGAAGAAGAACCTCATGGTTGAAGAACTAGCGAGATTGGTATGGTGTTGATACTAGCATGCTATTTAGGGTGGCAGTAAATAAAATTAAGATAGCTATGACGGTAACCAATGTTCTGAAAGGACATGGTACATGAAGAAGAATAAGTTTACCGCAGTACTAAAATATGCTTAACAGAAAATAGAAGATTAACAAATTTTAAATTTGCTGACGACATGGTTTTGTGCTCAGACAACCTCAAGGAGACATATGCAATGCTACATGAACTTCAGTTAGTGTGTGCCAGTATGAGTCTTAAAATAAACATCTGCAAAATAAAATTCGTTATAAACCTAGTACCTAGCGAAAATATCAATATTGGAGACAACGAAGTAGAGCTGGTGGAAAAATACATATATCTTGGACACGAAATTAAGATCACAAGAGAAAATCAAACATGCGAACTACGAAGAAAAATAAACCTAGCATGGGCAGCCTATGGAAAACTCAAAGACATCTTTAAAAGCACTATACCAATTTCTTTAAAATGTAAAACAATTGACCAATGTTTGTTGCATGTGATGACCTATGGTGTCAACACTTTGACTTTGACAGTTACAAGTTCTAAAATGCTGCAAATATCTCAGAGGAAAATGAAAAGGTCAGTGCTGAGTATATCGCTTCGTGATCGAGTTACTTTAGACGAAGAACATAAGTTACCGATGTAATTTAGGTAAGGTAGACGAAAAAATTCCATAAGTGGAGGCCGAGGTTAGATAAAAGAAATAGAGGAAGACCCCCTACTCGTTGGACTGACGATATTAAGAAAATATCAAGAAATTGGATGAAAAGTGCTCAATATAGAGCACAATGGACAAAATTGAGGGAGGCCTATGTTTAGCAGTAAACTTAAACTGCTGGATGATGACGATAATGAATAGTATAATAATTATAGTGATAATTATAACCTGTGAGGATGCTTTCTGGGTATTCGTAGTACCAATACCCAGAGGGTAGCAGTGCTACTTGCCGTGGAATAAAAACTGACACCTGGCAGTAGCTATAATATACACACCCATGAAAATGGAGAATAATAATTTATGTTTAGGGTCGCTGCCTGGGCATCACCAGGGCACGTCTGGAGCCGGCGCTGAACGTGACAGCATGCGGGACGTTGGTGACTGTCATACAATCAGCTACAGCCCAGCAACAAGAAGAACCACAAGTGAGCCAAATAACAACAGCCAAATATATAAAGTCGATGATAATCTCGTGTTAACTCGACTAAAATTCACCTTCAAATACCTGGTGAAACCTATATCAAAACTGAAGATATCCCTATTAACCGAGGCCTTTTCCGGGGGGATTACTTTCGTTCTACCTAAAGACGAACCCACTATTTCAGCTGCTGAACACAACTGACTCAGGATTTAGTATCAAATCTAACAACACTGTTGTGGAAAAGCTTAATCATCTGTTGTATATGGATGATTAAAAATAATGCCTTAAACTCGAAACCACCTAGATCAGATGCTAATAACCGTAGAAACTTTCTTAAATGACATCAGTATGCATTTAGTAAACTAATAAAAACCTAATAAAAAAAAGTAAAAATTTGTTTAAAGCATTAAATACATACGCCTGTTCTGCGCTAAGCTACTCATTTGATATTACAAAGTGGTCAAAAACGGATCTCTAGAGTCTTCAGCGGAAAGTAAGAACACTTCTCACAAAGGCGCAAAAACGTCATCCACGCAGTGCAGTACAGAGAACAACATTTACTGCGGTATCAAGCTGGAAAAGGACCTATGGATAGAGGTTAGCAATTGGATAAACAAATTGCTAATTTAAGAACCTATTTTTAGGTGCAAGCTGAGATATTCAACATACATCGAGCAATTTGCGCAGTAAGTGATACGACGCCGCTTAAACTAAGGAAACAAGAAATGCGCATAAATCATCTGACTAAGCAAGATATGCAAACATGCGCACCTGGATAGGTAAACCTCAGCATAGGCGACATTTCAATGAGATCAGCCAAGAATATGTTGACAATACAGCGTCGAACTATTGGTTGACGTTCATCAACCAAAGTTATCAGGAAAGATGTTTCCCAAGACTGAGGGTTTCCTACTCGCTATTCAGGATCAGGTTATTCCAACTAAAAATTACCTAAAATATATTGTTAAAGATCCTTAAGTTCAAAATTACAAATGCCGATATGGATGCCAAGCCCAAGAAACCATCCATCTTACCGGTGGCTGCCAAACATTTATCGGTACTGATTATAAAGATCGCCATGAATCAGTAATAAAGATTATTCACTATGAACTAGATGACAAACTGGGACTTCTGCAAACTGACCATCTTTCTTATTATCAATACGTCCCTGACAGAATGCTTGAAAATGACAACGACAAGCTATACTGGGACTGCACTGTGCTTACCGACTAACCAGTGACACATAATAGACCGGATCTCATATTAGTTAATAAACTTACTAGTCAAATAATAGTCATTGATGTGACGATACCCAACACCCATGATTTATGTGTTAAAAACAACGAGAAGATCTGCAAATACAGAGATCTAGAAATACAAATCAAAAGACAATGGAGAATTGAAAGTAACCAAACAGTATCTGTTATTTTATACACTACTGGCATTATTCCCAAAAACCTCCTAGAGAACATAAAATAGCTGTTGTCAAGTTATCTAGGGCTCGCTAACACAGAAAGAGTCCCAGAGCCACAGCTCAATCCTTTTGATACCGTAGGTATCTGAGATGAATGAATTTTCCCCCTGGAGGAAGTGTCAGCCGTATGGCTAAATCTGGATAATAATTAGTCCGTACTTAAGTAATATACATACTATGTTAGTAAGTATTATATTATGCCTATATTAGAATTCAGTTATTAAAAGACGTCATGTGGAATATGTAGTGTACTCTCTTACAAATAAAAATATCTACTTACTATGTTGTCTGCCGGATCTTGGATTCCGAGCTCCATGATAATTAAGTAAATTATCCACTATTGGGTCCATGATGATTTTTACTAAGGATATCCTTACGGATCTTTAATGTGGTAGTCATCCGAAGGCGGAAGAACTAAATTAGTCAATGCCGTTGACTAATTTAGTTCTTCCGCCTTCGGAGTTAATTTCTATGCTCCAGGGCAATGTAGTGTCCTACCACGTGTCGGTTGTTCCACCCTTAGCTGTTAACCAACAGGTGGGGGATTACTTATACCGGTAATCGTTCGGTTAATTTAGCAGCTCTAGTATCCAATAATATACCGATCCAGGATCATTTCCCTTACGCTCTATCTTGGTACTGATACTACTGTCTGACAGAGTAGGATATAGGAATGGAAACTTTGGTAATTAACTGGGAGAATGGGTTCAGGACATAATTTCTCCCAGGTACCAGGAGATTGGGAGATAATTATGGCTCACGTGGGCAGGGTCGCATCCCTGAAGTAGATCTATCTTCTACCGGGAACGTAAAAGAGTATCTACCCGCTACCCGTAACATGGCTCTCCGATAGATGCAAGGAAATAGAAGATCTGGATAAAAAGTACGATAGCTTTAATTTACACAAAAAAAATCAAAGAAATGACAGGTTCTAGAAAGCGTACAAAAACGAATATCCTTAAAAATGATAAAGGGAATATTATTACCGATATGAAGGAGAGATTATGTCACTGGACCAATTACATTCAACAACTATTTAATGATGAAAGAGAAGAACTGTCATTAGAAATCACCGAAGATACTGGACCACCAATATTAAGAGAAGAAGTCATCCATGCCATCAAAAACACAAAAGAGGGTAAAGCCACTGGACCAGATGAGGTGCCCATCGAATTATTAAAACTCATCGATGAAGATGTTATTGATGTAATGGTTGAACTCTTTAATCTAATATATCAGACTGCCACAATCCCCAAACAATGGATGCAATCAACCTTTGTAGCAATTCCCAAAAAACCAAGTTCAACAACTTGCTCAGACCACAGAACAATAGCTTTAATGAGTCACACACTTAAAACATTTTTGAAAATAATTCACAGCAGAATTGTTAAAACTCTTGAATATGAGATTAGTGACACACAATTTGGCTTTAGAAATGGTATGAGTACAAGAGATGCTTTGTTCGGCTTGAATGTACTGGCTCAGAGATGCATGGACATGAATCAGGATATGTACTTATGTTTTGTAGACTTTGAAAAGGCATTTGATAAAGTTCAACATAAAAAGCTTGTAGATATATTAAAAAGCAAAAATATTGACAGTCGTGATCTGAAAATTATATCTAATTTATATTGGAATCAAACTGCCAAGGTAAGAGTTGACAGCCAGTACACCGAAAATATCAAAATACAGAGAGGAGTCCGCCAGGGTTGCGTGCTGTCCCCACTACTTTTCAATGTCTACAGTGAAGCGGTATTTCAAGAAGCGCTCTCAGACTCAATAGAAGGTATATCTATCAATGGAGAAGTTTTGAATAACTTACGTTTTGCAGACGATACAGTAATAATTACGGATAACAACAATGATTTACAGAACGTAATGCAACGCCTTAATGAACGCTGTCATGAGTACGGACTGAAGATAAATTTAAAGAAAACTAAATGCATGATCATGACTAAATCTGCACATGCAAATATCCAATTGACTATTGAAGATACTGCAATTGAGAGTGTTAATAACTATAAATACTTAGGAACATGGATAACATCAGATGTAGACCAAACCAAAGAAATTAAGACACGTATTGAAATAGCACGTACATCATTTATTAAACTTAAAAAGTTTCTTTGTTGTCGGGATATAAGGTTAGAACTACGCCTGAGAATGCTTCGATGTTACGTGTTCTCTACTCTTCTTTATGGTCTGGAAGCTTGGACACTAAAACAAGTTCATCTGAATAAGTTGGCCGCCTTTGAATTTTGGTGTTACAGAAGAATCCTACGAATATCATGGACTCAAAGAATGTCAAACATGGAAGTAACTAGAAGGATAGGAAATGAGGCGGAAATAATATTAACTATTAAAAGACGAAAACTTGAGTACTTGGGACATGTGATGAGAGGGCAAAAATACGCATTATTACAACTTATTATGCAGGGCAAAATCCGAGGAAAGCGAAATGTGGGAAGACGAAGAATATCCTGGCTTAAGAACTTGAGGGAATGGTTTGAATGCAGTAGTGCAGAACTTTTTAGAGCGGCAGTCAACAGAGTCCGCATAGCCATGATGATTTCCAACCTTCGATAGAAGATGGAACTTAAAGAAGAAGACTTACTATGTTAATAAATACAACTATGCCAATATATTTTTTACTACGTTAGGACATAAACCCGATTCAACACCTCGGAGGTTTAGATCCTCTTAGTGATTGTTTTACTACATTTTTATCTTTTTTTTTTATTTATTTTGTGTTCTTTTTAAATATTTTTTTTTCTATATTTTGTTTTATATTTTTGTTTTTTAATCTTTTTTTTATTATCTTTTTTAATTAATTTTTTCTAAACAATGTATTTTATTAAATAAAATTTTCTGACGCTAATATTATGAAAATGGACATCATCCAATGAGTTGACTGTTTTCCATTCTAATATATATTTTTCTGTTTAAGTAAAAAATGATGAAAAATATTTTGTGTTGACAGGGAAGGTATTTGGAATTGATGAATGATATCTTATTTTAGCATATTATCTAAATTAACACTGTCTTATGCACCTTCAATATTCAAACATAATTGTGGCGCAATACATACTTATTGCGAGAATATGCATATGTATTTTGAATGTCAGTTACTACGGTAGCGAGTGCATTAAAAGTACTACATCCTTGTGTGTAACCGAACTGAGAATTTAAAAGTAGTTTTTTCTCACTTCACCACCGTTTGAGTCTTACTTTTAGTATCCTTTCTAATACTTCGAGAATAAAAGACATGGCCAGATTCTCATCCTTCATTGGCTTTAAAATTGGGATTACAATAATTTCGTTAAATTCATCCGTACCTGCAGAGAAAATTCGTTGAATATTTTTAATAAAAGATCTTTAGAGATTGGAGGAAGCAGCCTACTATACTTAATGTTATAATAACCAGGACTTGTGCTATGATAATTAGTTAACACATAGCTTAGCTCTGTCTATCTAGACGGTTGAAGTAAAAAATGGTTTTTTCGGTCACTATTTCCTTAAGTAGGTATATTAAGCATAGATATCCCTGTTAGTGGAGCAATTATGTCAATAAAAATTATGTCTTCTATCCAAATATCTACAAAAGATTTTTTTTTGTTGGTGATTTTCTGGATCAGATTTTAGCTTGAGTCCAAAAACATGGCATGGAATGAACCCATTTTAGATAATCTATCTTTACAATGGTAACAGTTTAGAACTGAATTGTCAGAATTAAATCAATTATCTATTCCTAGATATGTTATGAAAATAAGTATAAATTGATAGAGATCCATGGTGTCTGTAATGCATCTTATGATTCATATGCTGCATGCATTTTTTTGCACACAGATTAAATTCATAAAGAGACTTTCATGTACAATTATTAGGCTCAAAAATTAATGTAGCACCACTTAAATTATTATAAATTGCAAGATTGGATTGGATTCAAGATTATTACTTGCACAATTATCTATTTAAGTAAAAACCACACTATTCAAACTTATTAATGATAAAACATTTTACTATTTGTCTGATTCACAAGTAGTGGTCCATTGGATAAAAACAGATCGAAACTCTCTAGAAATTGTTGTGGGTAATACAGTTGCAAAAATTCAAAATTTAACCCCTATCTCAAATTGGAGTTATATTAATACAAAATCAAATCCTGCCGATATTCCCTCCAGAGGCATACTACCAAACAAATTAAAATACCACCATATATAATGAGCGCCAAAGTTTTTATGTTAATCAAACAGTCTATGACCTCAATATTCATTTTATTTATCCAAATCAAAATTACCTGAATTAAAGAGAACTGCTACAACAATTCTTCTTTTAATACTAATACCCAATATATCTCAATGTATACCACACGACCTTGCAGAAAATGCTTGGGTTACAACTGGTCTCATTTTTAAGAGCAGATATCTCCAACGATGAATATTCACACGTCATGAGCTTTAAAAGAAAAGTGTATGGTTCTTACGTCTGATGACAATTTTAATCTGCAAACTTTATCAGTTTCCCGTTCGAAGGTAATGAAAACAGAATATTTTTATACACAGAGAAAATGGAATGCTACATACAAGACGTCAGGGTATATTACTTTAAATTGTCCCAATCCTCTACCCAATTATATAGCATTTCAATCTCAGTCGTTAACATCAACCCATATAACAGACCCTTCACCACCACAGTCTTCTATACAATCCGCAACATTACCACATATGTCTGCTTTAGAACTAAACAATTCCATAATGACTAAAAGGCCCACACATAAACATGATCACTCCGAAATCGAGAGTAGAAGTGAGCAGACTGATATTCCCGATAACATTTCGGTCGCAAATCCGTCCGAGGACAACATCATACCTCCCCCTAGAAGAGACATTAAGAAACCAAAAAAGAAAGCAAGAACAAGTTTACCATCAGAACGTTACCTTTCCGATTTAACAAAAGACGCTATCAAAGAAGTATTTCAGCGAACCTAAGAATCACTTGTTATTCCTCGAGAAAACTTGATAGCCTTTGTAGAAAATACTTTCAGCTGTAGTAACTCTTACGCTGAAGTACTTAAATATACAGAAAATATAGCAGGGCTAATTTCTAACATTCAAGCATTATACACAACTTGTCAGAAGAGATCTATCAAAAACAGGCTAACCCGTCTAACCAAAAAACTAATAAAGGCCTTGGGCACTGATCCAGACGAACCCGAAAGTACGCCCAGTCCAAATCTTTCTGCCTATTCTATTGCAGATAACTACAATTCTGACAGCTCACAACCATCCCAATCCTCCCAATTTAGCTCCTATTAATACTAACACCATGCTAAGAATAATTCAATGGAACTGAGATAGCATTTATCCCAGACTAGAATACTTACAAAAACTTATATCGGACTTCTCGCCCAAGTTTATCTGTCTTCAAGAAACTAATTTCACTAAAGATCACAACCCCAGCCTAAAAAACTATAATAGCTGCAACTTCCTAAGGCCTACACACCTACGAGCAAGTGGCGGCTCATATATTTTTGTTGCCAACGATATCTTTCGTCAAGAGTTTGACTTACATACAAGTCTAGAAGCAAATGCGATAACCGCATGGTGTTCCAACAAGATAGTTATTTGTTCTATATACATTCCTCCAAACTACAACTTATTCAGCCCAGAACTAAGAAACTGCCAAACCCTTTCATCTTAGTTGGGGACTTTAACGCTCACAGCACAACATGATGCTCTCAGCGCACCTTTGAGAGAGGTAAACCTTAGGGCCTGCGTGTTTCTTCAAGTCATCTGACCATCTCATTTGCGGCCTTTCTCTTTTTCGTTTGTAACTATATGGTCTCCAGTGTATAATCATCTTATTTCATCTGTCCCCATGAATCTCTCTCTTTTCAATCCTGACCCTCCAGGGGGAGTGTAGTGGTCAACGTGATGTCGTGTATTGTCCGTCTCCAGAGATCTCTGTCTCTGGTCATTTCTTTTAATTCATGCATAGGTCTTTGGCATATTCCTGTAATTTGATCTATCCATCTTGTTGGGGATCTTCCTCGTGATCTTCGGCCTTCTACCTTTCCTTGTATTATGAGTCTTTCCATGTTTTCTGTGTTTGCTCTCATAACATGCCCAAAATATTTTAATTGTTGGAGATGGACTTTACTAGAGAGTCGTTGGCTAACTTTTAGCTCTCTTAAAATTGAATTATTTGTTCTACGGTCGGTCCAAGGAATTCGTAACATTCGTCTCCAACAGAACATTTCAGTGGCGTCTATCTTTCTTCTCTCCGATTGTCTCAGAGTCCAAGATTCACATCCGTAGGTCAGTATTGGGAATATTAAGCAGTTGATCAACCTCATCTTTATCGCTCTTGAAATTTGACAGTCCTTCCATATTTTGGTCATTTTTGTGTGGCAACTTTTGCTAGATCACATCTACGTTTAATCTCTTCTTGTAATGACCCTGTGTTTGTGATTAATGATCCCAGATATAAGTATGAGCTCACAACCTCGAACCGGTCAATTGTGGTTATATGTGGATGATTGTTGTGTAGTCTATCCACTATCATGATCTTTGTCTTTGATATGTTTAATTGTAGACCAAATAGTTGACTTTCGTTTTCGATCAGTCGTATAAGTTCTATCAGCTCTGCTTGACTATTTGCAAGAAGGGCTGTGTCATCTGCGAAACGTAGGTTGTTTAGTTTATGACCATTTATTGAGATGCCCTTTTCTCATCCTTCAAGTGCTCTTCGCATAATATACTCCCCATATATGTTGAATAATTGTGGAGATAGTATAAAATCATAGTGGTCCCTATGAATAGCTGACCTAATAATGGAATTTCACCATCTGTTCCATTTCAAGTCACTGGAATAGATTATGCAGGTCCGTATAACATAAAATACAGAAAGGAAAGAGGTGCAAAAACAACAAAAGGTTACATTTGTGTGTTTGTATGCTTTGTTACTAAAGCTATTTACCTTGAAATCATTTCATATATGGCAATAGAATGTTTTACAGCATATCTGCGAAGATTTGTTTCACTCCAGAGAATACCCAATCACATTTATTCTGGTAATATTAAGACATTTTAAGGTGCATATAATAAACTCAATGAATTGTACAGGTTTATTCAAAATAATTATAATAAAATAATAGATTATGCAACTAGCTATAATATAAGTTGGCATTTTTCTCCTCCTTACAGTCCTAACTTTGGTGGCTTATGGAAAGCTGCAGTCAAATCAATGAAACGGCATCCTAAACGAACTTTAATAAATTCTCTTTTAACCTATGAAAAGGGTCCAATACTCATAATTCAAATTAAAGTCATTCTAAGTTCAAGACCGCTCTATGGAATTTTAGATAACCCAAATGATTACGAGTCTCTAACTTCTTCCCACTTCCTCTTGAGTCATTCTGTTACTGCTCTTCCTACCTTAGACTTACTGGAAGTATCAGAAAATAGAATCACAGGATTCTAAGCTGTTTAATGTTTGCAACAACAATAAATGAAAGTCTCCACACTCCAATCTTTTAGTCGAAAGTCTGATATTAATCCGTAATGACCACTTACTACCACAAAAATGACAACTGGGACAAACTTTGCAGCTGATTTTTGGTCCAGATGATTTTCATCGAGTATCCCTTGTGTCCACTACAAAATGTGTCTTAAAACAATCCGTGAAACATTTACATTCACTACCTCTTTAAGATGAAGCCTATTGAAGTAAACATTAGTAAGGATAATTATTGAGAACTTTAAATTATGTATTTTAAAGGTTCCCTTTAAAGGGGGCTATGTTAGGATTTTGATTTTTTAATGTTTTAAACTTTGAGGGTATACAAGGCAACTATCGAACACGGTGATTAATTTAATCTTGCCCAAGTACTTTCGATCAATAGATCATCTTCAGGGGCATCTGAAATAAGCCAAGAAACGTTTTTTATAAAAAGGAAAATTAATTCACTTGGATAAAAAACTCCAAGTTTATGGTTGAACTTCACTAAAAAAGAGAAAGTTATCCACTAGAGTCTCTAAACATTTGAAAAGACCAAATTCTTCAAGTTTTGGTCAACACTTAGTATCCAGCAACCACAATTTTAACATCAATTCTGGTTCATCTATCTTACATGACATTAGCAGAAAGAAAAACTATCTTGAGTTGGATTTATTGGAAGATTTGGAGATTACAAGGGAAACAAATGAAAACTCTCACTGTCTTAATACTCAAATTAATTTAAATTGTACTAAATTTAATCCTATATTTAAAAACTTTATTACAGCTTCACCTCGTAGAGGACCCAGCTCGACTGTTTAGACTTCATGCACTGAACATTTCAATATTAATTTTAAAGTTCTTCCATTGACTGTGGATTCAACTGAACTACGTGGACTATAACACATTTATATATTTTGTCTTCAATTTTGATTTTAACTTTTAGTAATTTAACTGCATATTCAGATTTTTCTTTTTTACAGTACTGATAGCGCTTGGTGGACCATTTTATTGTAGTCAACCATCCACTGTCTAATATATTGTTAGTCTTTTCTCACATTCATACTTTATGTCAACTTCAATTGCTCTCAAACCAACATCCTAATTATTATAGACAGGTTTGAGTGTGAGATTGGATTATTCAATCTACATAAAAAATATACTATATAATTTTATATTTCATCAGTCGATTTCCTATAGTGGTGTCAGTTGGACCTTTGGTCAATACTTAGTGTCATAGAATTTTGAAAGGTGCAGATCACATAACTGCCCTTCACAAGCTGTCATTTGTCACATGTCATCTCTACATTTCCGTCAGACCGAGAGCCCATTCTGTCTCCGGCTTCTATACAATATGTAGCTTCTCCTTATAAATTTTAAAGTGTTTGTTTGTCTTAGTGTATTGTATTTTGTATTGTTATGTCCAAATTTTACATTTATGACATTCTACTATGTCGGATAGGCCACAATTGACGAAGTAAGTCTATAACCGTACTAAACGTGACGAACCATAAACTTGGAGTTTTTTATCCAAGTGAATTAATTTTTCTTTTTATAAAAAACGTTTCTTGGCTTATTTCAGATGCCCCTGAAGATGATCTATTGATCGAAAGTGTTTGGGCAAGATTAAATTAATAACCGTGTTCGATAGTTGCCTTGTATACCCTCAAAGTTTAATTATTCGAACATTCAACCTTATATTGTTTTAATGTTTTGTTAACTAGTTTTGTACTCATTAGTTAACTAATTTTGAAAAAATAGTTTGGCATGACAGACATAACCTACTTAATTAATTAATAAATATATCCATGTGTGAAGAATAAATAAACAGGAAAAACAAATATTTATTCATCATCCAGTCCAGTACCATATGGAATACAAAAAATATATATTCAGAAAAGCATACTGATTCAACAGATTAAATAAATTACAAATTAACCTACTATATCCAATTTATGTTATGTTAAGCTCTTTATACATATTGTCTCATATTTAATGAATCTCTTATATATTACGTAAATCGTCACTTAGAAAACTAGTTCTGTCACAACATTGAAAAGCAAGGGTATACACATCCAAACTTTCCAAAATGGCATAAACTTTTAGACAGTAATCTTCGGCTATATGAAAAGTTGGAAACTTTCCTTATGCGGAAAACAAGTTGTTTCCACCGAAAAAGAAATAAGAAAATGAACTAGAAATTTTAACTTTTTCTATTTCTGTACAATTTATCAACAATTGATGGAACTACATAAGTATTGAAAGTTGGCATACAATTTCGAAAAAGGCGGAAACTTTTTATACTGCATAAAATATTTAGGTATTAATATTTATTTGCATTACTTTTTTATGAATAAAATTTTGTTTTTCTTTCCGAGTTAAAGTAAGATTGATGTTTTCATACGGTTTTAGAAAGAAAAATCGACTACTATAGACAAAGTCACGTTCAGATGGCAGTGTACGGATATAGGATAACATTATAAATATATCTTATAGATCTCTTTTATTATTCAATTTATTTCTAAGCAAATTTTTTAAATAATTATTTTACTCGCTTCATGTTCCATCTTGTCGGAAATAGTTCCAATTAATATAGACAGTGATGCAAAAAGACTGACAGTTTGTTAAATCTTTGTTAGTCACTAGAATGTAAAAAGTAAGTCACAGTTTAACTTTGAACAGGTTTTATTTTCTACTATGGCATTTATCTACATGACTCTTAGACCAGGAAAATAAACAAAAAAAGTATCCTGTTTGTAACATTGAAACGGCTAGGCTAGGGGTAGGCAACCTTTTGAGTCGAAAGAGTTAAAAATTACAGTTTACAATATGTTAAAGTTTTTAAGGAGCCACAAATTTTTTGTCAACAATAAATAGTACTCGCATAAATAAAGTTCTTTGTTAAAAAAAATTAATCTATTTATTCATATGTAGGTACATAGTGTTTTTATGTATATATTTTCATACATTTCATTTTTATTAAAGTAAAAAATTAAAACAACTAAATATTTGTGGGTAGAACCCAGGGCCACCTATTCCGAAGTGCAAATTCGCGTTAACCTTGCGCAGCGACGTCACTCGCAGCTTAGTATTCACATTGCTCTTAATTTTATACATAAGCACTCGTAATTTAGTCATCCTAAATATGGATATTTTGCATATTACTTTAATGTCTTCATACATTTTAAATAAAAACGAATGTTTATAATGTTTTCTTAGTCAAATATATTTAATTTTTATGCGAATTAGAACAAATAAGGTATTAGTATAAAAATATAGCTACTTATTTAGGTACCTACATACTTCCACTTTTTATAAACTTTTAAGAAGGAACAAAATTTTTATATTATACATAATTGGTAAATATATAGTTAAGTTTAAATACTTAAAACAACCGTCACTTTCACAAGTCAGATGCCAATTTTGAAAATAAATATTACGATCGCGTTAATATTCTTGCTAAATAACTATATATAAAGCAGTTTTAAAACAATTTGCGTTTAAAAATATAATACTATATACATTATGCAATAGTTTTTTCTATTTTTCTTTTATTAGTACGTGCTAAAATAATTTTTTTATTAAAATCTTTTATACGGAAGTACATACGCGATCGAAAAAATATTTTCTTAGCATCTTGAGGACAATCAATATTAACACTTGCAGATAACAGACTTGAAACATATTGTTTGCCAGTAAATATGGTATCTCCATTAAAGTTTTGAAAAATTTGCTCCAGTTTTTCCAAATGAGCCATAAATTCATTAGAAGGTTTACATAGTCCACCTTCTGTCAAATGATTGGTCCAGGTGTAAGACGTCGAACTTGGGTTAGTTAAATTTGGTAACTTGCCTTTAAGCTTGCTACAAATAAATCCTCCTAAATGTTCTAGTCCATCATATCTTAAATCATCGAGTTCTTCACAGAGGACTATGTCATCTCCATCCGTGGGATTGGTGTCAATGATTGTTTTTTTTAAAGCAAGCTTTTCTACCATACTACCGCTCATAGTTAATGTAGGAGTACCATCGTCTTCTACATTACAGTAATCTGAAAAAGCACCTTCATTTTTTCCCATTAAATAAGAACGCAGTCGGTATTTAAAATCTAAAGAAGTTGGATGATCGTTCAAACCACCTTTTGCTCTTATGACTCCAAAAAAATTCTCCAAGGGATCTTGGTTTAAGCGTCTCGTCAAAAGGTAGTTCATATTATAGCGTTTGCCTACATCTTCAAGCAGCAACTGCAGAGCCTTATTTGATATAAGAATACCTACAATGTTTTGTAAAATGTTATAAATGTGTTTTTACTTTGATATACTGTGTTACCTTTTTGGAATGGAAGCAATGATTTCTTGCCTTTAACGCGCATTGTTGAAATCATGTCAGACATTCTATTTAAAATATCATTTTGGGTTTCTAACTCCAAACCATATGCCCGGTTTCTGGTTCGAGTGTCGCTCACAGGAACGCTAACATTAAATACGTCAAACCAATCGTTCACCTATAACAAGTTAAAACAAATTAGTAATTAATGTTTACCTTACAAATTGTAACTCTTACTAGTTTAAAAAGATCTGCCAATTGTGTCCAATTTGTGTCTTGATTAATGAGACCAAGCATGCCGCACCTACTAATAGCCTTCGATACCGTATGGGAGAATAATTTAGCGGCATATTTTACTCTCTGTCTTTGAGCTCCTCTCACATTAAGCTTTTCTTTATCCGTTTTGTGGGTAATTTTTAAATCAGAACCTGTTGTTGCATCGAGAACAGATTCAACACAGTCCTTATTCAGTTCTAGTCCATTAAAAATAAAACCTTCATCCACAAAATGATTTCTGATAAGCTTTAATAGGTGTGGCACGTCAGCAAAAACATAAACATTTTGACCATTGTGTGGGTTTTTAAAATAAGGTTTGGATTCTGTAATTTCCAATTCTGTGTGCAGTCCTCTATTTCCACCCCCTAAATCACAAACCATAGCTACTACTTGGAAACCTAGTGAAAATTTATAAGTAAATATGAGTGCCTAAATATGGTATGCTGCTACTCACCTGCTTCTTCTACAAATGTAATAATCTCAGATAGGATAGAAGAAGTCATTTTTGTGTCATAATTGTAATAGACAGGCTGTTTCCACTGTTTAAATAAACCTGTCAGCATTACGACTTGCACATATGCAAATGGCTGTAATACTTGGTCTTCAGATTTATCGTAGACATACTCTTTTTTGATTTTCATTTCATCAAATAATAAAGTACAAACTTTATCTTTCGTGCTAAAGCTGGAATATTCCACAATTTTAAAAGAGTTTTTTAATGTACCAGGCTGTATTTTAATGTTTTTCAACCAAGATTGCAATGTAGATACTGCTGGATACGGAAAATGTCTTTTTATCATGAGTCTGTAAGCTCGAGGTCCAGCTGAATATAATGATATGGCTTTTGAAATTTCGGATGTAGACCACAATATTCGTTTGTTATTTTTAATTTTTTTAATTTGATTTTTCGAAAAAATATTTTCTACGGCCGAAATAGTGTTTTCCAATGCAGACACCTTTGCTGTTGCCGCATTTAGTTGTTGCTTTAGAAGTGAAATTTCATTAATCAGTTCTTGATTTCCGTTTATTAGTGGTTCTGTTTGTATGCTAAAAATATTTTGTTTTTAATATGTATTTATAATTACCGTAAATTAAATAATAATTTTGCTTTGGAGCTTTATGACACGCTCAATAATTTTAAATTTTAAAGCATAAATTTTAGATAAATTTACCTTTTCTCTGCAGTATTATTGTTAAAACCATCACCCTGAATAAAACTTTGAGAGTTATCTTCAGTGCCTACTTCTTTAATGTTAGCCCCAGAGCCTTCAAGTTTGCTACGGAAATTAAATAAGCAATAAGTAAATGATTTCTAAGAAGTTCTATAGAAGCTTATATCTAGAAAAAAGTTACATTTAACTTACCTGCTTAATAATTCATCAACGAGTTTTCTTTGCCTTTTTTTTAATGCGCCATCGTGGCTTGTGGTAACCTCAGGTTTCATCATAGGCAAATTCTTGTTGGGAACAACATCGTTTTTCAAACCCCGATAATTTTTCGGCCGATAATTTAGCAGTTGATGTTTAAGATTTACATAAAAGTCAGTCTCTGTAAAATGCTTTGAACAAATATAAGCCGTCTTTGGGTTAAATTTATCTTTCCTACCGGTGGCGTGCACCCACTGTTTAATTAGATTTTCCTCTTTAGGGAAACGAAAAAACCTCGTGCCAGGGCAAGGATTTCGCTTGCTCTGGTTATCAGAGGAACAGCCAAATACCGCACAACGCATATCGTAAAAATTAAAAATATAATTGTGAGAAAACTCCGAAACCGATAACTTCACTCTTCGGTTGCTAGTTTCTAACTAATGCTGCTACCCAGCATTAGTTAATTGAATACTTAGCCAAAAACTGAAACCTCGAGTATAAAACCCTTTTAGAAGGAAATATTATACAACAAACAGACTACCGAGTTTTAGTTTACGTGAGGTGCACTCGGAAGCTTAGATTAAAATTGCGTTGTTCCGGTTTTAAGTCTCCTAATACTTGACAAATTCCCAGAACCAAGCGGTCGGGATCACAATGAATTTTGATTCATTTATTATTGTATTATGACGTTTATTACATCATGTACTTTGTAAAGGACCGCTTAGGTATCATTTAAGAATAAATTTTTGAATGTTTTCACACGTTTTTGTGAGTACACAAAAATGCTCAATGCAAATTACAGGTATCGCAAGAAAAATTGTATTGTCTCTTACATATTTCTTCTCAAATTTAAGAAAAAGTAAAAATTTCTATCTGAATATAAAATTCGGTAGCGGTACATCGGTAGAAAAGCGGCGAAATCAGTAGGTTTGGGAACACTGCTGCTACCTGCTACGCTGCAACTGACGTCACTCCCTGGCCGAAGATCGAGCGACCGTGCGCAATATGTTACCTCTGTAGTTTATTATACCATGGGTAGAACCACTACAAAACGGATTGAAAATGTGACGTAGAAACCATTGTGTCCTCTGACGTTGACAGAATATCAGTTGGTAACTTAAGTGTTTTGTTTTGATATAATGTGGCAGTCGTGATATAGGTAGTAAAGAAGTGTACATTTAAGCCCAGATAATTAGACTTGGCTAAAGTTATGCTAGTTTAGTTGATTTTGTTGTCTGAAAAGTATTGTGCTCCTATGAGGACAGTGTGAATAAGTGAACTAAATTAGAGGTAAGTTAGTTTTGCAATGGTAAGTAAAATAATTAATTTTCTGTTTTTTTTTCAAGTACTATTGCTTCAAAATGAGCAGGAGAAAGCCACTTATATATGAAGAACTGCTTCAAGAATTGGAACGGGACTTGTCGGACGTTGAATGTTTATCAGATGACGGAGACGAATTGTGGAAAATACAGAGCAATACAGGTAATTTTTATTACTACCGAACTAAACAATACATAAATCAATTAGGGATTCTTTTGTAGAGCAACTGGATCAAAATATCAACGAAATTAATGAAATTATAGTTGAAGAGGTCGCTAATAAACAAAATGAAGGAGCAAATGCATGTGGAAGTAGTTACCAAGAAAATAAAATTATAAGTTCAATAACACCAAATGGTGACATTAAATGGCGTACAGACATTACCTATGTTACATCTACTTTTCCTCATCATCAAGAGGAGGAGATTAAAGTTGTAGAATTGGAGAGCCCATCTACTTTTTTCTTCAAATGCTTTACGGGAGATTTATTTCTCGTATGGCGAACTTTACAAATTTTTATGCTCTGTAGAATCTTTTCACCTACATACACTCACCGGCAAAATTAACGGAACACCTTAAAAATGGGACATGTTAGATGACTCGAATTTCCTAAACCTGTTGTCCGATTTTAGTGATTTTGTTTGTTTGTTATAGGTATATTATTTAAGAATATCAATGAAATAATATTGTTGCTAGACAGGTCAATGCCATTTTATACCGGGTGTAACAATCATACTGTGTTTTTTCCTTAAAGTTCGAAACACCCTGTGGAATATTCCAGCATATATAAAATATTGAAATTAAAGCTCAATTATAGTCTCAGGCTTTCTTAACATTTTCTTTTTTGATTCATTTGCTTGCATAATAAAAAAGTTAGGTACGTTAACAACTAGCCATGTTTTTCATCAATAAATGCTCATTTCTTCTTAGTTTCACAGCATATTTAAGGAACAACCATAAAATCTGAGTATTTTCTCTCTAGTCTATATACTGTTTAGATAATATCATAATACGAATGTTGGTGAAGTATTTTGAATTTATATTACAATGGTAGTACAATATAAAACCTGTTTAAGAAGAAATAAAACACAAAGATGTCAGACTCAACAAAATACGGATTTTAAACGCATTAACTTTATTGTACAGTTTGAACTTAAATTGGTTTTTTATGCATTTTTTTGGCTTTAATAGCGTGTGTTTCCCCTACGAGCCCTTACAACTGCAGTTATTCGTCTTCTCATACTTCTGATAACGCTATCGATCAGTTGTTGGGCAGTCTCTCCCATTCCTCAATCAAAGCAATTGTGACTTCCTCTCTGTTTTGAATAGCAGGAACCCGTGCCCTAAGTTTTCTGCCTAGCATGTCCCACATATCCTCTATCGGGTTTAGGTCTGGGAACAAGCTGGCCAATTCATCGTTGTTATACCCACTTGTAATAAGAAATATCTTACACAGTCTGCGACGTGTGGGCTCGCATTAACCTGCATTAAAATAAAATTTTCGCCAATATATGGTGAAAAAGGTACCACATGGTCTTGGAGAATATCTAATATACTTATCTGCTGTTAATGCTCCATCATCAGATACCACTAACTCTGTTATTGCTCCCAAACATATACCGCCCCACACCATAATTGAATCTCCACCAAAAGGTACGGTCGTAGTAAAATTGAAAGGGGCATTTCGTTCTCCTTGGCGTTGATACAATCTTTCTCTACCGTCGATGTAATTTACACAGAAACAGCTCTCGTCCGTAAAGAGAATTTGACTCCAGTGGTTATCATTCAAATTTTGATGTACTCGACCAAATTGTAGTCGTGCTAAACGATGGTGCCTCTGGAGTCTGGGAGCTTTTATTGGCACATATGACTTGAGACCGGCTTTTTTAAGTCTCTTTCTTACTATGCGCTCAAATAAATACAAGTTTGTGACAAGAAGCTTTTAAAGCTATGTAAATGTAGTCTATAAAATACAAATATAAAGAAATATTGCATTAGTTACAGGTTCCTTTAAATTTGCCGGTATGTGTATTAAATTGTTAACTTCTTATAGCCTACTTTAGGCTTGTTTATGAAACTAAGCAGAAAATAAGGATTTATTGATGAAAAACGGGGCTAGTTGTTAACTTACCTAACTTTTTTATTATCAAACATAAGCAAATGAATCAAAAAAGAAAATGTTAAGAAAGCCTGAGGCTATAATTAAGTTTTAATTTCAATATTTTATATATGCTAGAATATTCCACAGGGTGTTCCGAACTTTAAGGAAAAAACACAGTAGGATTGTTACACCCGGCATAAAATGACATTGACCTGTCTAGCAACAATATTATTACATCGATATTCTTAAATAATATACCTATAACATACTAAAAAAATCACTAAAATCGGACAACAGGTTTAGAAAATTCGAGACATCTAACATGTGCCAATTTTAAGGTGTTCCGTTAATTTTGCCGGTGAGTGTATATAATAGAAATGAAATCGTTCATTGGTGTTCATATTCTTATAGAAAATTTACACTACCCAAGGATTAAATGTTATTGGGGACCTAAACTTGTTGTTTCGCTAGTTTGTGAAAGCACAAACCTTTTTTATAAGTTGAGGTAAAATTTGCATTTTGTCAATAATGAAGAGGCGGAACAGTATACTAACGGTCGCTTTTTTTAAGGTAAGGCCTCTTCACAACACTATAAGAGCTCATCTGCTTTCCCTATCTTTAAAAGCAAATATTTTTATTGATGAGCAGATGATTACTTTCAAAGGAAAGCTGAATGTAAAACAGTATGTTAAGAACGCACCAAAGCCGTGGGGGATAAAAGTTTATGGAATCTGTGAAAGCAGCGTCCAGATGTTTGATTTTATATTGTATCAAGTCTCCAAAACAGAGTTTGATCATACTTTGCTAAAGATATTTGGACAGTTAGCTACTGTTGTTGCACAACTTAGACGCAGACTAAAGAATTAAAAAAATTTCAGGATTTATTTTTATAACTACTTTTCAAGCTACAATCTTCTACAGTACCTGAGAAATAAACAGATATATGTAATATGTACACTATGTACAGCACATTAAAATCAGTTTAAAAATCCACCCTTGGTAATGACAAAGAAATAAAAAAACGAGGCCGTGGATGTCACGAGCAAATAGTTAGTGGGGATGGTGAAGTCATTATCCAATTATATCTGCTTAGGTACACCTGACATGTGCTATCGGTGGGATTCAGGTGAGAAAAAATTTATTAAAGTTCAAAGACCCAAAGTAATCAAATATTACAACACATATGGGCGGTGTTGTTAAACTTGATTTTCTAATTGCATTGGACAGGATTTCCATTCGATCTTGTAAATGGACATTGAAAATGTTTGGCCATGCTAGTAATTTGGAGTGCTTAAATGCCTTAATTGAGTATACAAAATGCGCCGTGTCTCTTGGTGTTCCTAAGAAACACATTTTATATTTACTACATTTCAGGGCATACATGACAAAAACGCTTATTTTGGCCAATCAAACTGTTACTAGGAAAAGAGGTCGTCTATCCAATGACTTTGAGGAGCCAATTTCCAACAGAACTAAGGTAAAAGTGTTCCCAGTAAAGAAAGTTCGTCCCAATACTATAGGAACGTTTTCCAGTGAACGTATTCAAGGCAAAATGAATATGTTTGTAGAAATATTAGTAGATAGAAGTTAACCTTGGGAGTAATGTAGTGTCTAATAGGCATATTCTATGGGAACCTCCGAGACGAGAGGTCTAACTTTGGTGTAAAGCGGTATTTCACGTTTGTTGTTCAATTTAATTCAAGCATCGATCTTGAAGTGTGCAGTATTATATCAAAATGTGGAAAAAGAATAAACCTTTGAGTGAAGCTGAGTTGTATGCCTTACTCCTATCAGATAGTGAAGAAGATGATGTTGCAGATCTGGATGAAAGCAATAGTGAAGCGAGTGATAATGACGGTTGTGAGCCAGAAGCACATGAAGGTAATTTATCAATTACTGAACTCGAGAATGAGTAAGTTTTAGCGACAACTTCTGAAAATATAGATAGTGAAAGATCTAGCGTATCTGATGTTTTGTGCGAAGGACGAACATGGCGTTATTTAGCTCCAAAAAAGGGTAAGACATTGGCATGTAATTTATTACAGAAAAACGTAGGTCTAACTAAGAAAAGTCAAAATATTGAGACATGCATGGATGCCTTCAATTTATTTTTTTCTGATAGTATAATGTCAATTATTCTTGAGTATACCAATAAGAGAGCTATTGAGTTCATAGCTGCGTATAACAGTAAGAACGAGAAAAAAATGAAGGATTGGATTGAAGTTGATCTAGTCGAACTGCGTGCTTTTTTTGGTATACTTATATTATGTGGAAGGTTCAGAGAGTCCCATGAGAAGGTGCATAATTTATGGTCCAATACAAATAATGCATTTACGCGTCCTATATATAAAGCATCTCTAAGCCGGGATAGATTTATAAGTATTTTGAAGCATATTCGCTTTGATAATTTGGAAACGAGAGCAGAAAGAAGAGAACGAGATAAATTAGCTCCTATTCGAGAAATCGCTGATCTATTTGCCCAAAATTGTAGGGAATCATACGAACCATCTGCTTTTGGTACTATTGACGAGCAGCTTATAGATTTTAGGGGACGTTGTCCATTTCTGATTTATATACCAAGTAAACCAAAGAAATACGGTATAAAGGCTTGGACCCTATGTGACGCTGAAAATTTTTTATTGCTGTAACTTTGAGATATATACTGGAAAGATTGGTGATCAATCTGAACGTAACCAAGGCCCAAGAGTTGTCAAAACACTTGCAGAACATTGGTATAGGTCTGGTCGAAATATTACAACTGATAACTTTTTTACCGATATTGCTTTATCTGAAGAACTGTTAACCAAAAATTTAACTCTTTTGGGTACTATCAGAAAAAATAGGAAGAGTTTACCCAAATCATTGCTTGAAATGACAGATCGCTCACTGTATTCTTCAAAATTTTTGTTCACTAAAAACATTACCTTAGTTTCATATGTAACCAAGCCTAATAAGTTTGTTGTATTATTATCGACCTTACACAATGAACATGAAATTTCTGAAGAAAACCAAAAATTTAAACCAAAGATTATTTTGGATTACAACAAAACCAAAAGTGAAGTCGATATTTTAGATAAATTGATCAGAGAGTACACATGTATAACAGCAACAAGAAGATGGCCCTTACGTATATTTTTCAACTTTTTGGATATTGCGTGCTACAATGCTTTCGTTCTCTGGAATACGAAAAATCCTGAATGGAACAGCCAAGTAAATATAAAACATCGCAGAAAACTACTTCTGAAGGAGCTTGGAAAACAATTAACCTCGCCCAATATAAAACGAAGAGCGGAAGCAATACAAGAAGAACCACCGGATACCTAAATCCGTAATCGCTGCAATAGAGACCACCGGTGTTAGTGTAAAAAAGCAAATCGAAGTGCCGAAATCTGCAACAAAACGAGGTCGTTGTTATTCTTGTTGGGGTAGTGACAATAAATATTCAAAAAGGTGTGACATGTGTAAAAGATTTGTTTGTAATACTCATTCAAAACGCAAAGAAGTCCATATTGTCAAAATTAAATGCAACTACTGCCAAAAAGACCAGGATGGTGAACCATCTTAAAAAATTTAAATACAAAAATTTGGGATCATAATTTTTATGTTTCTTTGTTTTTTTTGTTGAATTAAAGATACTGTTTAATAATACTGACTATTTAAAACATCCTTATAAATAGAATGAGAATGGGTCACGCTTGACCCATCTTCGTAATCTAACTAAGTCAAATAATCTCCGTACTCCGAAGGTTAAATAACCAAAAACATTTGTTATTATTAATAATATGAATTTTATGAAACAACTCTTTAAGTCTAATATTCCACAAAATAATAATTTTAATTAAATATATTAGACAATTGTACGCAACTAATACGGAAATACTTCAACTTTTATTGACAGTTAACGTGTGGCAAAAGTCTATTAACTCTTGCCGCTTTTTTAGAGTAGGAATTTTGTTCTATTGTTGTGTATTTCTTTTTTAAACTATTGTTGTGTATTGTGATTGTGATATGCCAAAACAAATAAATTGTCTGTAGAAAGCTGATAAGCTTTCATATAGGATAGATTATTATGAAATAGAAATAATGGCGGGACGTTTTTACTATTAAAGCCCTAAATGAGATAAGTTTAAAATTTAGAAAATATAATTTTGTGTTACAATGTTTTCTAATGTATTCTAATGTGTTGCAGTAGTCTTAAAACTTTTTTTTTTTTTTATTAACACATGCGAGGTGTTTGTATACTGCTATCTGGTTACAAATGACCAATTATCAGTTATTTTCTGACCATAATAACAGCAAATACTTAAATCTAAGGGTTTACCCTATGGCTTACTCCTATTTTATCTATTAAATAATGCACTACAACTAGCATGCAATAACTTCACAGCACTATACTCTGCTTTTTACACTAAACTGTTACACATTTACACTAGCTCAAATGGTTTTGTCCTTATGAGTCTTCTCTTTAGTTCAGTGTTGTCAAGAAGCTGGATTGCCTCGACATTCACATGACTATGCAGCCACTGCTCGTGACTTGCTGCTGTTCTCTTGATTATTTCGATCACAGTTTCCATACCCAGGTCCTGGTGGAGGTTGCTGTTACGGATATACCAAGGAGCATCAACAATGTTTCTCAGTACTTTATTTTGAAATCTCTGGATAATAAGTAGATTACTAGCTTTGGTACAGCCCCAGAGTTGGCACCCATATACCCATACTGGCCTCAGTACTTGCTTGTAGATGGATAATTTATTATGAATTGACAATGTTGAATTTTTTCCAATCAGCCAATACAATTTCTTATATCTAATATCAAGCTCCCCTCTTTTCTTTTTGACATGGACTTTCCAGCGCAGCTTCGCGTCTAGGGTGATGCCCAAGTATTTTGCTGATGTTGTATAAGGAATTCGGGTATCATTTATTCTAACTGGGAAATTTTCTATTTTTTTATTTGTAAAGTTAATGTGTGCAGATTTAGTCTCATTTAATTTTATTCGCCATTTTCTGGTCCAGTTATGTATTTTATTAACTGATAGTTGCAATTTATCAGTCGCTTCTTTACTAGTGTCTCCTATCGCTAGTATGGCTGTATCATCCGCGAAGGTGGCAATAGTATTTTGTTCTAGCTCTGGAATGTCACACGTATACAATAGGTACAGGACCGGACCTAAGACACTTCCTTGTGGCACGCCAGCTTTGATCTCCCTTAAGTCGGTGTACACTTCTTCTTGTTTTACTCTGAAATATCTATTCGCAATGTATGATTCCAAGATTTCTGAATACTGTTTAGGCATGAACGTTCTTAGTTTATAGTTTAAACCGTCATGCCAGACTTTATCAAACGCCTGTGCTACATCCAAGAAGATTGTAGAGCAGACTTTATTTTCTTCTAATGTTTTTTCTATTATATTCGTTATTCTGTGAACTTGATCTATAGTGGAATGTTGATTTCTGAAACCAAATTGATGATTTGGTATAAGATTTTTTCTTTCTATTATTGGTTTTAATCTTTTTAATAGAAGTTTTTCAAATAGTTTTGACATCACCGGAAGGAGGGATATTGGTCGATAGGATGTCACTTCATTAGGAGATTTACCTGGTTTGGCGATCATAATTACTTCGGCTACTTTCCAGAGTCTGGGAACATATCTCAATCTAAAAGCAGCATTTATTAGGTGTGTCAGCTTAACTATGGCTTTTCTTGGTAGATTTTTTAATAATTCTCCTGTTATGAGATCATATCCTGGAGCTTTCTTAGGATTTATATTCTCTTTTATCTCTGTTGATACTTCTCTAAGTGATGTCAATGTTATTCTTTCGTCAGTTTGGAATGGTTCTTCCCATCTCAGTTCTTCACTATCATTGTCGTTGGGTTTGAACGTGCTTTCTAAATGATCTGCAAATCGTTCTGCTTTCTGTTCATTACTTCTAGCCCAGTTGCCGTTTTCCAACTTGATAGGTGGGGAATGAATAATTGGTCTCTTCAATCTTTTTGTTGCCTTCCATAAAGAATAATCTGTGTTCTGGTCAGCTGTTAAATTACTTAAAAAATAATTAATTGTTGAATTTTTTATATTCTGTATCTCCCTTTTTAGTTTTTGTGTAGCATTATTTAGACTAGTTTTGTCTCGTGGAACTCTGTATTGCTGCCATTTTTTTCTTAACTTCCTTTTTTCTACTATGAGTTCTCTGATTTCTTTTGGATAATTGTTCCCTTTTGTTCTAGAAGTTATTGTGGGAGTATTTTCCCAAGCTGACTGTTGGATATTTTTTATAAAAACTTCTAATTCGTCATCAAGTTGCCTCGTGTTTCTTAATGGAACAGCAAGATTAATTTTGTGTTCAAGGTTTATTTTGAAGCTCTCCCAGTCAGTTTTCTTATTAGTCAATATTGGATTGAACTCTTTTTTAATCACTGTATCACTCATAGTTAGAATTATCGGTGAGTGATCAGAGTTCATGTCCCAGCCGTCATTGATATCCAGATAGTTAGCTGAGATATTTTTGTAAATAAAGAAATCTATCAGGTCTGGAATTTTGTTCCTATCGGTAGGCCAGTATGTTGGTCTACCAGTAGAGATTACTTCACCCTTTTGTTCCTTAACAGCTGACAATAGTTCTTTTCCTTTAGTTGTAGTTAGCCTAGAGCCCCAGTGGGTATTTTTTGCATTAAAGTCCCCACCGATGATGTATCTTTTTCCTAAAGTGTTCATAAACTCTTTATATTGCTCTCTTTTAATGGAGTGTCTAGGAGGACAATATATTGAACTTATATTTAAGGTATGTGTTTTCATCTTCACACAGACTGTTGTAGCTTGTATGTGCTCAGTTGCATATTTTAATTCCTCATGATGCAAGATGTTATCTTTAATTATAATAGCGCTTCCTCCTTTAGCTGCATTATCTGGGTGTACAGTAGAATATACTCTATACCCCCTAAATTTAACATATGACTGTTTAGTGAAGTGTGTTTCAGAAACGAGACACAGATCAATTTTCTCAATATCTAGTACTGCTTGCAACTCGATCTGATGTTGTAACAGTCCATTTGCGTTCCACGCCATTATTCGGAGGTCTTTAGTAGCCATTTCTGATTTTCGGAATAGCTCCTTTAGCGCTATGCTCTAGTCGGGTAACTCTGATATCGATTTGAGTTATTTTGTTATCAATCTTGGTGAGCTGTTCCAATATCATTTTTAATGTAATATCAGTTTCTTTTTCTTGTTGCGATGATGCATGTCTCCTTGCATTCTTTGTTACATCACTGTAACTTCTATTTTCACTGACCTCTGCCGTTTTTAGTTTTTTGCTTTCAATAACTCTATGGGGTGCTTTTATAACATTGTTTTTGTTTGTTCTCTCGTTTCTTATTGTTTGTAATTTTTTAGCTACATAACATCCGCGGTAGTTTGCAGGATGGTTTTCTCCACAATGAACACATTTTGGTTTATCTTCTGGTGGTTTTTGGCAATCTTTAGTAAGGTGTTTACCAATACATTTTACACATCTTGGCTCCTTTTTACAGTATTTCCACGTGTGTCCGTAAGCCTGACATCTTTTACATTGTGGGACTAATCTGGAACTCCTTAATGGCTCGATTTCAACTCTCGTACTAAGTATGTCTGTTATGCCGTAAATTCTATTTATATCTTCATCTTGTCTAAATGTTAGGATGAACATATCTAGTGGTTTTTTAGTTTTCCATTTGAATTTCTTGTCAGCTTTAATGGCTTTATATTGTCGTTTTTGTAGGTCTTTTACTATTTCCTCTGGTGGCCATGTGTGATGTAATTTCTTAACAACAACTCTAATTGGTCTCTCTTGCTTATTTTCATAAGTGTGGTACGAAAGGTTACTCGTATTTAATGTGTCTATTAAAGCTCTGTAATGATCGCTATTGGCTGTATTAATTTTTATAACTTCACTGTTTATGATTTTCATAGTGAAGGTAATACCAGCCTCAGTTAGAAGCTTGCTCAGGTCAACAGCACTTTGAAAACCTTCTACTACAACCGGAGGTGGTGGTTTTGGTTTTTTGAATGGTTTTTCTATTTGTGTTTCTGCACTTGATTTTTGCGGAGAGGGTCTTAAAACTAAGTACATTTACTGTTAATATAATAGTTTGACAAATATTTGACATTTTAAAAATTACTCACTTACTAACTATTCTGATGTTTTGGCAACGCTGTGGGGCTCTGACGACGTAAATCTTGAATGACGTGAAAGGTTTTTATATGAAAAATGCTAAAATAATATGTACATTCCATATGATAACTAGTAAAACTATAGGTAGGTTTGATTTATTTGACATAATATGTATTTTAAAAGAATATAGGTATATATCTTAGAGTACTATATACATTATTAAAAAGCAGTTGAGATGAAATACGAAAATCAACTCACTATTCTTTATTGAAATTAGGTATAGAAAATTCTAAAGTCATAAAGAGACACACAAAGAATGACCTATTTATTAACCACCCTGTATCCTAAAATAAGTTTATTAATACTATAACATGCAATATATCAAACTTCTGGGAATTTTGTGCAGAATCCAAAAATTATGATGTTAATTAAAATGTTTTATTTAAAATAAGAAAGTTCATAGTAACTATCTAGTATATAACATCAGTAGGTATCATAGTAACTAGTATATAACATCAGTCATCATCCTGTATACAAAATAACAAATTTTTATTGGAAAAATGCGCAAAAAGTATTTTTTAAAAGTATTAAGACTTTTAATTTGGATTTGCTATTATTTCCTATTAATTTTAGAGTCATTCTTTTAATTTAAACATTATTAAATTTATCAAACGTATAAATAGATGGATTGAAGTATAATTGTAATTAAATTATTATTCTATGAAAAAATGTTCACAACCAAGAATACACATAAACCTCATTGACACATTCAAAAATGTATAAAAATGAACTTCGCAAGTCTGCACTGAGTAGTGGGTCAGGCTCTAGACATCCAGTGATGTTTATTTGACGCGGAATATAAAGCGATATCGCGATCAAAGAAATACTAAGGAAATGCGCATCTGTGTTATTAAAAAAACCTTAAAATGTTTAGATTATCAATTTCAGTGAAGCAAAAAGATTGTTCAGTGTTTTAACACATACGAAATCCAAATGCTACAAAATATAAAACTCCAAAGTAATTAAAATGTTTCCAAATTTTAATAGCCACAGTATTAACTTTTTAAAGCATGCCCCGAAAATTTAATCTCATTAACATATATTTCACTCTGAAACTAACACCGCTAACGCAACCTTTTGACATTTTAATTTGCATTTAAATACCGAAAGCAATAGGGGTGCTTAAGAAAGAAAGCAAAAGGAGGAATTTCATTATTCTTGAAGTGTCTTGTCGAATGTTAAGAGATTTATATTGACGCTTTTAATTGGTTTTTTCACAATCTAAAAGTATGCCAAATCTGATATTAAATGACATTTGCGAACTGTTTGATTATAATACGTGGACTATCGACTTTAATTTAGTAAAATTTTGTTTGGACCATATATTATTAGATTAGTATATAAAGCATAACTGTTTGCGCCACAATCGGCAAAAACATTAAACGACGCGATGTTCGGTGTTTTAAGTTATGTAGGGACTTTTATATAACAGATTTTTTTTACAAAAAATACGTTTTAAATCCAATTTCCTAATCGGCACAAATTTCAGTGTGGAGTATATTTATCTTTGATCACACATTATTTGCTGACACCAGCAGACATGTGAAAGATTTTAGTCAATTGAAAAACCGTGTACAAAAACATGGGATTTACTCCAGGCATAGCTTTTTTCAGAACATCGAAATTCGCTTCTTGTTATTCATTTACAAAAAATGCGTATTATTTTTAAAAGTTTAAAGTAAAAATTAAGCTATTTTATAATAATAATTTCAAAAAAACCATTACTTATTCTCTATTCGCAAAACTAGAGATTTTTTTTTTATTAGACGGGTTATCAGTTTAAAATCTTCTTTATGTTAAAAATAAAATAAAATAAAATTAAATTAAATAAAATTAAACCAAATAAAAACAAATAATATGAATATTGTTGTGAAATTATTTTCTTGTGGCATTTTAAAGTGATTTATATTTAAATGAGAATCAGCCACAATTAAAGGTTGAAGTACGTTTATTGACGTTTCACTTTCCAATTCAGAAATCGTTCTCAAAATACAAACATTAGTGTTATAATAATTAAGAAGCGAAAATTAAAACGTCAATAAACGTACTTTAACCTTTAATTATGGCTTATTTCTATTTAAATAGTAATTAAATAAAAATAAATAAAAATTAAATAAAATTAATTAAAGGTAAATCAAATTAAATAAAGGTTATTAGAATTAAATAAAATTCAATAACGGTAAACAGAATGAAATAAAATTGTATAAAATTAAATAAAATTAAATAAAATTAAATAAAATTAAATAAAATTTAATAAAATTAAATAAAATTAAATAAAATTAAATAAAATTAAATAAAATTAAATAAAATTAATAAAATTAAATAAAATTAAATAAAATTAAATAAAATTAAATAAAATTAAATAAAATTAAATAAAATTAAATAAAATAAATAAATTAAATAAAATTAAATAAATTTAAATAAAATTAAATAAAATAAATAAAATGAAATAAAATTAAATAAATTAAAAAAATTAAATAAAATAAATAAAATTAAATAAAATTAAATAAAATTAAATAAAATTAAATAAAATTAAATAAAATTAAATAAAATTAAATAAAATTAAATAAAATTAAATAAAATTAAATAAAATAAATAAAATTAATAAATTAAATAAAATTAAATAAAATTAAATAAAATTAAATAAAATTAAATAAAATTAAATAAAATAAATAAAATAAAATTAAATTAAATTAAATTAAAGTAAATTAAATTAAATAGAATTAAATAAATTAAAAGTATTAATAAAAATTTAAACAAAAATATATAACGTTCCCATTGGTAACAGAAGGTTTTTTTAATGTGAGTTTTTTTACCAGCTGTCCAATGGTTGTACATACAAGTCTGTAGCTTGAAAAATATAGAAGTTATTACAATTGTTTATAAGTAAAAAATATACTCCATTTTCAAACGTTTATTTTGTAAATCATTTCGATGAAAACGCAATATGTATTTAATTTCTGAGATAGTTTAAGTCTTAAAGAATCCTATGAAATTTGCTAAATATGTCTAGCATCATTAATAGAGCAAGTTCAATAGTTTAAGTATTTAGCCTCAAGGATAAATACATTACATATATTTTAAACTATTTGACCGGTCGGGGGAAAATTTCATCGAAAAGACAGTAATTCCCCAATGTTTTAATGTATTAATAAAAACGGGAAAATAAAGATATTCTTGATATAAAAATATGATAATAATATTGTTTATGTAAAATATAAGGAAAAAAATTATAGACAAAAAATGAAACTGTGACCATAATTTATTATTAAAAAAAAAACGCAAGGTAAAAATACGAGTATTTTTTCATCTATTCGTCGTCTAGTAACCCCCACCTATGTCTTAAAAACTTCAGATATCTGCAAAAAATTTTGCTATGAAATCGATGATTCTTGGATAACCAGACTGGGCTATTTTTATTGTATTCGCTCCGTGCGTGACTTACGCAACACCTATCGCCTTTATCTAACACTTTTGAACCTACCAATTTAAGGAAACATTAAAAACATACTAAAATGAAAATTATTACTAATTAGTTTTTAATTATATTTTTCCAGTTTATATATGATGGATGTAATAATAAGAACTGGGCTTATAAAAATTCATCATTATTTATCTTTTCAACCACAAGCAGAAGAGAAAGGGAACATATAGTAGTGGCAAATCACGTTTGTCATGTAAAAGAGTATGTAATTAAAAACAATAATAGTAAAAGTTTTAAAATAAAACCTCAAGTCCTCAGGCAGACGGCAGTTAGCTTGAAGCCTAATGAAACATCATTAAAGGAATATAATTTGGACTTAACCCCTTCGGTAAGGTGATGCTCCCGTGTGCATCGTGCTTAACTGTTCGCTCAGTACGGTAATGCACACACGAGTGCATCGTGAGTTTTCATTCACCATATATGGCAATGCCACCGTCTGCATCATAGTTAAGGCACAGAATACATCACCCACCAAGAAGCGAAACAAAGGGCTTTTTCTCAATCCTAATTTCTATGACAATCCGCCATGTTCTAAATAGTGTATCTGTCAACCTACGAAAACTAAAGTTTGTTATTTGTTTACGTATTGAGAGTGTTGTTTCGTCTGTGTTGTATAGTACCTACTAAAAAAAAATATGATTTTGTTCCCATCTAAATTTGGTGAGAAAATAGGTAAGTCTCTTTTCAATACCGAGAGATCGTAGCACTTAAACAAATTAAATTTTAAATTCAAACACGTTACACAAGTTATCTAAAAATTTATATTTTAGATAAATACAGTTTTTTGAGAAAAAAATACAATTTATACAAAACAGATCAGCTTAAAATACATAAGTTTTAATGATTACTTCGTATCTCAGTGTAACTATAATTCTCTAGTGTTTGGGAAAAAGGGCATAAGTCAAATTTATACTATATTGACTTAAGTACACTGGCGACATGTAATTTAATCAATTTAGTTGTGATCCAAAGGACATAAGTCTATTATATTTCTAACCGCTTTAATCTCTATTGATCTAATAGACGCAAGTCGTGTAAAATCAGTTCTGTTTGCACAAACGGACTTATGTTTACTTTTCTTTTTTACTTCTCTTTTTTACCGCGGCAACCTAACAACCGTATATTTACACTTGCCAAGGACATGCTGACTTAATTCCGTATGACCCGTTACAATAACAAACACGTATTGCTTTTCAGTGATAAAAATTTGTATTTACTTGTGTTTTTGCTAACGTAAAAATGTCAGAAACATGTAAAATAATTATGAAGCTGATTAAGGAGCAACATAATGGTACGTTACCGTTTAATACTGTTTTATCTGTAAAAATGAATTTTATTGCAAATTTAAGGTTATGTGTAATATTAGATATGTTTATTAAAATTAATAATTCTTTAAATAATGGTTATTCTTTACATTATACATTTATATATAGAGTGTGTAGATTAATATTTTGAAGTTGTTAATCACGAAATTGAATATTATGTTATTTGTATTGTGCACTAACTACACATAACCGACTACTATTCTCCTATTAATAAAATAAAACCGAAATTTCACAAAAACCTAGGTATAACTCTAAAATATGATATGGGAGTTTCGAGATGGTGATGCCGACCCAGTATTTGAAATGAAACAAAGTGATGGTCATTATGAAAGTGATGACAGCGACCTTGAAGCTGCTCGTTCCACTAGGAGTAATACATTTCAGAATACTAGTACAGAGATACTCAATAAATATATTGTACAACAGCGTAACAACCAAAGTAATCAGCAAGATGCAGTATGCTTGCATAGAGCCGAAGAAAGTGAACAAATTGACGAACAAGAGAACGTGCTGCAGATTTTCAAGCCTATGCAGGGAAAGTAAAAACAGAAAGAAAAGTAAAACGAAACACTGGTAAAGAATATACCTATTACCGCTAAAGGAAAAATTCAGCAAAAACGTGACATTAAAAAGGTAGTACCATGCAGAGTGAAATGCAATGTACGGTTAAATGCTGTTTTAAGAAAAACTATATTTGATGAATATTGGCAACTTGGCACCCATGAACGCCGAATGAGTTATATAATTAAATGTGTCACTTCCCAAGAAATTAAATGTCGTCGCATAAGAACACCTAATGGCGGCAAGGAAAGAGTAGTAACTTACAAATACGCCTTTGAAATTGACGGACAACGAAAACTGGTATGCAAAAAATGTTTTCAAGGAACGTTAGATAAATCCGAAAAATTTATTCGCAACACACTTAAAAATAAGGCGCAAAGTAAAACTGGTGTAGTCAAAGACGATAATCGCGAAAAATGTATACCCAAAAACAAAACGTCTCCTGAGCAAATACAACAAGTTATAACCCATATAAACTCATTCCCCAAATACGAAAGTCATTATACACGCCGAGTGAATAGTAAGTTGTATTTACCTCTCGACCTCAATTTGACTAAAATGTGTAGACTGTACCGTGCAGCCACAGCTGATCCAGTTAGTCGTACAATTTACGAAGTAGAGTTTCACAAGCTTAACTTGTCTTTTAAAAAGCCAAAAATGGATGTATGTCACAAATGTGAAGTTTTGAAAATGGAGTTGACTATCGTTAATGATGAGGAAAACAAAAATACACTTAAAGACCAACAAACCAAGCATCATGAATAAGCCGACTTCTCGTAAAGTAAAGACAAAAAATTAGGAATGGAAGACCACTCAGTGTTGTGCTATACATTTGATCTACAACAGTGTCTTCCGACACCGTATTTAGAAACATCGGTTTCATTTTACAAACGAAAATATTGGACCTACAATCTTACAATACACAATTGTGAGAATTGTTTTGCTTCATGTTATTTACGGCACGAGTCGATGGCAATGAGAGGAGCAAACGAAATTACTTTATGTCTTTTTAATGAGCTTATGAATTTACCACCCAAAGTGAAGAAAGTGATTTTGTACTCGGATACTTGCGGTGGACAAAATAAGAATTTATACGTAGTAAGAAGTATGTTCTTAACTGTTCTTCAAATAAAAAATTCCTTAGAGGAAATCGATCACAAATTTCTTGTGTCAGGCCACTCACACATGGAATGTGATGCGGATCATTTCGTAATCGAAAAACAAAATAAAACAAGTGGTCTGCAAATATCACATCCACATGATTGGGCGACATTAATACGATGCGCAAATAAAAAGAAACCTTTCCAAGTGCTTGAAATGTCACAAGATGATTTTTATGACTTTGCAGCCTTGTTGAAAAGTGTCTTTGTAAAAAGAAAACAAGATAGTGAAAAACGAAAATTTCTATGGCACGACTGCAAATGGCTCAAATACACAAAGGAACAGGGACTGATATATTATAAAAAATCACTTTAAGAAACAGAAGACTTCTCCATTCTGAATTTAAATCGTTGTAGCCGTCCGGTTGCACTCTCTTTATCAAAAAAATATACAGAGCCACTTGCAATCTCCAAGGCCAAGAAAGATGATCTCTTCTAATTACTGCCCCTTATTCCAGATGTGTACAAAGGCTTTTATGAACAACTTGTACATTCAAATGCAACTGCTGACGTTGACCCAGATTTAGAAGACCTAGATCCAGACGCTGAAAATCCTGACTTCGAAGAGGTACATACGTAATAAACATTTGCAATGATGTATTTTACTTCTATTGTTTTTTTCAGCGAATAAAACTTCATCCATTATTTTACGTTTTTGTATTTACCTGTGTTTCTATATGTTATTCGTTTACTACCATACTTATTATTATTTAACCATAATAACAGTCTTTTCAATATTACTATACTTAATGGCGAGCATGTTAGTTCATATAGACTTAAGTCAGCAATCGCAATCAAAGTCAGATCCAGAGGACTTAAGTCAATCAAAAATCATCAATTTGAAAAGATATAACCTATCTTATTATTGTCTATAAGTTTGGTTAATATATCGTATTAAAATATTAATATAAATATAAGTTTAATTTAAAAATGAACTTATAATACGACAATAATGAAACCTTTAATAAATCCTTCTTCTTCATTACTTTTCTTAGTGTACCAAGTAATTTAACTGTCATTGTCACTCCGAAATTTCTGTTCTACGAACATCAAAAATACCGATAAAGCTTATGCTTCTTGTTTGGTGGAGTATTCTGTGGTTAAGGTAGGGTAACGGGTATAGTTATTGGCCGGTCACTAGTGATTGGCCACTTTCACAAAAATCGGAAATATTAAGATTTTCAGAAATTATAACGAAATAAATTTATTTGCATTTAAATTTAGCAAGATTGCTGTATATTTATTCTAGCTATACTTTCTCTCTCTCTCTCTCTCTCTCTCTCTCTCTCGCTCTCTCTCTCTCTCTCTCTCTCTCTCTCTCTCTCTCTCTCTCTCTCAATTAATATTATCTAGTTTTTACAGCGTGTGTTGTTTGAAGCTTAACAGGTGCATCCAGTTTTGAGAGTTTTTTAAAGAATTTTTAAGGAAGGCTATTCATGAGGTGAGTTATCTTGGCTAATAGTATTATGTATCTAGGTATATTATTGTTTAATGGTGATTTAGTAGGGTACATCTTACATTATCAGTGATTTTATTAGTTAAGTTATGCATTTTTGGCGGTAAATTTTTAAAAGCAATAACCAGTGGTTGGCCGACTGCCAATCGCTAAACCACAGGGTGGCCAATAAATGTAATGTGTAATAAGAATATATTTTTTGTCCGGATTTGTATTTATAAAATTACAATTGTTTTAGTTGTTATAAAATTCGTGCTGATGGGGGCATATTGAATCAAATTTGAATGTCGGTATAACGTAAGATAAAATGTATCACAAACAATATACAGAAAAATATCTTCAGTCTGCTTTTCAGACCATAGAAAATGGCATGAGACAACGAAAAGCCGCTGAACAATTTAATGTGGCAAGAGCAACATTGCATTTTAGAGCAAGTGGCAATTTAATGAAAAAAACTACCCTTTGTCCCAATTCTATTCTTTGTTTGGAGGAAGAAAATCGTTTAAAGCATTGGATCATAACACGCCAAGACAAAGGTTTTCCAGTAAGAGTGGAAATATATAAGACTCGGTTAAAGGTTTTTTTGACGTAAATCCACGTGCCAAATATTTTACTTACAGTCGACCCGGAAGAGGTTAGTAAAGATCCTTTTAAAAGCGACATTCAGATTTAAGTGAGAGAACTCCAGAAGCAGTAACGGCAACAAGTTTGGTTGGGTCTGAAAAAGATGTAAAAAAATGGTTCACCGGTGTTCAAGAATACTTGTATCGTAAAGGTTACATTGATATTTTTTAAGACCCTTTACGTATTTTAAATGATGAAGAAACCTGCTACCTCGTGTGTCCCAAAAATAAACGAGTGTTGGCTGTAAAGGGAAGCAAAAATGTATATCAAATAGAGCATCACTTTAAAGTTAATTTGACGGTTATTTTTGTCTTTGCAACATCTTGAGAAATAACAGCACCAATGATTGTTTATTCTTATAAATGAATTTCAAGCAATATTTTAAATTTCGTTCCACGAGAATGAGGCATTGGATAAAGCGATACCAGATGGATGAAGAATGAAAACTTCCTACCTAGTAGTACCTAGTTGCGAAAAATGAGATGTTACGTACTTTCTGTGCTGTTCTACGGAATGGAGTCATGAACGTTGAAAAAGATTGAAACCAAAAAATTAAAGGCATTTGAACTGTGGATGTATCGCAGAATCCTCCAGAGAGAGTCACAAATGTCGAGGTCTTGAGAAGAATGAATAAAGAAAAGTAAGTCATATTTACGATCAAAAAACGAAAGCTTAAATACTTGGGACACATTACAAGAAGCGAAAGATATGAACTGCTTCGAATAATAATGCAAGGGAAAATAGCAGGAAAAAGGTCCATAGGAAGAAGACGAAACTCCTGGCGAAAGAATCTACGGGAACGGTATAGCTGTAGCAACAACGAATTGTTTCGGTCAGCAATTTCGAAAATATGTATAGCCCTGATAATCGCCAATCTTCGGAACGTAAATGGCACTTGAAGAAGAAGTTGCGAAAAACACTAATTTTCAAGTCATTTTGTTCGTTGATGGACATAAAACTCACTTAACCATTTCACAAACCAGTAAAAGTTGTTCGAAATTATAAATTATTTTAGTGGCTTTATATCCCAATGCAACCAGAATTATACAACCTGCAGATATTGCTGCATTTAAACCATTAAAGGCAAATTGGAACCGGGCAGTATTAAAGTTTAGACGCGAAAACCCGAACTCAGTAGTTACCAAAGAGAATTTTACATTGGTACTAAACACAGCCATTAGTCTATTAAAATCAGATTCCATAATTAATGGCTTTAAAGCATCTGGATTGTATCCATGGAAGTCTGAAGCAATAGACTATTTAGAAAGATCAAAGACCGCATAAAGGTATTAATCACACTATTTTTATGACAAAATCAATAACATATGAAGATTTTGTAGACACAGTTAGAGCCGCAAAAATATTAGAATTTCAAAGTTTGGATAATAGCGAAGAACTAAGTGGAGATTCAAAATTGCTGTTTAATATATTTAATTTATTTCAAAATACCATAGATCTACCCACGATTCAGACTACAGAGACAGGTGGAATCACAAATGATATACAAGATACCTCTATCATCACAGAAACCCATATATCTTCAGATATTACACTTAACCCTGTAGGTGGCAATGAAATCATATGCAACTTACAAGATATTTCTGTTATTACAGAAGAAAATCTACTTTCAAGTTTTCTAACTCAACTTCCAGAAAACGTTGATATTACATATAATATAAAAGATGTCACAGAATATACAATGACAGAAGATATTCAATCGACATCCAATAATCTGCCTTTAGTTAATCAAGACAATTCAATCAACAAATTCTTTTTTTGGCCAAAAACCCCAGAAAGAAAGGGCAAAAAGCAAACAGAAAGGTTGCCTTTCGTGCTCACTTCTTCGTCGCATCGTCAAAATGCAGAGAGGCGTAAAATTGAAGAAAAAGCAGAACAAGAAAAAATAAAATTAGAACGAAAACAAAAGCGAATTGACGCAAAAGCAAACAATAAAGGTCAAAAAACAGGGAAATCAAGAAGAAAGTAATAAAAAAATTGCCACAAGAGCCAATTCCGGGAGCAAAAAATGTCAAACTGTTGTGAAGAATAAAGAAAATGTTACAGTAAATACAGTTAATATTGCAGATACAAATATTTTGAAAGCAGACACACTTATTGATCATACAATTAAAAGCACTACTTTGAAAAGTGGAGTTAGAGTACATATATACTAGATGTTGTTGTCCTCAAAGAAAAACAAGAATTGTCCCGAAACCAATTTCCTGACTCTGTAGAGAAAAACGTTAACGTGCATATAATTGATAACATATTTTTTTATGTCTGCAACAATATGAATTATTCATCAAATTTGAAGAATACATCCCAAAGCAAATGTAAAAATTTGTAAACCAGCAAAGAAAAACGTGTTGGTGAGTCGGCTAAAAGAAAGTTATTTTTTGAAACTGAGGGATATCCATAACATGAAAAAATACAAATATTCTTAGATATAACGGTGAAACAATCAGACGACATCAGTCAGTAGACTGGTGATTTGATGCTTTTAAAAATAAGGTAACAACAAGACAAAATGATGATTTTACAAAACTCCAAAATATAAAACACCTAAAATTTTTTAATCTTGACAAAGACAAGGGTTTCCTGCCGAAAAGCTATGAAGAATAAAATCTAAAAATCTAGTTCCACATGTAATATATCTTTATTGAACCTAAACCCAAGAAACATTAATTTTATATTATATATATATATATATATATATATATATATATATATATATATATATATATATATATATATATATATATATAATATATTATATGTATATATTCATTTTTCTTCTTGTTTTCCTTTCCTACTCACTGAATTACATGAAGACATTTACAATTATTTTACAGAAATATTAAATTTTTATTTAATTAAAGTTCTCAGATGCATTGAAATATTTCTGTGAAATTATTTTTAAAATATTTATGATATGATGTAGCTACTAATTATTACAGTCTAGTAACTTTTAGCGTAATTGACTATAATTTCCCAGTTACAGTTTTTTTCTTACCTGCTATTTCATCTATTTTAAACATGTTAAATTCAACTTACGTAAATAATGCAAAATACCGTGGAAATTTACTCGGGAACATAGCAGCATGTCATAACGTAATTGTGTGTGTAGTCAACAGCAATAAATTACGACACTTTCCTTTCACGGTGATATAGTGTGCGGAAAATTAACTTATAAATAGTTTGAACTTTCCAAGCTGAGCAAATAATTGTTAATTTCACGGAATGGTAAACATCCATTTTTACGGCATAAGTTTAAGTTGTATATCATCTTTGAAATTACGTGACTGCATAGAACAATTACATTTTATTATTACTTGAAGCATTTGTGTTAGGAGAGATAGCTGCAAAAGTGTTTTTAACAAGGAATTGCGACGCTATACGATAAAATTCCGCTATAAAAATTTGAGACGCACGAGAGGTAAATGACGCCCAAATTATAGAAATATATGTTACCAACATTAGATTTTTTCTTTTTAAGTCCGCCTAAAAGCGACCAGTTACAAACAAGCCCTAATGTCATAAATGCCTACTTACAATTTACATTTTTGACAATTATGTATTGCAAAAAAAATTGTTTAAAAAATTCTTTTTTATTTAGTAATAAAAAAGAAGATTTATTCATCATTGATAGATCTTTAAAAAATGTAACAAGTATATGAAAAATTAAATTAGAATGTGATATTTTAATGAATAAACTATAGAGAATGAAATAATATAATTATAAATTTTGCTTAGATTTTGAATTTCTGATCTTTTGTTTAAATTATTATCACTTCTGCTAATACAAACCATTTCTAAAAGAGTCCTTTTGAATTTATTATTTTCATTAAATAAAATTTTATTGTTATCAAAATCCATAATATGGTCTTTGTCGATTACATGCCCTGCCAAACCACAAGATGGTTTTTTAATTCTACAGTCACTTTTGTGGGAAATAATACAGTTTGACAGATTCCTTCCGGTGTAACCAACATACACAGCTTCAGACTGAGTACAACTTGTGCTGTATACTACATTTGTTTTATCTAATTTATCTATAGGATACTTAGTTTTGGAATATAAAGATGAAAAAAAAGACGATATCTACTTAGTTTAAATTATGCAGCAAAAATATCTTACAATAAAAAGCACCCATTATATTCTGAGAATATTAACGCACCTACATCCAATTTGTATAGAAACAAACAATATAAAGACAAACCCTTTAGGGAAAGAATCAATCAAAAAGGATTCAATTGCAATGAATTCAAATTATTCATAACCACAAAATTAGACTTCCCTCCATGGCTTACCCCCTTACTTATCACCGATTTAACTTTAACACAGTACCCAAAAAACACCACAAATCCTAACCTTATCATTAATGCATTCAAAGAAATTATGGAGAAGTATCCAAATCACCACATAATATACACAGATGCATCAAAAACTAAAAATGGCAATGCTGCAGCCTTCACAAATAAAAATTACAAATATGCCATTAGAATTCCACAGCACTGCAGCATTTACACCGGGGAAACCACAGCGATATTAGAAGCTATCAAAAACTCCTCTTCAACGACTGAAAATAATATTTTAATCATCACAGATTCACTCAGCGCAATTCATGGAATTAATCAACTTTACCCTAGCCATCCTATTGCACAAAATATAAAAAATGAACTTAATGCACTACACCATATAAATAAAAAGGTTACATTTATCTGGATACCTTCACACATTGACATTAAAGGCAACGAGGAAGTTGATCAATTGGCAGTGAAATCCATCAAAAATGAATATGTTCCAGAAATTACTAAATATCCCCACACCGACCATAAACGGCAGTCCATGAATCATATAATAAATTTATGGCAAGCAACCTGGGATGCAACAGACTCTAAGTTGAAAACAATAAAGCCTCGAGTAGACGCCAGCCTACCACAACGAGGAAAAAATAAGAGATCAAGTAATCGTAAATCGTCTCGAATCTACACAATACTACAACAACAGCACCTTCTAAATAAATAAACAGCTCCAATTTGTACCTACTGCTCTACTCAACTCACCGTGAAGCATCTGATAGTCGACTGTCCGCAGTTCCAACCTCAGAGAACATGTCGAGGAATTAGTGGAAACCTGAGAAGTGCGCTTACGACAAATATCTCGGATTTATTGCAGTTTCTAAAAGACATAAACATTTTAAATAAACTTTAATTTATCAAACCATAGTAGTTGAAAGTCTTCACCTGTCTATGTCCCCCACTAATAACCCTTGGTGGTTGATGTGGGTTTTGTATGTTTAAATAAAAAAAAAGATGAAAAATTTTGATGTTTTTTGTTGCTATTTTTATATTGTCAATAACCTTTAGTGTTTGTATTAATTTAGGTGTTATTGATGATATAAAAGGTAATAAATGATAAAAGATGTTCTGATTATTAGATACAATGTTCTGAGATTTAGCAAAAATGCTGTTAAGTTATTTATATTAAAAATATTAAAAAAAAACATCCTATGTCGCATATCTGGAGAATAACAGTTCTCAATTAAAATATTTTTTAACAACTGAAGATCTTCTTGTACTTAATCTGGATGAGAAAGCCTTAAAACACGTTTTTCTAATCCTGTTATCAGGTTCATTTTCATCCTATTTGGATGATGTGAGTAATAGCATATAAATCTCTTACTACATATGGGTTTTCTGAACCATCCAGCTTTCAACACATTGTCTGTAGTTCTTACAATTCTCATGTAAAGGAATGGCAGAGAATTGCTTACCTCTTCCTTAACTGTTAACTGTATATATTAAGGGGGATCGTTGAAAATGTTAACTGTTTCATGAATTTTGTGTTTAGGAAGTGCCAAAACTCAATCATCTAGATATCTCTTCATAAAAGGCATGAAAAAAGTACAATTGTTGATACAATCACTACTAATATTATCCATAACATAGCTACTTAGAATGGGTGAAAGACTAGATCCCATAGCACAACTCCTTACTGACATGACTAATGTGAAATATAATTTAAACAATAATATGTACATTAAAGATTTATATGATTTCAGTTCTTTCGTTAATAGTTTCCAATTACCACTAAATTACAGTGGGTGGCCAAATTATTAGGGACAGTAAAAGATTTCTTAATTTTTTAGTTTTACTGATTTTTTTTTGCAATTTGTTGGCTTTAAGGCTTGCATTTATTTTTTGTATAAGAGATTGAGAAATTAGGGTCACAAAAACATTAAGTTTTGTTAGTAAAACCATTTATTTTTTTCGCAAAATTTTTTTTAACATAATATGACTAATTTTAATATTTAGTGATGCCACCCTTTGCTGCAATTACAGCTTCTACGCGTCGGGGCATGCTCTGAATACAAACTCCTGCGTTGTGTTTTAAGTTAGGGTTATGATGCCATTCTCTAATAAGAGCTTCAATCAACTGCCGCTTCGTGGTGATAACATCTTTGGCGATCTCCCGTTTGGTTAACTCCCACATGCTCTCTATAGGGTTCATGTCAGGTGAGTTTCCCGGCCAGGGCAGAACTGCAATATTTTCTTTGATCAGATATGCAGTTACACTCCTGGCTTTGTGGCACGGTGCAGAATCGTGCATAAAAATGTAATTTTTTTCACCAGGGAACCATTCTTTGAGCTGGGGCAGTAGCCGAGTTTCAAGTACTCGCTTATACTGGTCCTGTCTCATTGTCCCTTCCACGATGTATAAGCGTCCCATACCCTTTGCCGAGATTACAGACCACACCATGACACTCACCGGATGTTTAACTCTCTCCACAATGCAATCTGGATGGAACTGCTCCCCAGGACGTCGTCGGACAAACGCACTTTTATCCACCAAAATCTGGAATGTTGATTCGTCGGAGAAGCATACCTGTAAAAATGATAATATTCGCTGTTCACAAACTTCATTCGTTAAAAAAAGTCATACTTACTCGACTCCAGTCTTCAACAGTCATACTTCGGTGTTGTTTGGCCCATTGGAGTCTCTTTCTCTTCATGGCTTCGGTGAGCCGTGGTTTTTTCATAGGCCGGCGACCTAGCAGATTCTCTTCGGCCAGTCGTCGTCGTACTGTCCTTCTGGAAACATTAATTCCTTCATCATTAATCATCGTAGTCAGATGTGTCACACTCTTTTTACGATTTTGGAGACAAATATCCCTAATTTTACGATCAGTACGAGGAGTAGTAATCCTTTTCCTGCCACATTTTCCAACACGGCCCGGTTCCAATGCCTCGTTTGAATTCATTTTTATTTTTATTCGATTAACTACAGACTTTGAAACACCTGCAGTAGTTGCTATAACTCTCTGGGAAAGCCTCGAGTGCAGTAATAATGTTTTTATTTCTCTAATTTTCCCTGGAGACAAGTCTGCAATTTTGCCCATGCTAAAAAAATAATTTTGAATTTAAACAATCTTTTTAAATAAACTCGTGTCATTAAATGTAGCAAAAATTACTAAATAACAAATATTACTTACCTGTTAAATATATCTGACACGAAAACCGACCAAAAACAATTTAAAACGATTTGCAAATATTTTTAAACCTCACTGCGGTGACAGCCGATGACCAACTGAGATGCAACAATAATTATTATTTCATACATAAGCAGTCTACCAGTGTTGCCGCTTATCAAAAATTTTAATAGTTATACCAGAAGAATTACCAAGTAAAATACAGATATGAACACCAATTTTTTTGGTCAAAAAAATAATTTTAAGTAGAAAATACAAAAATATATGCAGTGTCCCTAATAATTTGGCCACCCACTGTATGTTTTAGTTAGTTTTCATGAACATCGCTTTTTACCAATTTACCTTTAGATTTAATCATAAGTAGTGTTGAAAAACATTAAAATAAGATTTCGCAACATACTAATATTGACTTATCACATGTCAAAACAGTAATCAACTTTGTTTTTGATTCTAATATTTTTATATTTAATGGTGTCTTTTATAAACAAAGTTTTGGTAGTCCTAAAAGATACAAAGTAGCATTAATAAGTTGTGTAACATAAAAATAATTTAGAGTTTATCATTTCATAATATTTTTCTAACAAACTGAAGAACTCTGTTTATCTGGTTGAGATCACTAACAACGTCGCTTAGATGCGGTTGGAGATTTAGAGGTCGTCTGACGATCAGTATTGATGACATTTGATAAGAATGTGTTTCACTGTTAGATGGCACTGGTGTGTTTGACAGATAGGTCGGGCATCTGATGTCATCAGGAAGCTACGTATTAGTTTAGTGTGGTTTATATAGAGTCTTCGTATACTTTTGTAACGTCTTGTCTGGATAGTCCCGTGGGGCTACTATATATGTATAAAAGCTTATCAAATGGGAGCTGGCTTGTACGTAAGAATGCATTTTTATTGAGCTCCAGTGGGTTTGCCATAAACTCCTGGTGAATCTGTATACTTCAGCTTTTAAATCTTTGTAAATTTAAATACGAGTTGTTAATTTGGTATTTGTTAAAGACTTGTTATCATGCTAATTTGTAAGTTTGTTGGCAGGTATACCATATATATATATATATATATATATATATATATATATATATATATATATATATATATATTGTCATACTTCTTCTTTCCCAACCAAAGAAAAAAATAAATAAAAAGATCCATCGCAATAAAATTTTAAGATATTGTCCGTATCCAACAAAATTATCGAAAAACCCCTCTTGTGTAGAATTAGAAGACATTTTACCTGTAAGTTAATCTTGTCATTATTTATGTATTAAATGACCATATTCTAATCTTTGGAAACAGGTATAGATTGTGTATTAACAGACTGAGGACAAAAAAAATCAATTTTATTTATTCTTTCTCTGAAACAGTAATTTGGTTTTACCAAATGATACACAGAATTTTTAGAATAAACATTAACAGTAGTAAACAAGATTTGAGCTTTTTGATTGGATAGTCGTTTTTGAATGGTAATGGGGTTAGCCTGATTAGGAGACCGGGAGCGAGGCAGTTGTAATTTGGCCATCGAAGGAAACAGTCGTTTGTTTAAAGATAGGGTGTGGTTCGTGAGTTTGGATACCGGCATTGTGAAAAGAAGTGAATAGTTTTGCAGAAGGAGATAACAAGTAGATTAGAAGAGGTCCGTGTATCTACCGTGGGCATTTTGTGAAGTATATGTGAAAGTAGTTTTACGGCATCAAGTTGACAAAAGGAGGTCCTTGTGTCATAAATAAGTAGCTGAGTTTTTGGAGAAGTGAATCAGGTGTTTTTGGGTAGTCTGCAGGAGGTTTGCAGAGACGTTAGGAAGGAGCCGAGGTGCCAAAGAGGAGAGATCACATCGTTGAGGAGACTGGACTTTTCTGGGTATGTTCCAACATACAATTCAATAAGGAAAAAAGCTGTAAGTGTTTTGTACAATTGAAATTGGTATCTGTGAAGGATCTGTGTTGACATCATGATCATTATCATTCAAATTTAAAGAACTGAGTTTTGTTAGACTAATCAAAAGTTTAAAGTTTTGTTGTTTTTTTTTGTTTCAAGTAAAGGAAAGTTTAAGTAAAATTGGTTTTCACTTAATATAAATGTATGTAGATTTAAAATCTTATTATTATAAAAATTTCATTTAATTTCTTGTATGCTGATTGATAAGATAACGGCAGAATTTGATAATTGTTTTATTCTTTTTCATATAAAATAAAGAATACTTAATTTTTTGTAATATACTATTCTCGTTTATTATTATCCTTCTTCTCTATCCCGATAAAGGACGACTAGAAAATCTTTGAATCCATCGAACACAGGTAATATAAGGAGTTTTATTTTACATTTGATAACAATTAAGTTATATTTTTTGATTGGCTCAATAAAGTAAAATCAAAGTCAAGATAGACAACCATAACAATATATATATATATATATATATATATATATATATATATATATATATATATATATATAATATATATATATATATATATAAGAGGTGACCGGTAAGTTATTCTTAAATGCACGAGAGGAAAGCTGGAGAGTCTGTACACATAGCAACATTTTTATTCGGGACGTTAATATGCTTAACTGCCTGGAGGATTCTCTACAATTCTGCAGTATGTACGCTAAACAAAAGAGGAATAAAATAAATACAAATGATATTGTTTTTACAGGTGACTGAGACTAGGACTGAACTTCCAGATCACTTTTTAAGAATCGGTGTATAATTCTTGATCAAACTTATTATTGTGTATAATTTCGAAAAATGCTTCTAGTATGAGCTCTTGAGGTATATTTATTTATTAAGTTCTGTTAAATATGTGCTAGTTTGAGGGTAATGCATATTCGAAGGACAAATTGTAAGAAAGGAGATGGGTATGGTAAGTGTGTAGTTATTGTCGTTTGTTATTGTGGATAATATAGAAAATATAGGGTTTATTATTGGGAAGTGTGCGGTATAGGTTGTTGTGAATCAACGAAAGACAGGATTAAGGGGAATAGAAAATACAGATGCAGTACAAAAAGAGAATGTATTGCCGTCTAATCCAGACGAAGGTTCATCAGCTTCACAGTAGAGAGTCTCAGATACACTAGAACGAAATGCGCCTTGACAAAGTAGAAGTGATGTGTTAGGGATAGAGTTTAAGAATTTTACATAACTGTTAGAAGCAAACATATAAGCGATCTAGTTTAAAGCGAATAAGTGCTTTATACACTTTAAGCAGCCACTTTTTATCTGCACCCCATGATAATGAGACAGTGTTTTAAAAACATTTAATCTTTTATGATAGGGACTTTTTAATTTAAAAATATGCTGCTTCCAAGAGAAGTGGGAGTCAAATGTCTAATCCAATATTTTACAATGATTACCTACGGGAAGAGGTGAATCATTTATAAATAAATGTGCAGGGGGCATTGGATGCCGTCTGATAAATGAAATAATTTTGGATCTCGCTAGGGATAAAGTTACGTCTAGAGAGTGAGTTATGTTGATTATTATGTTAATTGCCGCTTGCAAAATTTTAGAACTAGTAGATGCTGAACGACCGTGACACTCTACTATTAAATTATCTGCATAAGCTACATATTTGGTGAGAAAAGGTAAATTCAAACACAGATCACCTATGGTGAGGTTAAGCAAGTTAGAACCAAATACTGAACATTGAGAAGTACCATCAGTTTGAGTATAAACAAAAGAGAAAACACAATTTACAAAAAAAATTAAAGGTCCTTAATGACAAAGGTTTTGTATGAAATGAAAAATATTTCCGGTAGTATTACGTTACTTTAGCTTGGCGATTATAGCTTGTCGACTAATCGTGCCTAATAATGCCCTTTTTATGTCAATGACAGCCACTATTACTTTATACTTTGCATTTATGTACATGGCGATGCCACTCTGGAGACGGACAAGATTGTCGCGAGTGGATCTGTGTCGTCTAAAATCAGATTGTTATGTCGGAATAATTTTTTATTGGTCATGATACCAGATACGTCGTTTATTCATAACTGTTTCAAGTATTTTATGTACACTTGGTACAAGTAACTGATATTTATAGGCCTATAAAAATCAGAGACACAGGCACGTAAACTCGGTTTCATCGTTCTTGGCGTGTGCCTGAAATAACCTATTACGGAATTTTTAATATTCGTCTCTCTTTGATACACAGATGCGTAATTCAATTGTGCGAGTCACGTTTGTCATGGTAAAGTGCAATGAGAAGGGAATGAAGAGACCACTCACGTCTACCAGTATTGTAGCAATAACACCGATGCGTTTGGCCGATACGGTGTCGGTGATAAGTTCGGCCTCTTTACGATAGCTGCCACTGGAAAAGGTAAACGAATCGAGCTTAGACAAGGAAAGATAGATAAAACAACTTATTGCAAGTGTTTTTACACGCACACGCCAAGAAAGATGAAAACGTCTATAGTTTATCTTTTTTACTAGTAATACTATTCGCCATTCATTCGGAAATTGGCGAAAAAACTATATTTTATTCTAATTTCTTAAGAAGTTTATATACACATGGAGATGACAATTTTTTCAGAATATGTATATGAACATTATCATGGTCAGCAGCTGTGTTTTTACAGGATTTGAGTGCAGATTTGAGTTCGGAATAGGTTATGGGAGAATTCAGATAATTGGTATCTTCTAAAACTGTGGATAAATAAAAAAAGGGTAAAGGAAGAAGAGAATATATAGGGTTAGGTTCAGATTTATTACCAAACTTTCATTTTATTGTCAATGACTAATTTGATCACCTTTTTATTAAAAAAGAGATTGGAGATTGTAAGGTTATTTTTTTCTCTTTATTTGTCCAATTTTTTTTTCAAACTTATTTTGGGCCAGTATTTTTATTAATGGTGCAGATATATTGTCTCCAAGTCGATTACTTACTTAATTTAATAGTGTGTCTTAATATGGCAGACAAGGAAGACCTGGAGTATATGGCTAGAAAACTAATGGAAGTGTACAAAAAATGGGGTCTCAAAGAAAATTTACAAAAAACGCAGTATCTTTGTGTAGGAGGAGAAAAAACTGCCGATAAACTCGACTTGGAAGACGGGAATATTAAGAAATGCGATCAATGTATATATTTGGGGGTAAAACTAATAAAGACAGGGAGAACTGATAAAGCCATAAAAGACAGAATAACCAAAGGGAAACGAGTTATAGATACATTGAATTCAGTACTATGGCAGAAAAATATAAGACTGAAAACGAAAAAAAGAATATATAATACCATATTAAATCCAGTAATCCTCTATGGCTCAGAAGTATGGCAGTTATCACCAAAACTTAAAGGTAACCTATTGGCAGTTGAAATGGATTCTTAAAGAAGAGTAGCGGGAAAGTCTAGACTAAAACATGCGAGAAATGAAGATACAATGAATGTACAAAGATCATAAAAAAACAACAACTATCATCGTACGACCAAAAAAATATTAGAATCGGTACCACAAGAGAAGAAAAATGAGGACGACCACCAACAACATGGATGAAAGGAATTTTAAAAGCAATGTCAACAAGAAATCTAACCCACCATTGCTCTACACGTGTTACGAGTTATTCAACTCATCATCAAGAACACTTGTGGAAGTTCAACTGAAATGAACTGCAGTCTAGTATTTGGTCAATATAACCAAAATAACAGCCAGGTAAGCTAGCAGCGACATCTATACGAAGTAATAAGAAGTCGAGAGACCTCTCTCTTATAGCAAAATCTCCCTCCCTCTCTCTCTCTCTCTCTCTCTATATATATATATATATATATATATATATATATATATATATATATATATAATATATATATATAGATATATATATATATATATATATATATATATATATATATATATATATATAGTAGTAAAAAGTAAAAAGTAGTGGCATGTCTCGCATGCCATTACTTTTTATACTTTTTATACATGCCTTCTTATACTTGATATATTGATGTATTTAAACATTTATTGGCTACAGGTTTATGAGCCGTAATATAGTTTATTAAAAATACTTTTTTAAATGGAAACAAAAATCTCTGACGAGGCACATTGTGCGAAACCTAATAATATTTGTTATGCCTATAATTTTTTATGTATACAGAAATATAGTGGATATTGTTCGAACACATTTATTTATTTTATCGAAAAATTTAAATAAAATATACAATATTGTAGCAGAAATATATTTGTATCAGTTTTTTTCACTTTTTTCCACAATAAAGTAATTAACTGAATTGAATATAAATATACATATACATATATATATATATATAAATATATATATATATATATATATATATATATATATATATATATATATTATATATATATATATATATATATATGTATATATATATATGTATATATATATGAAATAAAGTTTTATTTTGAGGATGCAGTCATTTAAGTAGGGCAGGATAAGTAAAACTCTTTGTTCTTAAATCAAGCTTTCGCAAAATTTATTTGCTTCATCAGGATATGCTAAAATATGTTATGGTAAATACAATGAAATTAGAATTAAAAAAACATTGTATAAAACTATATAAAAACTTACAACATGAGGTTAAACTAACATATTAATGAAATATTAATAATTAATCTAAATTATATTATTATGCATAAATAAATATCAATGGTTAATAAAAAACTGATATTAACAAACTAGCAATATCTATAATTACATTCTATCTTACGAAAATTAATACTTTAATTTTCTAATATATGATTTTCTGACTATAAATACTATATTTTCAAAAATTTAAATATTCATATTTGGCGCCACTTTTTACGTAAGCATAATAACAATCTAGAGCTAATTATCAATAATAAAAACAGACACGAGTGTCTTTCTGACATAAATCAAACATCATTATTAATCAATGTCATAATATATTCAAAATTAAAATATTGTACTTGCATAAAAATATAATTTAAGAAAAATTAATAATGTTTTGTGAATTTAATAATTTAATGGTTTAACCTCATGTTGTAAGTTTTTATATAGTTTTATACAATGTTTTTTTAATTCTAATTTCATTGTATTTACCATAACATATTTTAGCATATCCTGATAAAGCAAATAAATTTTGCGAAAACTTGATTTAAAAACAAAGAGTTTTACTTATCCTGCCCTACTTAAATGACTGCATCCTCAAAATAACACTTTATTTTACATAACGTGTCAGTCAATAATACCTAACTACTATATATAGTATCTTATATATATATATATATATATATATATATATATATATTATACATATATATATATATATATATATATATACTATATATATATATATATATATATATATTATATATATATATATATATATATATGAGTGAGTGTGAGTGAGATTAAAATCTCACTGTAAATGAGGATTTTGGCCAAGGAGACATAAAAAATGAAAAAACTATTTCAATCTTTTAATAGAAAACGTTTCGTTCAGTATTTCTGCACTTCTTCAGTTCTAATGATTTTAAAGTCATATATAGACGTTAAACAATATTAAATGTGCATATGTTGCGATGTTAGAAAATAAATTAAATAAATACAATATAAGTTACAGTAAAAAAAATACATTCAAAATTTTAGTTTAAATTTATACATTAAAAAGTTACCAAAATGTCACAATATGTTAACAAGAACAGTATAATATAATACAATACTTCTATTCTATCGCTGATGTACTGGGTGGTCCAATAAGCCGATCTCTCGGCTATATATCAGAAACTATTCATGTTATAACTTTAGGAAAAAGAATTCCTTAGTAAAAGTGGCCAAGAGTATGATCCAATTATACCAAGTGTTAAATAAGTAAACTAGAAACGGGCATAAATTCTGCATAAAGTTGTTCAAGTACTTTTTTTTATTTTTTCAAATAAAGGGTGGGGGAGAGTGGGAAAGTATTTGTGGATAAATACCTATAACTTTGGTTTGGTCCAACCGATTTTAATGAAATTAGTGTCATTAGAAAGAGTGTGGATGAATTAATTCACATCTACTATAAAATACTCGCATTTAGTTTTCAGTAGTCGTAGGTAGAGGAGACTTTCAAATAAAAAAAATTAAAATTTGGTTTTTCTTCAAAATTTTTAATGGAAACACCTATTTATTGTAAATTATAATGGAACTGGAATAAATTTGTAACAAAATGGAGCAAACCGCATGTTAATAGCTTTTGTTGAACTCGAGATATGAATAAAAACTCATAAACATAAGTAAGTATAGTATTGACACACCCTGTATTATAAATTACATTAAAAAATAAGTCAGTAGGTATTTTCAAATTTTTTTATAGCAGAAGAATCTTAATGTTGATACCTATTTTGTAAAAAATAGTTTTTTCGAAACTAAGTAGGCTACGACAATGAATTTGACAGGGAGTTCATATTGTTTATTTATTGACAGCAGTCAAAACATTGTTAAGAAGTGCTGTATTATAATTCGAATTAAAGATTGCACTTTTTTCAATAGATATTAATATTGGTAATATTAGTAATTAATTATCAGTACAAATAATTCGTGATGAGTATATCAAATTGTATGATATGATTGGAGTTTATTTCGAATGTCACCAAAATGCCTCATGTATATATTTTGTAAGATATCGTGACAGGAGACATTATGGCAAAGAAGTATTTGAAAGAAAGGCAAAAAGATTAAGAGAAACCGGTAGTTTTTTTCGTCCTTGTTTTAAACGACGTAGTAGAGTTATGACCGAAGATAATTCAATTTTTGTTCTTGCTTTAATTCAACAGAATCCACATATAAGTAGTCCGAAATCTCTACTTCTTTGCCACAATATCTCCTGCCAGGATATCTTACAGAATATATACGTGAGGCAATAGCGCCATTTTGGTGATATTCGAAATAAACTCCAATCATATCATACAATTTGATATACTCATCACGAATTATTAGTACTGATAATTAATTACTAATATTACCAATATTAATATCTATTGAAAAAAATGCAATTTTCAATTCGAATTATAATACATATAACACAATATTTTGACTGCTGTCAATAAATAAACAATATGAACTCCCTGTCAAATTCATTGTCGTAGCCTACTTAGTTTCGAAAAAACAATTTTTAATCATATGAAATAACAATGGTCAAAATAGGTATCAACATTAAGAGTTTTCTGCTATAAAAAATTTTGAAAGTACAATACCTACTGACTTATTTTTTAATTTATTTTATAATACAGGGTGTGTCAGTACTATACTTACTTATGTTTATGCGTTTTTATTCATATCTCGAGTTCGATAAAAGCTATTAACATGCGGTTTGCGCCATTTTGTTACGAATTTAATCCAGTTCCATTATAATTTACAATAAATAGGTGTTTCCATTAAAAATTTTGAAGAAAAACAAATTTTAATTTTTTCTATTCGAAAGTACCCTCTACCTACGACAATTAAAACTAAATGCAATTATTTTATAGTAGATGTAAATTAATTCATCCATACTCTTTCTAATGACACTAATTTTGTTAAAATCGGTTGATCCAAACCAAAGTTATAGGTATTTATCCACAAATACTTTCCCACTCTCCCCCACCCTTTATTTGAAAAAATAAAAAAAAGTACTTGAACAATTTTGTGCAGAATTTATGCCTCTTTCTAGTTTACTTAATTAACACTTGGTATAATTGGACATATTTCCCAAAAAACTGGTTTTCAAAATTTTCTTCGCAGGTTACGCCCCCTAGCGGTTAATCCAGAATCTTGAAAGTTATTTCCAGCGATTTCTCTTGGCCACTTTTACTAAGGAATTTTTTCTCCTAAAGTTATAACATGAATAGTTTCTGATATATAGCCGAGAGATCGGCTTATTGGACCACCCGGTACAATATATCGAAACATGGAGCCAGGAGAAAAGGTAACTTGTTTTAATTAGAGCTTAATGAACAATTTTAAAAAACTATTTTTATTTAAAAAAGCATGGAAAGGTAATTTTATTGTTAGATACACCAAAGTAATTAAAAAAAGCAACTATTTTTGATAAATAGGGAGTTACTATTCCGAAAAGCAAAACAAAAAATAATATGGCTTTAGAATATCAGTCTTTGTATGAAAAATGAACTAGATGGCAAAAATACTTATTTACAGGACAGAATAGAAAGTCAATTTGTTTAAGATCCAATTATAAGGTTTGTAATAAAATGTACCAATGACCATTCTGCCGTCCGTTAGCTAAAACATCGCTAAGCCACCATAGGCCAATTTTGAGTTATAGATACCACACTATATAAAAAAAAATTCTCTATCGATCTGTCCTGGATTCGTATTTCTAAGGTTTGTAGTTTCAAAGATAGCATAAGCAAAAACATCGTTATCTACAACAAAATTTTAACTTCACACAGCTTAAACTACGTTAATCCACATTACTCAACTAAAACATCAGGAACCGCCTTCAATGATAGTATTTTGTTTAAATTTTTATTTAAGCTACCTAGCTAAAACCACGTTGCCCAAAGTTATACAGCTATAAGACCGTTAACATACTTTAACTTTTTTTTAGTCAAGGTTTATTTCACTACATCGCGAAACAATACTTAACTAAAAACCCGTTATACACAAATACTACACTAAAATATCGATAAAATTTCTTAACGATAATAAAGCTAAGGATCATTTTAAAATATTGCTGTACGATGTAAAACTTAAACATCACTAACCGCCCTCGGCGTGTTTTGCGACAAATAATCTCGTAGAAGTTCCATAACTAAAACACCTTTAAGTAACAATACTATGCTAAAACATCACTAGGCGACCTCCCTCTCACCTGCTACACTGCGGCGCTGTCATATCCATATCATGGTATAATAAACTGTATCCATATCGTCACTCGTCAGTTAGTATTTAATATTCTATCGTTTGTCGGAGAAGTCACGTCACGAGCTTTTGGTGAACAGGATATTTCACGCCAAATCATCAATATGGCTAAGAAAATGCCTTGGTAAGTTCCTTCTTGTTATTATTACTAAAATTTTTAAAAATGCGCTTTAAAAGTTAATGGAATCTTAATTACGACTTGCACATACATGTACAAGATGAAAGATTGTATATTTTGTATGTTTCCATGATAGTGTGTTTGTGTGTATGACAGTCTGTGTTTAAGAAATATTTACTTGTTTTCTAATCCTATTCCAATAATATTATTTCTAGTAAATGGAATTTTTCGTTTTTTTGCAGTTCTAAAATTTCCCGGCGATCTCAACTCATATTAGATATGGTAACGTCAAAAATACCAAGTTCGGATTACTTTAAGATGCAAACTGGCGAACCGGAAACAGAATTTGTAAACAATTTGTATGCTCGACCATATTCCATGACTTCGGCAGTTTTCAACAAATTTTGTGAGACACAAAATAGTTTAACATCTTACCATTCCCGAAATTTGATAAATGATATTACTATGCTAAACAAAGCCTTTCCCAGCATATCATTAGAAAACACTGATATGTTTTGTTATGAAGAAATGCCAGCAGATGATTTTCCTTCTGATAATGTACCTGATTATATCCAACATAATTCTTTTCACCCTGATAATAATACAAAACCATTATTATGCCCTAATATATTAGATTTTAATTCAGACGACTCAGTTCTTGACGAAGATTATATTCCGGATTCAAGCGAAGATTCAGACGATTTAAATTTGCCAGAAAACGTTCCTTCGCACCGAAAATTGCCAAAGAAAAGTCAATTACGAATTTTTCCTACAAATTTAACTGAGCCTTCTACTTCTACAGCTACACTCACCAAATCTTCACCATCTCATACATTCCGTAATTCACTGTCGATAAATAAACATAAAAAAAGACGTGTTACGACAGATTTTCGAGAACTAAGATGCATTGAAAATGGGAAAAAAAAAGAGCCAAGAAGACACACTGTAGATTGGACTAATAAAAACAAAAATACTAACACTATGGATACGAAAAGCACTGGTACGGGGAGAAGTGAACTTGATGTCCAACCACAGAAACGAAAGAAGTATGACACTGGTCTAGGTGAACGGATTAAAGAGAAGAGAGCTAAAAAGCAATTAGAATATGCCGTAAAACCAGCTTGTACTGAAAAATGTTTAAAAAAATGTAACACGTTTTTTACTGAGCAAGATAGAGCACAGTTGAATTCTGATTTTTGGAATTTGTCTTTTGAACAGCGAAGAGTTTTTGTTATGTCTCAAGTGGCTACAGCAGTTCCGAAAAGAAAATACACAAGTGAACCTAAAAGAAAGCCCAAAAGATGTTTTGCGTTTAAGAAGAAAAGAGATGGGTCTGTTATTGAGGTGTGCAAAATATTTTTTTTGACTACCTTGGGTTACAAAAAAAATAACGACGCGATATTGAGGTCACTTGATGCTACAAATCCCATTCATTCAGACATGCGTGGAAAACACCAGAAAACGCCTCGTATAGATCGCCAGTTAATTAATAACCACATACAATCATTCAATCCTGCAGAGCCGCACTACAGACGGGAGCACGCGCCATTGAGACGATATTTACCGAGCGATATTAATATAACTTTTATGTACAAAGATTTCTGTTCAAAATATCCAGAAGAAAATATGTCCTATGAGGTTTATCGCAAACAACTCAAAACTTTGAATATTTCATTTACTCGACTTGGTAATGAGGAGTGCGAAATGTGTGAGTCTTTTAATTTACATAAACAGCAAACATCACATGATTGTAATACTGTAGTAGATTGCAATCCTTGTGTCGAATTTCAAAAACATCGCCTTAAGTATACACAAGCCAGGGAGTTGTATACTAAGCATAAAAATCTGGCCCAAAGTGACAATGTAATTTATATATCTTCAGATTTAGAAAAGATCATAATGCTACCAAGATTAGAAACCTTTAAAAGTATAATCTTTTGCCCACGTTTAATTGCTTACAATCAAACTTTTGCTCCCCTGGGAACAATAACATCTAATCAAAAACCGTTAACCGTTTTGTGGCATGATGGCATAGCTGGACGGAAACAAGAAGATATAATGAGTGCCTTCTATATATGTTTAATGCAAAATCGCGATATCCAGAACATTAACATATGGTTAGATAATTGCACAGCGCAAAATAAGAATTGGCTACTATATTCTTTATTAGTTCATATGGTAAACAGTGACTTAATATCTACAGAAGAAATTTCCTTATTTTATTTTGAACCTGGTCATACGTTTATGAGCGCAGATCAAGTTCACCATCAGGTAGAACTTGCAATGAAGAAGAAGGGTAAGCTGTATGACTTTACCGATTTCGAAGACGCAGTTGCTTCGATAAATAACTCCAAAGTGATAGTCAAATCTATGTCACCACAAAACTTTGTTAATGTTCCAAATTTGATAAGTGAGAGGCGGATACAAAAAAGTAACCCAAGAGGTTACTTAAAAAATATGAAACATGTTTGTTTTAAACGAAATTCTTTTGGGTTACTATATAAAAATAATTTTAATGAAGATTTTATATATCTGCAATTTATGACTGACAGATATTTAAAAAATCCAAGTTGTATGACTCTCACATTTCGCACTTCTCCAAAAGGCATTGAACTTAACCGAAAAACTACGTTAATTGACAAATTAACGCCTATAGTACCGCCACATAAATTGACATTTTGGAAAACATTACCAACAAAAACTAATGACGAGGAGGGGAATGAAACTAGATTTAATAGAAAGACCACTTAATAATTACCTTAATAATACTAATCAAGTGCCATTTACTTTTACGGACTGATTGTGATAGGTAAAAAATTTTTGACGATGTTTAGATATAAGATAAATGTTAACGTTGATAACTTTTAAATATTATTATTGATAATATTAAAAGATAAACAATTTCTATGATTAGAAGACGGGCGGACAGGACGGATAACAATGTTTTAAAATACGACAACATTTAAAAATAAATCTAATTCCTGATTCATGAAACAAGTATTAGTACTATTATTAGTGCTTTCGGATTCACGCGAAATATGTCTCATCAAAATCTTATTCATCATATCCACTCAATTTATCCTACGCGCCCGTCCCTTATTTGTTATTTTTCTTAGACCAGTCTAAGAAATTAAGTACATAATAATTACATTCTTCTCGTCTAAAAAATTGATATTCATTAGATAAGTTTTGTTTTTTGTTCGATTTTTTATTTGGCCTATGAGTGCTACTTTGGTTTTTATACCTTTTTCTTTTCTTTAATAATAATAAATGTTTCTTTTGTCCAAAGTTTGCCGTTTTATTTTGTTAGTTAACGACATTTTACTGTATTGCTTCAAATCTAAGGCATTATTACTTAGCTAAAATATCGCTATTAAGGAAAGGTTATCAAATATGTGATGTTTTAGTTAAGCATATAATATAAAAAATGGCTACTGGAGTAAACTATTTTAGCCAATAAACAATTAAACACCTTTAGTGATGTTTTAGACAAGGTTGTGTTTTAAAAATTAAATCAAAACCTTAACTATAACGTCATTAAATACCTTAGTGATTTTATAGTTTCGGAATTATTAATAATTTAGTTATGTAAAAATTGTATCAAACATTTACTCCAAAATACTAAACTACAACGTCATTAAAGTACGGTTAGTGATGTTTTAGTAAATGTTTTCCTATGTAATAAATAATAAATGACACACAGCTAAAACCACTTCTATTGTTTTTTATACCATAAAATAAGTAAATTTTGTTTGAAACTCAATTTAATTGGAAGAGAATTAAAACACGTTTCTTTTGAAGTAACATACATACTTCTAGGATAATTAGTTTTAAAGCAGCAATGTCTTGAAAATTTCCCCCCTTTTTTTGCTCATATCTCAAAATCGGGCGCTGTGGCTTAGCGATATTTTAGCTAACGGACGGCAGCATTGTTGGAGAACCTAGAATTAGTAAATATAAATGAATTATAATGTGATATCAATTTGTTTGTGATATGTGCTATGAACTCACCATGTGGTTCCTTTTGGAAAGGATTTTACATCGAAGTGTGATGTATGATGAAGTTTACGTTAAGACTTGCCATCTGCCAAAATTTTATACTTACTCTATAAAATTTTGGCAGATGGCAGACTTAACGTTAACTTTACATAAAGCGTGACAAGCGTCTTCTGCATTTCAGGCAAAGCGTTCTTGCCCCATATATCGGGGGTAACAGACATAAATGTGCGAATACTTAAAAAAGCCAATGTAAAGAAAAATTTTCAATCCAACAAAGAAAATCAAGGACTGGTTAAGATCGGTGAAGGACAAATATTACTCCAGTGAGGAAATAGGAATATTAGGAAAAATATTATATTTTTAGGAATAGAATTTATTATGTTATGTTGTAAAATAGTATTTTATTTTTGAACTTTTTCGAACTGATTTGATTTACCTATCTAGTTTACGATTACTTCAAACTTTATATTACGAATAAATATTTATATTTTGAATATATACTACATGTTTTTCTGCTTGCGGCATGAAGTTCCACCGCGCTTACTATTGTGATTATTTACAGTGTACCCGTGGCTGGTCTCAACTTGCGTAAGAAGGGGCTTAGAATTGATAAGGGGCCCTTGAGTACTTTGCTTAAGACAGACTAGGCGGAGAAGTCCTCAACTGTGACACGACGCGGCCAATGGCTAATAGGGAAAGTTTCTGCAGACATGCATTACAGATACGAATAAGACATAGCCAAATACGTACCCGCGGATTAATTGAGGACATGGCGTTAGGCAGCAGTAATGATCTTACTGAATTAAGACTGTGAGAAAGTAAAAATATACTGTAGTTTTAATTCTAGATACTTACAGGCGCCACTCGCATTATGAGTAAAACGGCTGTGTCACTGCGATGAAAATGGTAACGAGAAACCACACCATAAATAGTTATAGTTTATTCACCATGGCAAACCAATTTGAAGAAAATACTGATCATGGACTTCGAATAGAAAGATCCGGCAGGGGAGGAAGAACACGAAAATGTAAGGCTTCCCAGGGCGTCAACTTACGAAATCCTTACCAATATTTAAACACTAATAGAAAAAAAGGGTGCACGTGGAACGTTAAAAAAATCTGTACTTGGAATGTTCAAAATATGTTTAAAGTGGGATAGATACACAACACTATTCAAGAAATAAAAATACTTAATTAATGTGATGGGAATCAGCGATATAAAATGGCCAGGCTCGGGACACTGCTGTGTGGAGGAGCATATATTAGATTCTGTGGGAAATGATATACCACATCACTGGAATGTCGTAGGAGTGATTCTGAGTAAAAATCTCGCTGAAGCTGTGATCAGCGTACTACCTCTCTCCGATAGAGTCGTTCTGATGAAGCTGCAAAGCAGAGCCGTTAATACGAACATCATTTAAATTTACGCTTTAACATCAAAAAATCCAGAAGAGGATATCGAGGATTTCTATGCACTTGTACAAAACGCACTAATTTATACCAAGAAAAACGAGCTTACCACCAATATGGGTGATTATAATGCGAAAGTTGTTGGCAAAAGCAGAATAGTATATGAAGGGAAGACCGACTAATACAATTTTGTCCAGATTTTACCATTACTAACACATGGTTTAGACTTCATCTGAGACGACTTTATACGTGAAAGTCACCTGCAGATACAGCCAAACATATCATCAGAAACCAGATAGATTTTATTCTTATTAACAAAAGATTTAAGAACAAGTTTACTTTGGACACGGCAACACACACTTCCTCATTAACAAAGACGGGAACCTGGCGACAACAGTTAAGGAGAAGATGACCTTAAAAATGTACATCTAAGAACTTTTTTGGAACTACCGAGGTAACCTTCCAGAAATACATTGCGTGATAGGGCCGTCAACCCTTGAAAGCGATTAAGTCAATTGATCAAGCGTTAAATAGCAGTATAGCACAGTAGTGGAACAATTCACCAAAATTGTCAGAAATACATAGAAAGTATGCCAAGAAGGTGCTAGGTAGTCAGTGCTGAAAAGAGTGACACTACCGAGTATTAGGCTTAAGGCATAATTTTAAGTGTTTTCATGTAACTACTCGTTTCTTTTTTAATGTTTGTAAACATTTTAATGTTTTATAGCTCAATTACGTAGCAATATCAAACAAAATGAAAAATTTTATGTGGTGTCTCTAATAATTTGGTCACCCACTGTAGACCTTAATATTAAGAAAACTAAATTCATGTTTGCTACCCGTACAAATTTAGATTCCAGGACACTTATGGCAGCTAGCAAAGAGATTAAAAGCGTCGACAGATTCATTTACCTCGGAACTATCCTAAACTCACAATGGGACGACGCTGAAGAGATTAGATCCAGAATTGAAATCGCACAGTCTACATTTATCAAGTAAAGATCTTTTCTGTGCCACAGTGATCTCAGTTTGGAAACCAAGATGCAGATAGTGAGGTGCTTCATTTTTCCAGTGTTACTATATTAAGTTAAACCCTGGACACTGACACAAGCCACAGAAAAGATGATTGAAGCCTGCGAGTTGTCGATCTATAGGAGGATACTAAAAATATCGTACGTGGACCATGTCACCAACGTTGAGGTCTTACAGCGCATGACAAAATAAAAAAGTCCCTAATTTAGTAACGCAACGTAAGCTTGAGTATCTAATGCCGGATAAAGTATTTGGCATTACGGGACCGGGAGGACGTCGTATCTCGTGGTGAAAAAACCTCTGACAGTGGTTTGAGATGACCTTCACGGAGCTATTCCGCAGAGCAGTCAACAAAACCATGATATTCTTGATAATCGCCAATATCCAGACCGGATAAGGCACTGAAAAAGAAGAAAAAGCACCCGCCTGAGGGTTAAATAATAAAAAACTCTCATCTTTTTTAGATAGAAATTTAAGAAAAATACAGCAGTCGTCTGCATATAATACAACACTCCTTGCAAGTTTACGTGGTTTGTTACAAAGGAAAAAGCATAATATAAACTTCAGCTTTTATTTAAATCAGTATAAAGTACAATATTCACCTCCTCTATGCACATTTTAGCTAAAGTTTCAGAAGGGTCACTCCAAAATTAAGCTTATTAAGATTTACAAACTGTGTAGGATTAAACTGGTAAAATGTGAAGCGACATACGAGTTTCCAGACCTTTGTTAGCTGCTAAGAAGGGTAAATTAAATTCGAAATGTTTTAGCAACCAGCAAACATTCCTTTCTTTGGATATGATTGTTTGAGTAAAAGCAATCAAATGCATGAAAGAGATTATCAAGTTCAAACAAGATGATATATACAATCCAGCGTACATACGAAAATGTTCAGGATTAGTAATATAATACATTTGCTATCTCGTGATAAATATAACTAATTATTAGATAGATAGAATAGAGATAGAAAAATAATTGTATGAGAGGAAATGCATTATAATACATCAACATTTGTTATTCGTTTTATCCTAAACTATATATTGTGCGTTACTATCTATGAAAGTTCATTGTATTTAAAATATATGTGGTGTATCTCTGAAGGTCAAGTAAAAATGTTTTTAATACTATAACCACAAGGTGAAATTAGTGGAAAAATTTTTGTCAAAATTAAAGACATTTGAATGTTTTTTGAGGTTATTTGTCAAAAAAATTACTCGTTGATTTGATTTCTAATCAGATAATGTATTGTTACATAACAATAAGCAAAACTAATATACAGAGTAAGCCACAATATAAAAGCACTTACAAATACTTTGTAAGATGTCAAAAATAAATTAAAAACAAGTTAGGAATTAAATAGGTTATTCTTATATTATTTACAACCTCCACAAATACTAAATTGGTGTTCTGCACACATATTTTGTTCACAATAAACACAAATATGGCGGATTCTTTTATTATTACTTCCTGGACAATAATAACATCCACGATTTCGTTTCTGAGTATTTACAGTAGGTATTTTGACTGGATATCCCAAATAATCACAAATAAATTCCTTTAACTTTTTTGGAAGACGTATATTATTCAATTTTTTAAGGTCTTCAAGGATCTCGAAATATATATATATATATATATATATATATATATATATATATATATATATATATATATATATATATATATACCAAATAGGTAAACTTGAAGACAAAGATGAAAACCTTATTGTAGATCTAAAGAATAAAATAAAAAGATGTAGAGAATACCTGAATAATTTATTTGAAGACAATAGAAACAACTTAAATCAGATAATAAATGCAACTGGGCCAGACATACTGAAAGAAGACGTAGAATACGCCATACGAAACGCTAAAGATGGAAAAGCAAATGGACCCGATGAAATTCCTACAGAACTGTTGAAGCTTTTGAATGATAAATCCGTAACCATAATATTACATCTATTCAATAAAATATACAGTACTGGTATAATACCTTAAGAATGATTGCTGTCTACGTTTGTCACCATACCGAAAAAAACTAAGGCAATGCAATGTTCAGATCATCGAACAATCTCCTTGATGAGTCACCTGCTTAAAATATTTCTTAGAGTCATCCACAACCGAATCTATCAAAAGTTAGATATCGATATTAACGATACACAGATGGGATTCAGAAAAGGATTAGGTACAAGAGAAGCTCTCTTTGCCTTAAATATCCTAACACAGAGATGTCTAGATGTTAACCAAGAGGTGCATGCCTGCTTTATAGACTTTGAAAAGTCTTTGAAGTACGCCACAATCAACTCAAAGAAATCCTGGAAGGTAAGAACATCGACCAGACACAAATATTAACTGACGAATCAGAGCAATATAGAAGCCAAACATCGGACGAAATAGAAATACGTAGAGGAGTACGATAGGGTTGTATATTGTCACCGCTTTTGTTTAATATCTACAGCGAACAAATATGCCAAGAAGCTCTCTCACATGCAAACGAAGGGATAATAGTCAATGGAGAAGTTATCAATAACATTCGATATGCTGACGATACTGTGATAATGGCAAGAACAGTGGAAGATCTACAACATCTAGTTGAAAGTATGAATGAGATATGTAATAACTACGGCATAAGGATAGACGTCAAAAAATAACCAAACCAAACCAAATATATGACCTTCAGTAAGAATCCAATTCATGACACCAGTATCACAATAAACGGTACCCAACTTGAAAAGTAAGCGAATACAAATACTTGGGAACCCTCATTAATGAAACAGGTGACCAAAATCACGAGATAAAAAGACGTATTGAAATTGCCAGGTCTACCTTTATAAAAATGAAAAAATTATTTTGTAATCGTGATATTAGTATTCATCTACGAACTAGAATGTTAAAATGCTATGTATTCAGTACTTTGCTTTACGGTGTTGAGGCATGGACTCTTAAACAGAGGAATATTAAAAATCTTGAAAGCTTTGAGATGTGGTGCTACCGCCGTATACTAAGAATAAGTTGGGTGGATAGAATTACAAATGAAGAGGTAATACGCAGAATAAATAACGATCCAGAAGTTATTATGAATATAAAAAAGAGAAAACTTGAATACTTAGGCCACCTGATGAGAGGACAAAAGTACACGTTCCTACAAAATATAATGCAAGGAAAGATCCAAGGACGCAGAAATCCAGGCCATAGAAGAATGTCCTGGATGATAAATTGTCATCCACGGTAGTGTCACTACAGTAGTGACAGCGCAGTGATCAGTGAACAGTGTAGTAGTGTCTGGGGGCTCGGGAGACTGAGACCTCGGAAGCCCTGAGGAAGGCATCAGAGAGGATGCCGAAAGCTCGGCAAAATGGATATCGACGCGGTTCAACCCGGAAGACTGGTGAGTTTGATATTAATTTTAGTAATAATATTAATCTTAGCTCTAAATTTCATTCTACTAACCGCGGAAACAACCTGTCGCCGCTTCTCCTTCTCCGCCCCCAATTTTCATTTTTCTGTCATATGCAGTTGCCTCTTCTGTCTCTTACCGCGATGTCTCTTGCCGCCATTGCTTCATCAATATCGTTGCGCCAACTTCTCCGCAGTCGTCCATTCTCTCTTTTTTCAGGAGGGATCCATTCGAGTACTCTTCTAGGCCATCTGTACTCTGGCATTTTGTTAACATGTCCGAACCAGATTAATTGTTTCCTTTCTATGTCATCATTGATATTTCTCTCCATTTTTATTTCGTTTCTTATTTGTTCGTTCCTTTGTTTTGGTAACCTTAAATAAATCTATCCCATTTTTTTCTGATTGGTGCAAACTTATCTAAAGCCAACAAGTTCTGCTCAAGTGATTTCATCGTCGAAGCGTAAACGAATTAAAAATAATTTAAAACGGTTTTTGGACATATTGCATATAAATATGGGAACACCAAATTTTTCAGAGCACATATCTACTACTGAAAGATCGGCATCGTTTTAAACTCCAGCAAAATATAATAAGCCAAAAAGGGCTAAAATTCTATCAGCGAGCCAGGAAAAACAGTTGCCATAATTCTATTATGTTGGTGGTATATGTTGCTTCCCTACTTGGAAAGGGTGGATAAAGAACAATATTTTTGTTTTAAAGTTCTGGTACTCTTTATATTTATAGATTCTGTAAATGAAATATAATTATTTCGACCTAATAATTTGGGGCAGTTTCCTTCTCACTCTTGGTCTATAGTGTTTTAATACAAATCAACATCACCCTCTTGTTGCAATTATGTCAAAACAAATATATCTCTAAAATGGTCGTCTAATAAAACATATTCATATAAGAACCACTGGAACCACAATTCTATACCACTGGAATCGTCCTCATAAAGGGCTTTACACATTTTTTTTTTCAACTTAATATAACCGCCAAAAAATTTATTATGTTAATTTTCCCAAAAAATACAAAATCAATGGGTATAACAGAAAATTTACTAAGATGTAAATTGGAGCTAGACGTTCAGATAATAGAACACGTGATGAAGTGTAAATACCTACGTATAATATTATCTAGCTACGAAAATCTTGAAACCTAAGTGAAATATCAAGTGAATAGAGCATACAAAGCCGTAGTTTGTCTGAATGATGCAATATGGCGAAATAAAAATATCGAAAAAAAAAAAAATTTAAGCTAGAATTTACAAAACAGTTATCAGATTAATAATGACATACGTGACAGAAACACGACCTGACACAGAGAGGACAAAAAGAATGTCAGAAATAGCAGAGATAAAAACATAGAGGAAAATTGATAGTAAAACACTATAAGACAGAGCTAGAATTACATACATACGAAGTAAATGCAACGTGGAGAACATTAATGACTGGGTAAGAAATAGACAAATGCAATGGAATGACAACATAAGGCGAATGAAAGCAAATAGAGTAGTAAAGACGGCAAGGTATGCTTCTCCAATAGGAAAACGATCTGTATGAAGACCACGTAAACGATGAAATGAAAACTTACTGGAGGCACATTGAAGAACCGACAGTCATATCTATATAAAAAAGAAAAAGAAGAAAATTATTTTTAAAATTGTTTTAAATTGTCATACATTATATTTCATATAATTTCGGAATATAAACGGAATATATGTATTCCATATATATATTCCGTTTAGAACGAAAATTAGATTTCTATCAGTCTAAGGAGCAAGCTGGGTTTAGGAAAGGTTATGGAACAAATGACCACCTACAAGCACTTAAAATACTAATAGAAAAATGTGTTGAATATAATTAACCACTCACGTTGATTTTCATAGACTTCAAGAAAGCTTTTGATACCGTGGAATTACCGACAGTATTAGGAGCATTAGAACAAAGCCAAGTAGACTATAGATATACAAATTTGATAAAACATATATACAACAACGCAACAGCATCTGTTAACCTCCATAACTTTACCGAAAAATATAGAATTGAGCGAGGAATTAGACAGGGCGATACCATCTCCCCCCAACTATTCACTGCAGCTCTTGAATATGCCTTTAAAAAACCAGATTGAGCTAAAAGGGGAATAAATATTGATGGTGAATACTTAAGCCACTTGCGCTTTGCAGATGATGTTGTCATTACAGCCGAGAGTTTAAATGAAGCTCACAAAATGATGGAAGAACTAAAACAGGCAATAGAACAAATAGGCCTGAACATAAACTTTGAAAAAACAAAATACATGACCAATTTAGTTCCAAGTGATGTTATGAGGGTAGATGGGAAGGAAGTACACCAGGTCTTTAGCTATATCCATTTAGGGCATGAAATTAGAATAAAAAAAGACAATCAAACTTGTGAGATCCAGCGTCGCATAGGCTTGGGATGGGCCGCATTTGGCAAGATGCGAGATATTCTAAAAGGAACGCTACCGATTTACTTGAAGAAAAAGGTTTACAACCAATGCATGCTGCCAGTAATAAGATATGGTTACGAAACAATAACTTTAACCAAACGTTCTGCAAATAAATTGAGAGTAACCCCAAGAAAAATGGAAAGAGCAATGTTGGGAATAACTAGAAGAGATATGGTACCAAATAAGATAGTGAGAGAGAGGACAAAAGAGACAGATGTCATAGAAAAAATTGCACAAGCCAAATGGATATGAGCTGGACATATAGCACGTTTAAATGATAATAGGTAAACCAAAAGACTTATAGAATGGAGACCTAGAGAAGACAAAAGACACCGAGGCAGACCACCAAAAAGATAGATGGACGACTTGAGAAAAACAGTCGGAAATTGGATACAGAAGGCGCCAGATAGAGAACAGTGCAAGAGGTTGAGGAATTATTCAATATTATACAGAGTGGCCCAAAAGTCTGGAAACGGCTAATTATCTCGTAAATTGCTAGTTATAATTGTACAAAATTTAAGGTACACCTATTTTGGGATACGGAGATTCCGTATTTAATATTTGCAATGTTGCCAGATTTGCCGTTTCTCTTATATTATTAGTAACTTTGGTTTTTCAAATTCATCACCCTGTATATTCAGTCATTATTGGAATCTCCTATTTAATACTAGTTTAACCATATGTAACACTTATGATTTTATGTAGTTTGTAAGATCTTAAATACATAAAACATAAAGTCTGGCAACGCCTTATTGGCTTAATAATTTTTTTAATACTAACTATTTTTAACTACATTAAAATGTAACATTTGATAGATTACAACATTTTTTAACATAATGGTTACTTTATCAAGTGTTCAAAATGTGCTCCATGTGAGTTGATGTAAGTAATCGATGGTAGAATGCGTCTACCACATTTTTCCATGATTGTCTAGAAATTATTCGAGATCCATTGATATTTCGTTGCCTCAGTTCTGCAAGACATGATGGTTTAATTTTGTAAACTTAATTTTTCAAGTATACCTAATAAAAATAATCCTTAATCAATTCTACCTCGTCTACCAATCTATCGTCCGGGAAATTTACTTACTTACTTACTCCGTGGCGTTACAACCCTTTGTATGTTTTAGCCGATTCGACAACATGCCTCCACTGTTTTCTGTCTCGAGCAACCTCCATCCAATTCTTAACGCCCATAGTGCTTAGGTCTCCTGCTACGTTATCTCGCCACCGGAGACAAGGGCGTCAGCGTAGTCTCCTTCCACTTGGGACTTCCTCCCACACCAGTGTTACTGTTCGTTCGTCAGAATGTCTTCTGAGGTGTTCTGTCCATTGGAGTCTTCTGGACTTTATTTCTTGTATGATGTTGGAGTCTGGGTAAAGTTCTTCGAGCTCTTTGTTAGTTCTTCTCCTATATTGTCCTGATGGTTCATCCATCACAAAACCAAAGGTCTTGCTTAGGATTTTTTTTCCCAAACACATAGTCTCTCTTCGTTTGCCTTTGTTATTGTCCACGTTTTGCTTCCATACATCACAACGGGTCGTATGATTGTTTTATAGACCTGTATCTTCGTACGTCGTGTTAGTTGTTTTGATTTTATAAGGTTTTGGAGGGCAAAAAGACATCTGTTGCCAGCCTGAATCCTATTGTTTATTTCTTGTGATCCGTTATTGTCTTTAGTTATTGTTGTTCCAAGATACTTGAATTCTCTAACGCGCTCAAAGTTAAAGTCATCGATGGTGATGTTCTGACCGATTCTGTCTCTGCTTTGGTTATTGCGGCTCATTTACATATATTTCGTCTTGTTTTCGTTGATTTGGAGCTACATCTTCTCTGCTTTCTTCTCGAACCTCACAAAAGTCTCCTTCGTCCTTAATCGTATGATTCCTATTAGATTGATATCGTCTGCAAATGCCAGTAGTAAGTTTGGTCCTTCTCGATGAATTACTGTATTACTGCACATCTGATTATGTGCTCCAGAGCTAAGTTGAAGAGTTGTGGTGAAAGTTCATCTCCCTGTTTTAGCAGATTGTTTCGACACAATTTAAGGTACTAAAGTGACTTAAATCCACACTGAATGCGTGAAAACCAAACTCAAAGAGCACAAAAATTAAATGTATAGTCAGGTATAATAGGTACTCAGTTAATTGGGCCACTTTTTATCGAATGAAATTTAACTTCAGATAGTTACGAAATGTTATTTAGAAATGAAATTGTACCTAGAGTGATAAAATTGTTTGGTGCCAATTTTAATTAGATATGGGCAAGATGGAGCTTCAGCTCATTTTGGGGTAAATGCTCGGAGTTATTTAAAAAAGATATTTCCAGAACGATGGATCGGTAGACGAGGTAGAATTGAATGGTCTGCACGTTCACCTGATTTCAATCCTGAAGATTATTTTTATTGGGGATACTTGAAAAATTCAGTTTACAAAACTAAACCAGCAAGTCTTGCAGAACTAAGGCAACGAAAAATCGATGAATCTCGAATAAATTCTAGACAATCATGGAAAAATGTGGTAGACGCATTCTACCATCGATTAGGGTACTGTCAACTCACAAATGGAGCACATTTTGAACACTTGATAAAGTAAGCATTGTGTTAAAAATGTTGTAATCTATCAATTGTTACGTTTTAATGTAGTTAAAAATAGTTAATATTAAAAAATTTATTGAGACAATTAGGCGTAGCCAGACTTCTGTTTTATGTATTTAAGACCTTCCAGACTACATAAAATCATAAATGGTTGAATATATGGTTGAACTCTTATTTAAAAGGAGATTCCAATAATGAGTGAATATACAGGGCGATGAATTTAAAAAATCATAGGCACTAATAATGTATATTAATTATTCAGGGATTACGCCTTATTTCATTAGAAAAAGCCTATCAGCTTCGTCTAACTACGAAATACTCAGTATCATCTGCATTTCAACAAATGACTTGAGGTTTCATTCTCCCTAACAAGCAGCTTTGTGTCGGCGTTTGTACAACACCGCAATTTATTTTCTTTGAAGAAAATAAAATGACAAAAGTGGTTGGACGACCAGTAAAAGAAAATTAAATTAACGACAGAAATGACAGAACGTTGAAAACACAATAATTAATTAGAGTCTTGGAAGTTTTCTTAAAGACGTTACACATTCTTTAAGAATTTGTAATTTGTTCGGTAATTTAATGGACTTAATGGTCTATGAGATACTTTTAACTGAAAACAAAAGAGCACGTTCCTTAAAATATGCAAAACTAAATGTTGAAGGTAATATTATAGCACAACCAAATTTTAAATGTTATTTATATTAATTCGAATAACATATAAAAATAGAGTATTGAACGGTATGGTTGTGTCCGAGAAGTTCCTATCAGTCAAGTAGTAGTGTAATTAAGTTAAGTTTAATTAATTATTTATCGCCAGTGATGTCAGACGATACAAAGTCATAGGTCATCAAATTTTCCGAAGTCAAAATATTTAAATGAGCTTGTATTTTTATTATTTATAAAGGAACAGTTATTTTTAAAACATTTCCTATTCAGACGCCAACTAAAGTTCAGAAAAGTCTTTTTTTATTTACAAAAAAACCCACTTTAACCTAATAAAGTTATTAGCTGAACGGTAACAAGTAATTACACGTTTCTTATTTAATCTTTTAAAACGAAAGTAGTTTATCAATATTGTTATTTGAGTTTAAAATATCTTTAAGATTGTTTAGTATATGGTATTTAATTCTATGGATATTGAATTTTTCGCACTTTTCCCCTAGCACATGTTTTACTGTAAGGGGTGAACCGCACTGATCACAAATTGGGCGTTCTACTTTTTTAAACACATGTTCATGGGAAAAATGGCTACGTAGTACTTACTGCGTAAGTCTTAAACGGGAAAAGGTCATTTGCTTTCGTCTAGATACATCGGGTGGTTGCCATGGTCCAATTTTAGTTTTTATTTCCTGAAGCTTTCACGGTGTTGATTTCCATTTAATGTTCCAGATCCCGGAAATATGTTTTATAAAGCAGCTTTTTAGATCCATACTAACAGATTGGAGAGATATTTGGGTACTGTTATCATTTATGGCGTTTATCATTTATTCTTTGGCGTTTTGGTAGCTGCTTCATTACCTGCTATTCCAACGTGTGATGGGACCCAGAGAAACTTGATACATATATCTTTAGTATGTAATTTATTTAGTTTTTCCTTTATTAGTAAAGCTACTGGATGCTAGGTGTATATTTTCTTGATTAGGTGTAGTGATGACATAGAATCTGTCACGATTAACATTTTGTTCACCTTATTCGCATTTGCATGTAGTAATGCTTGGTAGATTGCATAAAGTTCTCCTGTAAATATGGTTGCAGTATCTGGAAATTTATGTTTGAGAATCTCTGTGTTGTTAATTATTGCCACCCCAACTCCATTTTCAGTTTTAGATGCATCTGTGTAGTATATTGTGTAATCGGAATATGAGTTGATTTGTGAAGTGTTGTATGATAATAATGGGGTTAGTGTTATTTTTTGGAATTGTAATAGGCTATCGTTGAGTATTGGAATAATTTACAGTCCAAGGTGGACATAAAGATATATTTTTGTATTGATATAAGGATGTAAATTGCTTCCAGTTAAGTAGTTTCATTGCATAATGGATTCTGTGGTAATATGAAAGATTTAAATTGGACGAGTCATTCATCAAACATATGTTTAAAATATTGTTTATTGAAATTCTCGGCCATATTCTGAGAGAAAAAAATATGCAATTCCTCAACTAATCATTTAGGGAATGATTGAAGGCAAGAGTGGAGTAGGTCGCAAACAAATGTCATGGCTACGAAACATAAAGAACTGGACAGGCATAAATAACACTGGCGATCTTTTGCATGCCGCAAAAGACAGACGTTTGGGGTTAAGATAATTCGCTAATGCACTATAGTTGCACGGCACTATAAGAAGAAGAAGGAATTATTTTATTTACATGTATATTATAATCGTAGTTTAGGGTTAACAGCTGTCTTCTCCTTAACGTCCCCTATCAAGTCCCCTTGACGTTGGCGATTAACATGGCGAAACTGTCTCTGTCTCGAGCTATTCTAAAGAGTTGCTCAGCTTTCTTTATTCCTGTCCACTCTCTGATATTCTTCAACCAAGAGGCCTGCTTTCTACCAATTCCTCTGCGTCCTTCGATTTTACCCATCATAATAAGTTGAAGAATATTATATCGGTCTCCCCTTACTACGTGTCCAAAATAGGCCATCTTTCTACATTTGATGTTATCAAGCAGCTCGCGAGCAGCATTTGCTCTCTCAAGGACTGCCACATTTGTCAGCATAGCCGTCCATGGAATTTTTAGTATACGTCTGTGCAGCCACATTTCAAAGGCCTCCAGACGATTAATGGTGGATATTTTTAATGTCCATGCTTCGACACCGTATAAGAGGACTAACCAAATGTAGCATTTAACCATACGCTTTCGAAGTTGAAGTTTCAAGTTATCATTACAGAAGAATGACCTCATTTTTAAAAATGTCGTGCGGGCTATCTCGATTCTACATTGTATCTCTTGATCTGGATCTAGTTGTTCAGTAATATGGCAACCAAGATATTTAAAACTGGACACTCTTTGAATTATATGACCATCAACATATAATCGTGCATCTTGATGTGCTAAACGGCTAAACACCATGTGTTTTGTTTTTGAACAGTTTATGTTTAGGCCAAACTCTCTTCCCACTGTATCAATGGCATTTAAAAGGCATTGTAATACATTCATGTCATCACTTAAAATAACTGTATCGTCTGCATATCTGATTGTATTTATCAGAATTCCATTAACTTTCACGCCCTATTCCAAATTATGCAGCGCTTCTTTAAATATTCTATCTGAATATAAATTAAATAACAGTGGGGATAGTATACAACCCTATCTGACACCTCTTTGTATTTTACATATTTCTGTTGATTTTCCGTTTATGCAAGCTGTCGCTGTTTGACGCCAGTATAACTTTTCTATGAATCGTATGTCTTGACTATCAACTCCTTTATCTTTTAATATTGTAATTAATTTGCGATGCTGTACTCGATCAAAGGCCTTTTCATAGTTAATAAATACAGCAAAACATCTTTCCTTTGATCTTGATATTTCTGAAAAAATACATTTAGTGCAAAGAGGGCGTCCCGAGTTCCCAGTCCATTTCTGAAGCCAAATTGTGTTTCATCCTGATCTTCTTCACATTTACCTCTGATTCTACTGTGGATGATGCGTAGACAAAGCTTAAGCGTGAGTTCAACTATTTCAGCTTGTTAGCTATTTATCGAAGTTGTTCTGTAATGCACCAATTATAATCATTAGGGAGGTGTTATTTAACGTATCCAAAGGTTTTAACGTTGTTTTGCTGGCAAAGGCATATGCTACACATCCGTAATCCATCTTGGAACGAACTAAGGATCTATATAATATGAGCAGTGTTTTACCATCAGCACCCCAAGTTCAGTGAGCTAGGTACCTTAAAAAATTAAGACCATTTCGACATGAAAGAACTAACTGCTGAATATGACTTCTCCAATTTAATTGTTGATCATATATAATTCCTAGGAAATTTATTTCGTTTGTATAGGAAATATTTTGATTCTCAGATTTGGTTTATCCTCGACATGTTTGTTTAAAAATAGTATACATTTGGTTTTACTGGAACAAAAACTAAAACCAGACCTTAGGGGCCAATTTACTAGTTTATTTAAGTGTTCTTTTAATAATGATGTCATATTATTAACATTCTTGCCTTTGATGTAAAGAATCAGGTAATATATTATTATATTACCAGATTATAGGATAATCGATAATTGTGGGATTCCATTTTGTCGTCTCCTAATATAAAATATAGCACTGTTTGCTCGGACTTGAAATATTTGAGTTAAAAATTGCTTATGTTGGTTAAAATATGTCCCTAATATCCCAGCTTTTTTAGAATGTTTAATATACGATATTTTTATACTGTGTCAAATGCTTTAGTTATGTCAAAGTAGATTGCCATACATTTTTGGTTATTTTAAGAGCTTCGTGAATAGCGTTTTCCAGATCGATAATGTTGTCGTTTGTAGATCTACCTGGTCTAAATCCAGCTTGTTTGATGATAAGTTGATCATTGTGTTCAAAGGTCCATATTGTCCAGGTGTCTTTTAAGACCTTTATCAATGTCTGTTTTGCTTTGCAATTTTTAGAAAGCACAGATTAAAGAGGAAATCTGTTTACGGTTTTATTGTCATATGTCGCTATTGCGTCCGTATAGAAGCCATTTTAGTGTTGCTTCTTAAAAGACATAAAATATTGATCTTTCACGTTGAGAACACCTTTGAATAACTGTTCTGATGAGACCTATTAGGTCGAAATACGTATCAACAGATACAAAGGCGTTGTTTGCGTGAAATCAATTATTTGCTGTCTTTTCACTTTGTCCGCATTAATATTTTGTTAACTATTTTTTCCATAAGTTTACACGAGGAACATGTTAATGAGGTAGGACGATATGAATCTGGGTGTAATTTATCTTTGTTTGGTTGAATAATCGGGATAACGATGGCATTTTTCCATATTTTATGGATTTCTTGGCCAAATAATATTAAAAATTTTTACCAGGAACTCTCTTGCTACTATGGGAAGTTTTTTAATAAATTGTATAGCTATATCATCTGGACCTGATGAAGTGTCTTTCATGCTATTAAGTGCTTCTTGAAACTCATCATAACTAAGGCGTGTATTTATTGGGTTAAAATCGTCAGAAAGTGTAATAGGTACTGCCTCCTCCTTTTGTTTGGCTGGATGAGAAATTTTGATAGGTGTCAGCTAGTATATAGCATTTACTATAGACTGTGGGCAGTTAGTAACGTTCTTTCTTTCTCCAGAATTTGTTGGTAGGTGTGCTGTCCTGTAATTTTTTTAATTTTTTTTCAAACGGATGATATATCTGTACTGCTGCTTATGCCCGATATGTATTTGTATCATAGTTCTTGTTTGCTTTTTTATGATGCTTCTGACTTCAGCTTTACATTTTTAGTACTTTGTTAATAGGTCAATACTTTTGTACTTTTTGTATCGGTTCCAAATTGTTTTACTTAATTTAAGTGAGTGTGCCATCAGTGGAGTCTGAAATTTTAATCTGATTCATTCTGTCTGGTACAATCGATTTGGGTGAGCAGCGAAGATTCACATATATGGTGAAATTAATGGCGGAAAATGTTCCCGAATCCATATTGAATTTTGTTGGAAAGCCGTCGTTAAGTAGGCATAGTTTCATAGTGTTAAAAACGTTTAATAAGAAAGTTTTTAATTTATGCAATATAATCTGAAGTTTCCATAAATTCCCTACTCAGTGTAGCAAATCGATAGTTATACTCAAGCTCAAGAAAGTTAGTTGTTTAGTTAGCACAAAGTGTACCTTGTACTAATTACGTAATTTTTAGAAAATATCGATATCATTGCAGTTAGAGTCACATTCATTATTGGACGTAAAGCTGGTAAGTTAGTCAGCGTCTATAGAATTTAATATTGGTTTTAGCTTTTTCATTATTATTGTAATACGATTTTTATGCGATCAATTGGATACAGTTTGGTATATTTGTGTAAGATCGTCGGGGAGAGAATAAATGTTAATATGGCAAATAAAAAAGAATTCCTACATGTAATTGCCTCTTAATTATTTTCTTGTTTAGAAGCTTAAAATCACAATAATTTTGAGAAGGTATGTTACAATATTTAACATAAACTTTTTAGTTGTTAAATGATTTATTATGTTTAATTTAACAAAAAATAATTATTTGGAAGATAACTGCATTGGATGAATACGTAAATAAAGTGTAACTTACTCATTAAATTAGTTCAATTATCGTACAATATCTTAGAGTGGAAACTTTAGTTTTGAGACTTATTTATTAGACACTTGTATCTTTCCACGGTAGTTCGTTATCTAATTTCAATTTAGCATATTAAGGGTAATGAGAACCGTTCTATCTATAAACGGTTAACTACACATCTTCTAATTGCATAATTATCTAGTGAAGTGCTTGAACAAAATTGTTGTTGCTGTTTCGATAAGCGGTTGAGGAGAGAATGAATGTTGGTGGTGAAATTATAAACTTCTTTGAGATAATCACTACTCCCAAAGGAATTTTCTACGAAGGCAATTGTTTGTAATGCGGATAACAGAAATTTTTCTGAGTTAGCACAAGTTAGTTTTTCAGTACTTCGATGGACAGATAGATTAAATTTACCAATTTCTATGTTATCAGTTTTTGATTTCTTTTTAGGATCTGATTTAGGAGTTACGTAGGATGTTGTGTTTGGTGTGTTATTATAGTTTAAGTTTATGGGGCTTGCGGTATCCAGTAAAAAAAGTAATTTAGGACATTTTCCAGTGGAATGAGTTCTTTTTATGCCAGAGTTAAAAGGGTCAAATATCGGTATAAGAAACTGTTCATTTGGGATTGTTATGTCAGTAGGTGGATTATTTGAAAATATTTCTTCTTCTGAGGAGGTTGAAAGAGGAGAGAGGAGTTTTATTTGGAAGGGAATTGCTAGATATTTTTAAAGGGTTGGGACAGGAGTCTGCAATATATCCAGATTGCGTACATGAGTTTGTCCGAAATAATTAAGATCCTATAATTTGTATTTTAATACAAGATTACAATTAATGTATTTAACTCAAAGAATTATTTAGCTGGTATCACAAAGATTGAGCGTCGAAAACTAAATATGTGAGCATATTCGTCTTCCGGTGAACTACATCGAATAAGCGAGATAAGAAAAACAAGTTGTAATCCATCTTTGCAGGTGTAATAAGTCTGCGAATATATAATATTTGATTTTTATTAGAAATAGTCGATCATCTTGATCAAAATTTATGTATTCGAGAATTTAACCTTATATCAGTCTAATAGAATTCTGCCAAAAAAAGAATATGGTAATTACCAACACTTCGTTCCATCTTCCTAAGAGAAGACTATATACAATAACGTCTCCTTCACATACAGAAAACCACAGATAGACTTTATACTCGTAAATAGTAGATATAAAAACTTTATAACCTCAGCTAAAACTTATCCTGGAGCAGATGTTAACTCAGACCACAATCCGTTAGTGGCTGACATGAAAATAAAATAAAAAAGAATTGAACTCAGAAAACAACAACCAAAAACTAATGTAATAATGCTACAAAACAAAGAAATAAAAAACGAATTATAAAATAATGTGAACGTTAATATGCAAAAAACACTAACTGACAAGAAACGAATTATAGATGTTAATAAAAAGTGGTGTAATATAAAAAAAACACCTTAATGAAACCAGCTCAAGAAAGTTTGATAGATCTATAAAGTTTAATCATATATGTTCGTAGATTTTCGACAAGCGTACGACAGCATTAAAATGCATCAGATGTGCAATGCAATGGCAGAACTTTTAATTCCAAAAAAACTTATCTAGCTCGTTAAGTTATGTGTAAATTGCTGTAGATCCAAAGTACGGATAGGTAACAAATTTTCAGAATCTTTCGAAATAAGCAGTGGCCTAAAACAAAGAGATACACTGTCACCTCTTATAAAAATGGAAACAATGTTTGTTAATCGATACCTTTCTTTGGAGCTGAGGATTAGAACCTTAAGATGCTACGTGTTTTCGACATTAACTACCACATTTCTTGTTCTTTGAACCCGGTATCTGGCAACACCAAAAATAGATGTCGAAAAATTATTTTATTGTATACATAATCTCATATAACACTCAATAACACCCTGAGGTACAAAAAAACCGAAAGGAGACAGGGAAAGTGGTTTTTGAATCCGTTGCCTAGAAGCAACATTGCCAGTCAAGAAACACTATTTGGTACTAACTTCACTAATGAAGAACTCAAAATTTTGTTAATCATAAATAAAGAACTGTTTAACTAAAGGACATTTTATTTATTTAATAAAAAAAATTAACTTATAATAGAGTGCCTAATACTAAAAAATTATAAATATAGGCCTAATTCTAACGGTGAAATGATAAAAAACAATTTTTGTTCGGTGTAAAACAAAGCCGCATGTTACATTTTTCACACTGCACAGTTGTATAGCCAGTTTTACAAAATCTGCATCTTCCTTTAGCGGTATAAAGTGGCCAGTGACCTAACGCATCTCTTCTGGTAGCATCATCAGGTCTTACAGTAAGAGGATGGCGAATAATGTTATCTGTATTTTCCATACTTGATGGACGGCCTCGCTTTACTTTGTGCTTTCCAGTATTGGACAACGACCTAGCTAGTTCCATTCTAAACTTCTTGAGAGACATAAAATTTATATTATTGGCTTTACTGTCATTTTGATGTAATATCCATGCATTTATAATACAGACATCTAAGAGCCAGGTAACTATTGGAAAATACCATCTTTTACTACGACTTGGACTTCTGTAGAGACCCAATAAAGAGTTAGCTTTATCCACTCCACCCATGTGTTTATTATATTGAGTGATTAGATTTGGGCATGGCACATTTACTTTTCTTTTATGTTCTTTAGAATACCTTTGTACGTGATTGACTGGCTCAATCCCACAACCAGTACTAGCCAGAAGTACACATTTGTTATCTGCCCATTTTACAACTATAATATTCTTTTGTTCATCGCATTTATAAACATAGGAACCCCTGCCACGTTTTAGCAAAACCTTATCAGTATCCAAGATGCAACCTGCTATTCTATTTGAGCGAATAGTGCCCAAGCTAAGGATATTATACTTCTTCAAGTAATGAAATAATCTCAAACTGGAAAACCAATTGTCACAAAAAATCATTGAATTCTGGGGGGCCTCTAATGTTTTACATAGTGCAATCACTGAAGCTGCACCGACACCCAAGGATTGTTCTTCTTCAGAAATCTGATTGATAGTTCCCTGTAGTTGTGAAAACGTCGAAGCTCCTTGGTAAGGAATGAAATCGGCAATATATCCTGAAACACCTGCCCTTACAAAGAACTTGTAACCCCATTTATGAGGCTTATTTTGTATGTATTGTCGTAAATTGCCACAGTATGTACCTTTGTAGGCAACCATAGCCTCATCTATAGAATATTGGATTTCGAACTGATACTTATAACAATTTGTAGAAATATGATCTAAAAAGGGACGAATTTTGAAATGGCGGTCTTTCGTTTCTGAAGTTGCTTCTAAATTATCATTGAAATGGATCATTGTTCTCAGTTTTTAAAATTTTTTTAGGGACATAACATCAGCAACAAGAGGAATTCTTGAAGAAGTGGCCCAATAATCTTCTATTGCTGGCAGCTGTATTACCCCCATAAAAATCAAAATGGAGAAAAAGTCTGTTATTTCGGAAGTATTTGTGTTGACACTTACCCCAGTTTTTTGCGTACTGTATAAATTCGTCTGGTATACAATATTCTCTATTAGATTTAGTGAAAAAAACCTCGTAAAATACTCAAGCGGCAAGGCTACCTCTACTGCATTATTGTCTATAGTTGGATTTTCGAATGGAGTGGTTTCTATGTCACTTTCAGACCAGTTATAATATACTGACTCCACTACTTTTTTACGTTTTCTTGGTGGTTCTTCATGCTCGTCTTCTTCATTCGTTTGATTAGCCTCCTCTTCAGTTAGCAGTTGATGATTATGAGGTTCATCATTTTCATCTGATTATACGGTAATTTCATTTACATTGATGTTTTCAATTTCTTCATCATACTCCTCCGTGTCAGACAAATCAGAGAGATTAGGGTTGACAGGAACAATACACGACATTTTCGTCTTTTTTCCATAAAAGGATGTAGTTGATATTTCATTTAAATTTTTCATAGTAAAATCTTATACTGAAAAAAAAACTCAATTACTCAACTGATAATGTTGCTTGAGAGCCACATGATTTTTATTTAACAAAATAATATGATTACTACCGTATACAGCAAGAAATAACAGAGAGATACACTCAAACAACCTTTGTTTATATACCAAGTAAAAATCCAACCTCAGAATACTCCTAACAAACGTTTGGTAACAAAAATTATGACACACTCATATACACGTAGATCTCTACTGGTATCCTCTGTAGTAAAATTATTTTTTTCAAATATCTCTAGTGAATGTTAGATGTCGCGACAAGTTTTATATAACTAACACGACTTGTTGCTTACAATTATCATTATCAGATAACGGCTATATATAGTAGAAATTGATTTAGGGGCTTATAAAAACGATGTTGCCTGAGAGCATCAAAACCAGATACGGGTTAAAACCCTCCCATTTGTCCCTAATTTTAATTTTACTATTAACTTTATTATCAAACCATGGTATGTTACTTTTGATCTGCTTTGTTTGAATAAGTGCTATTTTATTTATGACAGTCTGACTGTTTGATAAGATTTCATTTTAAATGGTATTGACTTGAGTACAATTTAAATCCCAATCACACGAAAGTAAATTCAGTTGGATTTGATATATTTTTTCCTCGTTAAGACATCTGTAACGTTTACTAGACACATTAAAATTTTGAAAGCTAGTACTAAAACTGACCGATATTATTGAATGATCACTCAACTTGGGAGTTGAATGAACAATATAATTAACCAGATCAATATTAACAAGAACATAATCAATTACGGTATCACTAAAATTCGTAATTCTAGTAGATTCCTCTACTAACTGCTTAATGCCACGTTGTAAAAACATTACTTTAATTTTCTGGGTGTAGAAGCTAGTACTTAAAAAATCCAAATTAAAATCACCAAACAAAATACAATTGACGTTACTTTTAAACAATGCATCAAAAATATGCTCTAAGTTATCTGAAAATACTGCATCAGAACTAGAATGTAATTCATTACTATTTAACTGGGACTAAGCCATAATTAAAGGTTAAAATACGTTTATTGACATTTTAATTTTTACTTCGGAAATCGTTCTCAAAATACAAAAACAATAAAAAATATCTTTTTTTTAGAACGATTTCCGAAGTGGAAATTAAAACGTCAATAAACGTATTTTAACCTTTAATTATGACGTAGTCCCAGTTAAATAGTAATTAATTTAAAATGGTACAAGAAAATAGCTTCAGAACAATAAATACATGCCACCCAAAACAGTCTTGTAAGAAACAATATGTACTTTAATAAATTTACACCCAAAATTATCTTCTTTAACAAAAGTTTTAGCAACAGTACACTATACTTTAGCGCCAGTACTCCACTACAACGTGAAGTACGCCAGGGGAACACCATTTTGCCGAAACTGTTTACTACGCTTTTGGAATATATATGTAAAAGGGCAAAACTGACCGACAAGGGCATAAACATAAACGGGGAGAAGCTTAGCCATCTAAGGTTTGCAGATGATATTGTACTAATAGCTGATAGGATAGATAAGGCCAAAGAACTTTTAAATCAGCTCTACCTTTCCTCGCTAGAAGGGGGATTGAAAATAAATATATCTCAAACTCAGATGATAACAAATCTTGTAGTCAGCGACGATATATGCGTAGAAAGAAGATCCATAGATAAGGCCTATGGCCTATAAATACCTAGGTCATGAGATCCGCATAGGAAAAGATAACCAAACCGTTCAGCTTCTCCGTCGTATAAGACTGACTTGGGCAGCCTTCGGCAAGCTAAACCATATTTTCAAATCGTCTGATATAAAGGGCGTTCCATATTGAAATTTAGTTTTTAAATGATCCTTATGCCGATCCTGTGTAACTGTATGAAGTCGTACCACTACCGTCGCTACATAGAATCGTGCGGATTTTTAGAGAATTCATTGTCAGAAGCCATGGCGCAGTGGTCTAGTGAACAACGTTCTTATATGCTGGAGGCATACTTTAAAAGCGATAATTCATTCACCATAGCTCGTCGTCGGTTTTGTGAACATTATAATATTCGCCACATAGCTGATGCGCCATCAGCTCCCTTAGTAAAATTGTGGATGAATAAATTCCGTGAAACTGGTTCTGTGACAAATAGGAAGCCCTCTGGTCAGACAAAACGTGTTAGAACACCTGCGAATATTCGCAGAGTCGAACGAGCTGTAAATAAAAATCCTAGAAAATCTCTTCGGAAACATGCACAGGAACTAAATTTATCCCGCACTAGTTTGCACCGTATTTTACACCAAGATCTTCACTTTCATCCTTATAAAATTCAGATAACCCAACTTTTAAAGCCGACAGACTACGAAAAGAGGCGCATATTCTGCAAAACCATAATGAACCAGTTTTGGGATGATGGAGATGTGGAGAACATTATTTTCAGTGACGAAGCACACTTCCATTTAGATGGAAACGTCAATAAGCAGGATTCACGATACTGGGCTATTAAGAATCAACGACAATTACACCAGAAGCAACTTCATTCTAAAAAAGTAACCGTGTGGTGTGGCATGTCTACACACGGAATATTTAGGCCATATTTCTTTGAGGATGCAAATGAACGCAATTTAAGTGTAACCAAGCAGTATATCGACATGGTAAGAAATTTTTTGCGTCCCGAACTACAGAATGTTCCGGGTTATAATGAAGACGGCACCCGGTCTCAACAAGATGGTGCCACACCACATACAGCCATTCTTTCAATGAATGCGGTTAGATAATTGTTTCCAGGCACCGCGATCGCATTAAGCGGTGATATACCCTTTCCGCCACGATCTCCTGATCTAACTCCGCTGGAATTTTTTTTGTGAGGGTACCTAAAGAGTGTGGTATATACTGACCCCCCAGCAACTACAGCACAGTTAAAACAACGTATTTGAGACGCTATTGGGAACATTCCTGTGAATATATTTCAACGAAGTTATGCAACGAAGTTTAAAGGCATTTTATTTAAACATTAAAATCCGCATGTCCTTTGATTTCAAATTTTTAATTAGATTTATTTTAACATGTAGAGTAACGAAGTTTCATTTATTCAAAACTAAATTCCATCACGGAACACCCTTTACTAATATGTCTTAAAAGAAAAATCTTTAATCAGTGTGTTTCGTCAGTGTTGACTTACGGTGCGGAAACGTTGACCATGACAAGGAGAACAGTTCAAAAGATCCGTGTGTGTCAAAGGGCGATGGAGCGTGCTATGTTGGGCGTTTCACTACAGGACAAGATACCAAATCGCCAGCTACGACAAAGAACAGGAGAGGCTGATACAGTAGAGAGAATAGCAACACTGAAATGGAACTGGGCAGGTCACGTGGCTCGAATGACAGATAATAGATGGACAAAGCGGATACTAGAATGGAGACCAAGAGATTATGCCTACCGAAGCAGAGGTCGTCCACCAACACGTTGGACTGACGATCTAAAACGTTGTCATAGGAATTGGATTCAAGAGGCACAACATCGAAATAGATGGAAAATTATGAGGGAATTCTATGTCCAGCAGTGGATAAACGAAGATTGAATGATAATGATGATACTTAAGGTTATTCTGAACATATAGTAGAACACCCCCTGTAGATCTTTTAGATGAATTGCAGCGTATCACTTTATACCCACACAAAGCAATTTCGAAGTTGTATTCCACCAAAAATATTGTTTTCAGTAAGTAGATTAAAAATTTTACCCACCGAGGATACTCCATCATATGACTGATAGTTGAACTTTTTTGACAACAGACAAGCTATTTTAAAGTGAAATACGTTCAAAAATGTGTAAATTTTATTTATTGTGTTTACATACGTTGATAAAAATAAAATATATTTGCTTATATTTTCCTTTAACTAATATTTACTTTATTATACAACAAAAAATGAGAAGTCTACATCAGCAACTAAATTTACTTTGTTGTTTTAGTTTTTACTTGACACAGAGTCTGGTAATAAGCTTTGCATAGCTTTATCTGTCGGCTTCTGTGTCAGAGTAATAATTAGGAGCATATCTAATTAAAATGCAAATTGTGGTGTACATACTGTGGTGTACACTTCACACTAAAATATTATTTGACAAAATTAACGTAATTAGCCTAGTTTATAATAAGTTAACTTTACCAGATTTTTTTGTTTGTATTATGCTCCAGTCAACAGAGACTAAAATGCCACTTTTTCTCTAAAAACATACGAACAAGTTGAATTTTGTCACCCCAAAAATGATTTAAAAAAGTTTACCACTTTTACCCTCAGGCTTCCTCCTAAAACTCCTAAACCTTAGAAAGCAGTAGTTGTTCCTTACTTTATTTCAAGTTATGTGCAAGCTATTATAAAAAAACTGTATTTTACTAAACGTTTAACAATAATAATACCTACAATTTAAATATATTAATTAAACAAAAACATAATATTATATAATTAATTCTGACATTTTGCATAAATAATGTGCTTTTTAATTTGCTTATTACATGTTTGCCAAATACCTTTTTTCTGCAAATATTACATGATTCACATGGTCGATTTTTTCACATTTAATGTTTCTTTCACTGCGTTCTCTTATTATTTACAGTACTTTTATCTACCGTCGAATGTTCGGGTGCTTAAGAAATTTAAACATTTCTGTAGTCCGCTTTTTGTTTTACAAATTCTGCTCGATGTTCGACAATATTTTACAGAATAAAATCGTGGCGCGATAGGGTTTTCTTTGTTACTTCTTTATATACAATCCACGAATTAATTGCTGCCAAATTCAACACGTTGTAGAACACAGTCACAGGCCACTTTTGACTACAGGCTCTCACTGTGCTATATTTGCGTGCCATTTGATTGACTATATCAACACCAAATTTTGTTGCGTTGTAAAAAGCAATTATTTCTGGAAGTTTTTTAGCATCTGTGCCACTTTACACTTATAGATGCATTGAAATTATGAATTGAAATTATTATAGTTTTTGTCAACTTTCCTTCTTCTTCTTCTTGAAGTTGCTTCTCCTATCCAAGGTTGGCTATCAACAAAGCTATCTGTACCTTATTATTAAGATCTACTGAGGTGCAACGATACCATTCTCTTAGTTTTCTTAGCCAGGAAGTTCTTCGTCTTCTTATGCATCTTTTAACCTTGATTTTATCTTGTATTATGAGTCTTAATTTTTCATATTTCGCATTTCTGGTAATGTGGCTTGTATATTCTAGCTTTCTTGTTTTAATATGCTTTATGACCTGGAAATCCTTTTGTAGCCTTCTTAAAACTTCTACATTTGTAACCCGTTGTGTTTATGGTATTTTCACAATCCTTTTATAGCATCACATCTCAAATTATTTCAACTTTCTTAAAAGTATATAATTACTTTTATGGTCCAGATTTCCATTCCATACATTTGTAACCCGTTGGGTTTATGGTATTTTCACAATCCTTCTATAGCATCACATCTAAAATTATTTCAACTTTCTTAAAAGTATATAATTACTTTTATTGTCCAGTTTTCCATTCCATACAAAAAAGTCGAAAACACGTAGCATCTTAAGGTTCTTATCCTTAGCTCTAAAGAAAGGTATCGATTAACAAACATTGTTTCCATTTTTATAAGAGGTTTTTCCTTGTTTCTGTGCATCTCCTTGTTTCAGGCCACTGCTTATTTTGAAAGATTTTGTGAGTTTATTACCTATCAGTACTTTGGATCTACAGCTATTCACACATAACTTAACAAGCTAGATGCAAGCTTAACAAGTTAGAAGTCTTTTTGGAACTAAAAGTTCTGCTGTTGCATTCCACATCTGATCCATTTTAATGCTGTCGTACGCTTGTTAAAAATCTGTAAAGAGATTATGGATAGTTGTATTAAATTCTCATTCTGTTTCAAGCAGCTGTCTTGGAATAAAAATCTGATCTATGCTCTATTTATGTTTTCCGAAGCCCGCTTGGTATTCCTTCATCAAATTTTCTACAAACGGTGTCAGCCTACTTACCAGGATGTTCGATAAGATGTTGTATGGCGTATTAAGTAGGGAGATGCTTCTATAAATAGAGCACTTGATTTTGTCTCCCTTTTTATGGATGGAGATTATTACACTTTCTTGCTATTTTGTTAGTATTTTTTCTTCGTTCCATATAAGTGTTATTAGTTTGTGTATTTGTTTATGTAGAGTTTCTCTTCCATACTTAAAGAATGTAGAATTGGATCGTTAATAAATAATCGTTAGCACATTATTCTCTTGAACATATTGGTTTGCAAATGACATTGGAGCAGAAGCTTTTCTTAGAACATTTTTTTGATTGGCATGTCTTACTCCGCTGGAATCACCACAAGTCCACTAAGTTCCTTCACTGGAAATAAGGAGGTCACCAAAAGTGGGAACTCAATAATTGTATGGAGTAGATCCTTGCCCGCTATGTGCATATCAATTAATTTTTCCAGACATTCTACCACATGTGCCGGAACCTCGCATAATTATTTGTTGATTCGAACTATATTTAGTGGATGTGTGGACGTAGTTGATGTGCTTGGAACGGATAATTTAAGCAAAGATTTATCTGACTCTGATTCTCTCGACAAAGATCCCAACTGTTCTGGAACAAAATCAGTATCTCAAAAGGGGTCATTATGAAAAACCGTTCCTCATTCAAAATATTACGCGAACTCATATTAAAATACTAAATAAATTAAAACAAGTCTATTTAGGTCCGCACACTGATAAAACCTAATTCGGAATAAAATAAATGTGCCAAATAAGAGTACCCTACTGGAACAATAAACAACTATTCGCGTTGTAAAGTAAAATAACGGTGACGGCTCTTCTAGATATAAGTCATTGTAATATTATCATAAAATGCGTAAAAGCGGAATTAGCATAGGTTTTCAGTGTTGTATAAAGAACCAAAAAAAATATTAAAATATAAAAATATTATAAACTTGAACAACATGAAAAAAAAGATATTTCCATTTTACTAAACACAATCGTCAAATTGACGTCGCGGGCCCTTCTAGTTTTTCGGCCTGCGCCGGTACTCGATCCTTCTCCCCTCTAGACTACAAGTCCGCTGGTCATCTTTTCAATCGATATAAAGGTAAAACAAAAAAAAAATTATTTCTTTAAATTATAAACTTATTAACTCTAAATAAATGTTATAGTTAAATTGAGAAGTTTGCTGTCAGAAGGATGCAGCTCTGTATTTAGACCGTTTTGGATGAAAACATAAACCATAATTAAAAAAATTGACTGATTGCAGATCCGATAATAAATAAAGGAATTATACGTCTTTATGCATCGGCCTCCTCACTTATTTGGTGCAAACATGGTGCAGCTACGGATCTGCATCCTTTTTGTACAAACGATTGTGAATGTTCGGTGATTTTCGTGGAATGCCAGGTCATCTTCTGTTGCAGGGCAGGGCAGTTGATTTGTTTTGACTTGTTAGTCGCTATCATTACTGCGTGGCGGGTGTTTTCATGCGGTTTAATTGTTCGTGTAAAAATTTACCGTCGTGTAAAAATAAATGAGGAAAACCTAGTCAGATCCGTTTAGCGCTAGCAAGTCAGTCTATAAACCTACAAGCTCTGATAAAAGTTGTTTTAATAGTGATGTCGCAGGATCTTCAGTTAGGAGAAAGCATCCAAGGAAGAAACGTATTTCTATCAAAAAATAACACATTGAACCTGTTGTTAACATGGAGCTCACGGAAGTTGGAGCCCCAGTTGTTCCTGTAGCCCCACTTTTTGGAAAAGAAATATAAAAAAAAATTCCTTTCTGCTATTTCGAAAAAGAAAATGTGAACGAACTGGAAAAGAATACAGAAGGGACAGAGACAAACTGGATCAAACTGCAATTGCAGGTTCAAGTGTTTTCAGAATGTAGACGAAGAAACAAGAAAAGTTGACTTACAAAAATTTAACAAAATAGGCGACAAAGATTTGCAAAATACCTATTTAGGAGGGTTAATTCTAACTACTACTATTCAAATAATTAATAAAAAGACTAATGAAAGGAAAGACCTCACTTGTTTCCACAAATACTTTATAAAGCTGAGTAAGCTATCTTTTGGTTTAATCCACAGCAGATCAAGGAAACGTGTAGATCTTATCGCTCAAACTTTTCGTGACAGAGATATTGCAGCGCCACCTAGTAAGAAAGAAAAGCATACAAATAGACTGAACCTAAAATCTAACGAAACACTCAAAAATGTGAACCTGCACATCCAGAGCTTTCCAAGGCGTAAATATCATTATAGTAGAAACAAATCCCATCGATTCTAGTTATCTCCAGATCTAAATGTAAAGAAGATGCCTCGACTCTATTTGGAACTTTGCAAACCAGAAAGTTTTAGCAATCCTAAATATAAATCCAAAGTTCCCTATGAATTCTACTATATACTACTTTAAAGAAAACTTTAACTACAGGTTTGGCTCACCTCTATCAGATACGTGCACAAATGTGATGTCTTAGATAACAAACTCAAAGATATGACCCTCGACGAAAACAAACCAAAAATTTTAGCAGCCGAAAAGAAATTGCATGAAATCAATGCCGATTTATTTTTCAATAAGCTGAGGGAGAAAACCACGTTGTGCAAGCATAGCAAAAGTGAAGGTATAGCGACACTACATAAAAAATATACTACCTAAAAATGTTAAAGCTATATACCTTTTCTCCGATAACGCTGCTGCGCAAAACAAAAACTTATTAATAATTCATTTCCTGTATTTACTGGTGAGAGCTAGGTCTATTGACAAGATAGAGCACCGCTTTCCTGAGCCAGGACATAGCTTTCTTCCTTGTGATCGCTGCTTTGGAGTTATTGAGAAGTTTTTAAGGAAGAAGGACTACGGTTTTAGCAACCAATAATATGCTGAATTTTTAAACAATTATCCAAATAGTTTATTTTTATTCTAGTAAAACAAAATATGATCCTGAACTTTAAAAGTCACTATGAAGGACATTTTAAAAAGTTATCTTAGATACAGAAAAGCAAAGATTCCAGATTTCCAAATAACAAATTTTCCAGTACAGCAATAAATATTTAGGTGGTATTAAAGTCAGTATATCTACTCACCTTCCGAGTTTTTACTTATTATAAATCTTGAGAAGCTTTGACAGCGACCTCTCAGTTTACTCTAATATTCCTATCTATTGAAATCCTATATCTGTCAAAAAAGCCAAATATGCAGATCTAATGCAGTTGGCAACACGATTGGTTCCGATGGACCAAATGGCTTTTTACACCCGTCTTACAAGCGATGCAGCCAGAGAACCAGAAAACCGAATCATCTGGAATGATGACGACCAGTAGATATATGAAGGATGTCTTTGCCCGTGTGTTTAATGTTTTACTTTCTTGCTGAATGCTATTTTTTGACACCAACCTTATTCGTTTTACATATTTTTTGTATTTGTGTAGTAGGCATACCATAGTCGTTTGATTGTTATAAGCAAATAAAAAATAATTTGTTGAGAATTTTTTTCCTCAAAAATGATGCCAGAGAAGCAATATTTCACGTGTTTGGTGCAAGAAAGATGCAGGTCCAACTTTTTTTCAATTTTTTTTCTTATTTTTTCCAAAAGTATATACTTGAAAATAGTCTCAAGTATTGACTAAATCTGTTTGTCATCGATTAATATTATGTCTTTCGTGTTAAAATAAAACCTTTTATTAAAAAACAGTTTCTTTTAATTTCCCAACAATTACGCTGCATCCTTCTTACAGCAAACTTCTCAATTTAAAACATAAAACAAAGTAAGATATCTCTATTTTTTTCTAATTCTATTTGCCAAACACAAAGAAAGAGCAAAAAGCAGGCAAATATTTGTCATTTGCTTCCGAAAATTACGAAATTAATTCATAAATTAAAATTATTTTTTTTTTAACTGCAAAAATTAAAAAAAAAAGATTTAGGCTAAATTTGAAGATATGAACAAAATGAACAATAGTATAATTTTTTTAATGTTGTATAACCTCCGCGTATGATAATTCCGTAAAAATAATACCTCCACTAATAGGCACTGGCAATGCAAATGAAGCAAAATGTGTCAGCTTACAGCATTACCGCCGTAGCCATAGCCATTTGAATGTTAGCAAGGCATGGCTGACCAAATCTATTAAAAGACCTTTTGTAATTCCCGTGGGGTTTTTGTTAAATTAGGTTGGCAATTCGGTAGTATTTAAACAAAAGCCGCGAAAGGATTTTAATTAATGACAATCTAGTCGACAGATTTGCTGACTATCTTAAGTTTTATCAGATTTACATAAACCAGATTAATTGATTAAAAAGTTTGTACCATCCAAACTTTTATCTAAATACTGTATTATTTTAAATTATTAATATTTTTATTTAATTACGCTGTAATCACAAGGACTATTAGCGACCTAAAAAATATAATACAAAAAGTTACAAAAAATTACATTAATTGATACAGTCCTGAGTCTTTAAGATAACTTATTGTTTTTTTTTAATGTTCATGTTTTTCTGTAAAGATTTCTTTATATTATTTGGGATAGTGTGCTTCCCTCTTGCTGCTTCATATGTTTTGCACCGAGTGAGTATATGCTCCACGGAGGGTGTTAATTGACAACTCTCACACATTGGCGGCACAGTCCGTACAAAGAGGCGTTTATGTGTCAAATCACTCACTGTGTCCCAACCGCAAACGCGCTATTCTCACTTGTTCGTGTCTATTTGGTGTGGGTTAAAGCCACGGTTTCACTAATTGTTCGATTTTTTTTATTTTACCTTGCGATGTACTCCACTTATTCCGCCACGCACTCAACACTTTATATTTTATTTCTGACTTAAAGTCACCAAAAGAAATTTCATTAATAAGAATGGAGTCCTGGCTAAAGGATGCTAAGCGGGCTAGTTCATCTGCTTTGTTAAGTTTTTGTCATCAGTTTTGGTTCTTTTCTTTAATTGAAGCTAAGGTATTTCCAATTTTTCTTCGGCGGGTGACGTGATTGTATCTTCTAGGGTAAGGTTGATTTATGTTTTTTGGTATTAGACGATGAATCAGATGCTGTAGGTATTGCGATTGTAGTGTTAACTGAAGAAGTGGTCAAATGTATAGATGTATTTTGTAGTGAGCATTGTTGGGTTTGGTTTATTCATAAATTTTGGATTGCTACTGTTTGTAATATGGTTTGAGAAGACGTAGTGTGAAGGGTGTGGTAATTGAGATTATGTGAGTATTTTGTAGATTATCTTCTTGAGTATGATCTATTGATGAATTTTGTCTCATTTCTGTTCTAGTCAAAAGTCCGTTCCCCTCCTCGTATCTTTTGAACGGTTATTGTAATAATAGTGAAATTTGGAGGAAGGTAATAAACAGACGTAGGTTTCTCAACTAGTCATAACATGTGATGTTATAGTGACAGATAATGTTACAGCGCCACTGTGATATCTCGTTTGAAAGTCATTGAAAATACCTATTCAGTCATAATATTTTTTTGACTTTAAGCTCATTTTGAAAAATAAATAAATAAATACTAAAATTGTAGCTTCTCATTTAACTAACAAATATTTAACAACCAGTTTTTACAGTAAGTGTTTACAATGTGCTCCATCTACTTCCTGACAGTAATGCATCATATGTCTAAACCCTTACCGTACTTGTTTAAATGTGTCGAGGGAACATTCCCTATTCGATATTTTAAAACGTTAATATTGTCGGGTGTTGTAGCGTAAACTTAAGATTTTAAGTATGCCCATAGAAAAAAATCTAATGGGGTGAAGTCCGATGACCGCACTGGCCATTCTATCGCACCTTGTCGTCCAATCCATCTACCACGATATTCCTCATCTACGTAACGTCTTACTGCACCATAATGGTGTACAAGAGCACCATTTTGTTGAAAAGTACCTGACCAAACATTTTTTTTTTTGGAAATTGAATATATGTTTCAAGAAAGACGTGAGGATTTGTGTCACTCCAATATCTCATATTGTATCTGTTAATATTTCTATTGAGAGAAACAGTACTTTCGTCACTAAAACAAATTGATTTTATGTAATCGGGCTGTTGGTTAATTTTATTGTACATATTTTCATAGAATTCTAGTCTTTGGTTGATGTCATCATCTGAAAGTTGGTGCACAATTTTTAATTTGTATCGATAAAATTTGTTTTTAGCCAATACTCGGTGTACTCTCTTTTGACTGATTTCATAGATAGATGCAACTTGGGCTGTAGAAGAAGTAGGATTCACTACCATTTCTAAAATTATGTCAATTTATTTGTCATCACTAATTATTGGTCGACCAGATCGTTTGACATCTTGAACACTACCTGACCTGTTCGTTTAAATTTCCGAAGAAGCTTCCTCAAATAAGCTATCCATGTAGGGTCATCGGGGTACCTCTTATTAAGAAGACGTTCCGCTTCATGGAAAGTATTTCCAAATTCACCAATTATTAACACAGCTGCTACGTTGTCGGCTACAGTTGGTACGTATAATTTTAACTAAGTAAAAATTTAAACGTCTCGTTAAACAATATTTAAATAAGATATTAACTAAAAACAACTAACTAAAAACAATTTGACTAAACTTGAATTGAAACCGAAACTAATTATTGAGCTATAAACGCTTTTGCTTACTAAAAATAAGTAGAAAATTCTCATGACTGACGTCAACTTTTTTGACAAATAACCAAAGGCGGACCTTAGAATTTTTAATTGTAGTTCGTATATAATTAATAAATATTCTAACGTTTGTAATAAAGTTCAAAGTTTTAATATTTGTTTTCAAAGTACTTGTTAAATTTTCAATTGCGTTTTTCTCAAAAGCGCCATTTGGCATATGGGCTCTTTTTCCGAGGATGGCCTAAATTTTATGTACCAGTTATTTATTTGAAAATAGAACCTTTTAAGGCTTTTGTACTATCCTGTTTAATAAAAAATTTGTATATTATTATACAGGAAATATATTTCCTTCCATTTTGTCCGTACTGGCTATCTTTGAGCATCTAATTTGTTTACAGTAAAATATTTAAAACGGTTTTTTCCATCTTATTTTTTTTACATTGTCTTATTTTCTATTCGAATTATTATCGAAATTTTCTCATCAACGTAACCCTCGGAGTCAAAGTTATATCCCTTTTTTTCAAGACTTTTTCTCGTAGCTTAGATAACTGGGTGTAATACATATATCAACTCAGATATATTTGCAAAAATTAGACTTCTGAACTATTGGAGTTCAAATATGGTTGACAGGTGAACCAAAAATTGTACATGGAACGAAATTAGGAATGTTAGAACACAGTTTCAAGTTAAGCAGCGCGTACTAGTTTGGGAAATTTTTCAGGCTAAAATATTTATACTAGGATGTACACTTTCCGTCGTATAAAACTGGTACACTTTTTTTCCCAATGTAAACCTGTGTCCAAACTGGACACAATGATTCGTGAATTAATTCGTTGTTGCCAACACAGATAACGGAATTGCAATAAATCTAAATAAGAAAAGTAACGTTTAAAAGTATTAGGTAATCATTAAATTAATAATTGAATCATTACTAAAACAAAAACATATCTAATAAATTTAACAACCACACAGAGGGTTAAGTTAATGTCCAAAGTATTTTAAGAATCTTTAAACGTCGGCTTTTGGCACAGGCAATATTGGAATTCTTCTGCTGTAATATTATATTTCAATGACCTTCCTTACACGAACTATAAACTGTATTTAAGTGGAGTTTGATACCATCGTTTGCCTTAAAAAATCCACTTATAACTGAAAAATGTTCGTTCAGTATCTACAGATGTTATCGATGCGTGGAAAGTTCTCGAACTTATCCGAAAAAATCATATCACGACTTCATTACTGGCCATTAATCATATTTGACATGTTGGTCAAAGTGAAGTTTTTACGATGTCACGTCAACTAAGTGAGTTTGAAAAAACAAAAATAAATTCTAAAATAGAAGATGGTTGGTCTGTCCGGCAACTGGCTAAAGAGTTAAATAGAAGCAAAACCATAGTCCACAACATTAAAAAAGATGGAAAAACGAGCAGACTTTGGATGGATAGAAGGAGACATAGTGGGGGACCAGTTATTACTTAAGCCTAACAACATGAAACATTATTTAAGAGCGTACCTCTTCCATACGACACGGCAAGTAAAAGTTAATACAAACTTAAATGCTTCTATAACTACATCATTAAGGAGAATTATAATAACAGATTTAAAAAATTCAGCAGGCGCTCGAAAATACAAATTTATCGAGAAACATAAACAAAACAGATTCCTATTTGCTTTAAATTAAATTACATTTTAAATGATCCAGTAAATTTTTGGGGCCGTTTAATTTTTTTTTTTTTTTGATGACAAAGTATTCTAGTCTCATTATAAAGGCCGTATTACAGTTTATAGACCGCCTCAAAATATGTATAACGAAGCTATATTTCGTCCAAGTGATAAGTCCGGACAGTTCTCTACAAATGATTGGGCTTGGATGTATAGAGGAGGTTTATTAATGCGTTGCCATCGGTTAGGGAAATTTTCCCCTACAATAATTTTATTTTCCAACATGAAAACTGTTTAATCCACACAGCTTACCGTTTATGGGATTACCTTATTAAAAAATAACATTGGAGCTCTTCCATGACCCTCTAAAAGTCCAGATATTAATTCAATAGAGAACGTTTGGGGACGTATACTCAACAAAATGCAAAAATTAAGTATAATTTCTTAAAACAGAGATCAATTATGGACCATCATTAAATAAACCTGGAAAAGCTTAGCGGAAGATGAAAATTTATCACTAAATTTAACTGACTCGGTGCCCAGAAGACTACAAGTATAATAGGGATTAATAATAATGGAGCCATCACAAAATATTAATATTTCAGCAAAAACCGATAAATACACTTTTTCCAATTTTGAGATACAAGCCAAAAACGTTTGCAGCAAAATCCTATAACAATTTAAAGAAACATTAAATTGAAAATAAATACCATTTATAAGTCATGTAATAAAACTTTAGAATTGTAGTATATTATATTTTTTTAATGTTTTTATTTTTGATTTTTCTATTAACTTATCAGGTTTTGCTTGAAAACAAATTTATCGGTAAAACAGTAAATTTATTGTTTGTATTTTTTTTTAACTTTAATTGTGGCTTCTTCCCAGGTGAATAGTAGTTAAGTATTTAACAAATTGATAAAAGTAAAACAGTAAAATTTAATATGAAATGTTGGTTCCTCTTCCAGGCAGTCACATGTCTTCCCTTCCTCTTCCTTCTCATCCTTTTCATTTAAACTTTTGCCATTAAGCAATTCGCAGTACCAGTCAACTTCTTGTAATTTCTCCCAATCTGTATGGAACTGTTGATTTAATAAGTGTTTAAAGTATTTATTTCCTTTTCGGAGATACCCCGAGTCATTTCTTTTTCTAAGATGGTCAACTCAATATCGGAAAATTTTGATTATAAAAGTTTTGTAAAAAATAGTTTTGGAATGATCGTAATTTGTGAATTTACCATTGCTAATTTTTTTTATTACAATCTTCTTTGTATCCGCTAGCGCTTTTACTATTTTTAAGCCAGTTTGAAGCTCTTTCATATTAAATAATCTCCAATCAGTGCCTATCTTTTTAACAACTCCAATGTGATTGTAAATTTCTTCATATTTCTCTCTAGAGAGCAGACGTACAGCGAATGAATAACATGAGAATTTTTGTTTTGTCCACGGCATCCGTCGCAAAAGAGGCGATGTGTCGCCTCTTTTGCCACCTATTTTAATTGATTCCCTACCTGCCTGATCTTCAGTCCGCGTAAAGACAGTTGTTTGGACTGGCTATCAACGCAGCAAAAAACATACATGCTATTCTGCTGTGCATAAAACGCATAATTAATAGGTGTTTTGGGCAAAGGCTGCACCTGCTTCATTTAAAAGCAGAATGTAATCGAATTTTCGGGAGTTTTTTTTTGCAGAGTATAAAAAATATTAGTTCTCTTTTGGTGGAGAGTCAACTCAGTACGAAACTCTATTCTTTACCTCGTTAATTTTCGTTCCAGTTTTGAATTTAAGTCTAGTATATTGTGCGCATATATCTGATGTTTGAGTAGAAAACCCAATGTTAAAATCATTAAGGAATATCCTCCTAAACAACGAAAAGTTAACATTATGTTCAGGGTCGCATTGAGTAAGGACCATGGAAATTCGTTTTGCTTTCTTTCTAATATAATAATTTTCTCTTCTTTGTAGTGTACCACAGTAGCGCACATTAAGTTTTGGTTGGGTCATGAAATTTTTTATGATGCTACCTCTATTTTGAGTCCTTTAAATGTGTGAGTAACAGTGTCAAAATATAGCCCTGTGTGGGTTTTACCCCCAAACCCCACTGCGTACGGTACTGGTTTACCAATAAACTCTCTAATTTTTTTTTTGACAACAGATTTTGTGGAGACGTGATTTCTATCCCGATTTTCTCTTTGGATATTTCCGTCTGAGCATGTTGTAGCAGTGTAGTTTATGCGATCTTTTTTAATATTCACAAATTTCAAGAAAAATGCCTGGCATACCTGAACTTTTTTCTTGCTGACTCTTCTTGACAAAAAGTATTGTAATCTAATAATATCTTAAACAAAAAATGGGTTAGGTAACGAACATCTTAATTTTTTTTACATCTTACTTTTGATTTTGCAATTTCGGCCTCTTGGTCTCACTTTTCTTTTTTTTTTTTTATTTCCTATACTAATTTTCAACATACTTGCTTTCATTGTTAAAACTTAAAACAAGTATGTTAAACAACTGCTTAATACGTAATTCATAAACAATGTAACATAACCTCTTAATACTTTCCCCCTTAATTCCGATAACGTGATTAAGATAACACAGTCCTCTTGTTTTTAATTTACAAAGTACTGCCATAGTATACTTCTTTGTTTATGCTACTACTTTTAAACGAAGCGCGAAATAGCATAAAGAAACCTGCTATAAGTACGTACGATATTATGGATTTAGATCATAGGGGCGAATTAACTATTTAAAGATATATCGGGTTTTGCTTGAAATTTGGGTTTATCGGCATTTGCTCGAACTGGTCAACTTTGTACATAATTTTAAAGGGAAAATATTGGTTTTTGTTGAAATTTTATGTTCTAGAAACAGAGGCGGCTACTAAATTGATATAAATCCATATTCAGTTTAAAAAATTAAAAAAATGGATTTATCCGTTTTTGCATGTCGTCCCTACCATTTCCAAGTATCGAATGTGAAAAATCGGGTTTTTCAGATTCGATACCTTGTCCTTGCATTAGAAGTGATACACCTTGGACGAAAATATCGAAATTGTAGATTGATAAGGAACGCGGGAAAATTTTGTTTAAACTATCGAATATGAACATTTTGTCATTTTGTTTTGGTCAAAATATCGAATATACTGTAAACTGACGAAAATGAAATATTCGATACTTATGTTTTGTATAAATATAACTAAAGGCATATTTGTACAACGCAAAATGACGAATGTGTCACATTCATTATATTCAGTGTTGTAATTGATACAGTTATTCAATTATAATCTGCAAACTGTCGAAAATACTTAACACCGTTGACAAGAACAAAACGCATGTATTCACAATTGTTTGAATTATTGCTTCCAAGAAGTTATTCGGTGAGGCACTTTATCATTTTGCTTTTATCGGTTTCTCATTATCTGATTATTCAGTTAACCTTCCGCAGATAACGTGAAACATTTTAAAATTTTTGATAACGTCGGTCTAACAAACCGACTTTTTCTAAAATTAAAAAAAAATAGAAATTTAGCTGTAGGTGATAAATATTTGTAATAATATAATTGTGTATATTATTCTCTATACAAATATATAAAATTTATAATTTTTTTGTTATTTTAATAATTTTAAGGAGATATTAAAAAAAAGTGTCATTTTTATGAACAGTCTTTTAATAAAATCAAAATAATTATAACAAAAAAAATAAATTCTGGTTTCACTAAAACATAAATCAGTTACTTGTATGTTAATAAACAGAGAAAATAAAATTTTACTCTCAAAATTTTCACAGATCACTGAAACTATTCCAAATTTTGGGCACCATAATTTTCAAAACAATGCCTGGATATTTTCGCCACCTTGTAGTTCCATCTTTACCGATAAGGCAGGGTATTCTTGAAGTACAAGCGGTTTCTTCAAGAATAGGTAAGTTTTGTTGATTTTCAAACTCCTCTTCAGAGTATATATCCTCAATAGTTTCTATAATATGGTCGTCTATCAAACTCACATCATCATCATCTGGTTCTGCCTCTGAATCATTTAAAACTTCCCCATGAAGCCGCAACAGCCATTCTTGTTCCCTCTCGTAATTCATTAGAAACGTATGCCCTAAAATATAATATAAATCAATACCGCAAACAAAAAATCAAAAAAATTAGTCTTACCTCAAAATGTAACGGCAACTATAACGTCGGTTTGTGGGACCGAATCGTGTATAATACTGAAAATTCTTATTAAACGATACACGCTGTCCACTTGCTAAACTATAACTGAATAGATACAAGCACGTTCGAAAGGTACTATGAGGTGCAGATTGAAATAAAAATTAGCAGCGCTTAAACCGCGAAAATTTAAATCAGTCGGTGCGAGAGACATAACGTTATCAGCCGAAGGTTAACTGGGTATAGCTAAACCAGAAACAGTGATTTTGTCAAAACAAGAATTATTAAAAAAAAAACAATTAAGAATGCTGTCTTTGGGACGTGGTCCACATAGTGTAATTCTGCTTTCCATCAAAAACCATCCATTTTCATCGAAAGAAAAGATGCAGCGAGAAAAAATAAGGCATGAAGATAAAAATAGTCCGTTTTGGAGAATACAAAAATATTAGCATTTAATTTCCATGTTCAATTTGTTTTGTCAACGCCTAAAGGAGCTGCAGGACCTTGTATTTATGTGAGAAAACTTTTTATAATTTGGCCATTTATTATTTAAGAGAAGGGAGCGACTAGTGTTTCATATAGGATGAAACCGAGCGAAAACGCGGTGGTACTGAGATCGCTACATGTATATTTAAATACATCATATCTTACCCTCATATTGAACACGTCAAAAAAAAAGTGATGTCCGACAATTGCAAAGGACAACAGAAAAACTTTGCTTTTTCTGCAATGTGTCAATATGTTGTTAATTGTTACCCAAATTTAAAAACAATTGACCATGTGTTTTTTGTACCGGGTCACTCAGAAATGGATTACGATTCTGTCGATTCAAAAATTGAATCTAACTGAAAAAAGTCCCCTGTATAGGTACACCCTTGAAGGATGGGCACAAATCATAAGACTTGCACGCACTAAGCCATGCCCGTTTGAAGTGACATACCTACTTCATAACGACTTCTTAGATTTCAACCAAGGAAAGGTGACATTTGCACTAGAAAATAAAATAAAACCAAAGAACAAACAAAATCAATATGAAAAAGAAAATGAAGTAAAAGATGAAGAGCAAACAAGTAATGGAAATACTAATTTTAAATGTAGTGGTGGTATACGGTACCAGTATAAAAAAAGAGGCAAACAAAATAGTATAAAAGTGTATGTGAACAAAACTCATTACCTTGACCATACCACCAATATTACCAATCTTTACCAACATCTAGTACTGCCAGAAATTGTCTTCCAGAACCTGGCGTAGCTATAGACAACGATAACGTTTAATTCAAAATTTAAAACTTTTAATTTACCATTATTTTACAACAATTGAGGGTCATGATTGAGTACTTCAGGTATCTACAAGACGTGAAGTTCCATAATTAATGTTTTTTACGTTTCCAATTATATCAATTTTCTAGCAATACATACTTTTATAAAAATACTTTTAACAATTTTTTTAAACATAATTTTTCCATTTTACCCTACAACTTTAATTTTTAATAAATAATTTGTAATAAACTTTGTAAGAACATTAAAATTATTTTAATATTCCTGAGTGTTAATTAAGAATATAAATGTGTTAACATTAGACCAATACGAACTGACGAAAATGCCACATTCGCAATTTTAAAACATTGCACCAAATGAATGTGTTAAAATTCTACCGATGTAACCTGACAAAAATGCCACATTCGCAATTTTGAGACATTGTGCCCAAACAAATCGTTGATTAACACAAAAAGGAAAGTATCGAATGTGATTTTTTAGACAGAAAAAAACAGTAAACAGTGTAATTCTTTTATCAATCTAACAAGGATTAAACATTAAATACAAAAAATACAAAATTGTTTAAATGGAAAGAAAACTCTTTTTTAGAGAATCCTTAATCAGCGCCTTGACAATTCTTGCTCTCCTGAAAAGTACTACTTTTCACATTCGATAGTTGGAAATGGCAGGGACGATGTATGCTCATGATATATAAATATTCCACACATGTTCACTGTGAACATTATTCATTTTGAAATTAATTTCAAATTTATTTTTAATTTTCCAGTGTGTTTTATTTATTCTAGTATCTATTCTAGTATATGATATAAAGCCATGCCTAGATTTATTATTATCTATCATTATATTAGAATTGAAATATTTTCATCAATTATAATAAATCACGAAACAGTGTGTAACAATCGTGAAACAATGTATCGGTACTTTATTAGGATGATGGAAAATTACAAAACTGATACAAAACTAATGTATGTTTAAATAAATGTAACTGACTAATCGAGAATGCTCGATATTGTTTTAGTTTTTAGTATACTAAAAACTTGCGGTGTATCGCATAGCCCCGTTTTTTGCTAGTTTGATATATTATTTATGTTGAACTGGCAACGTTGCCCCAAAAATTAGAATGACAAATGTAACAAGATCAACTTAAACAACTTAAAAAACACGATTTGACATTTGACGACAGTCAAGTACCCATGTGAAAGAAATGGTAATCCAGTTCTGCTTTTTCTTCTCCTTTCTTTTTGTAAGCAGTTCTGCTTGTTTATTGGTGGGTTAATACCATCTTTTACGCGATCATCTGGTAATTCTTCTGTCGATTGTCTCACTTATCTCTTTCTATTTTGACAACACGGGTCTCCTATATTTTGCGTATGTGGTTATTCTATTTTTTTCTATTTAGTGTCCCTTCGTTATACACTGTATGTTACATTTTCTTTTAATGTCTTTACTTTTCTTTCGATCTATTAGCGTATTTCCTGTTATTCTTCTTAGTACCCTCATCTCTGACGTTTCCAGTCGACTTGTTGCTGTATTGCTGTTATGTCGGGTCTTATTTATGAGGTGTATTGCTCTTATACTGGCTTTGTATATTTTTGACTTCGTCTTAGTGTTAATGTGTCTGTTTCGCCTTATAGTATGATTAAGGTATCCTGCCAGTCTATTTGCTTATTGTACTTGATCTATCACTTGCTTGTCCAGGTCTCCATGGCTAGACAATGTAATTCCAGATAAGATATTTTATTTCCATTAATTTTTCAATACTATTGCCAATAAATTTTTATTCTACATCTGGTTGGATCTGGTTGATTACTATTGTTTTAGTTTTCTGAGATGAGATTGTTATATTAAATTCTTTTGCTATCATGATAAATCTGTGAACCAGTATTTGCAGGATATCTTCATCTTGGGCTATTAATATTGCGTCGTCTTCTTAACTTTTGATTTTCTTTCTGTATTCTCTTTCTTTGTTAACGCTTTTGTTGATCTCATGCATAATTAAATTAAAGGGCATAGGACTTAATGAGTCCCCTTGTCTTACTCCGCAGCCTACTTCTGTAGGTTCTGTAAGTTTTCCACTTATTTTGTCTTCCATTTTGTTTTGCTGGATGTTTTAATTAGTTTTTGTTATATTTAGGGAAATTACTCTATCAATTCACTTAACACAGGTAAAATTAATAGTTAGGTTAAAAGTAGATAAAAAACCCTACAGAGGCAAACCCAGATGAAAAAAAAAAGATATTAGAAACATTAGTAGGAGGATTTTGTGTAGTCAAATAAATCTCAACAGCACGAGCTGAAGTTGGTCACAAAGATGACTGTGAAGCAAGGAAACACCTCTACAAAATATGCAGTGTGGATGACCCAAGACGCAACACATGCAAAATGAAGAAAGAAGTCACCATACATGTGTTTTATATTAAATGACACACAATGACAACATTTCGGACACACTCACAAATATTGCAACAGAATGCCACGATGCGTAAAATGTACAGCCAATCACTTGTCAGTCGAATGTCCAAATCCAACACGAATTAAAGATGTGAAGTGTACAAATTGCCAAGAAAATCATCCTGCATCCTACAGAGGCTGTTTGGTCTACAAAGAGCTCCAAAGAAAACAATTTCCAAAATTGAGGGAGAAAATACAATCTCATTGCCCACCAAGTGCCTCAAATACACGTCGCCCATCTGTAACATATGCAAACGCTGTGGAGGGACCAAATCATACTACCGCATCTGTCTCAAATACTACACAGGAAAAACTGAATACAACAGAAACAAGTAACAGTTTAGAATTGATGGTCCAAAAACTGGATAGAATGGATAAAATGTTCGACCTTCTCATAACGATGTTATCAAAACTTAATGTTCAACCCCAAAATTAAAATTGGATATTGGAACGCAAACGGCCTCACAAACCATAGTGAGGAGATTAAGGCATTTATAAAGTTACACAATCTTGATATCATGATGGTCTCTGAAGCTCATATGACAAACAAGAGCCATTTTAGTATGCCAGATTTTTGCACCTATGTCACACCACACCCAATGGGAAAAGGTCATGGTGGAACTGCGTTAATCATTAGAAGTAATATAAAACATCACGAAATAAATAAAGTGTGTGAAATCAACATTCAGGCAACCTCTATATCTGTAGAACTCAGTAAAGGGCACATAACGATGTCAGTTGCGTATTGTCCCCCTGGTAAAATAATTAAAGAGGACCATTTCTCTAGTTATTTCAAAGGGCTTGGTCATCGCTTTATTGCAGTAGGTGATTTTAACGCAAAACATACAAGATGGGGTTCAAGACTGATAACAACTCGCGGAAGAGAACTTATTAAAAGTTTAAACGAAAATAACTTGACTCCAATTTCTACTGGGCAGCCAACCTACTGGCCTACAGATAGAAATAAAATACCCGATCTCATCGATTTTGGTATCATAAAAGGAATAAGTAACAACTTTTTAGACATTAAACCTTCTTTTGACCTTTCGTCGGACCATTCTCCCATATTTATTGATGTGATGGAACATGTATATAATACAAATAAACACCCCACGTTTTCAAATCATAAAACAAATTGGAGTCTGTTCAGATTTAATATTCAAAACACAATTAACTTAAATCTTCCTCTTAAAACAAGTGAAAATATTGAGGAAGCAGTTCATCACCTTACATCAATCATTCAACAGGCAGCTTGGAGAGCAACTCCAGATCTAAATCGGGGTAATAACTGTGAACCATATCCACATCATATAAAAATCTTAATCAACGAAAAGAGAAAACTAAGAAAACAGTGGCAAACTTCCAGATCTCCTGAGAACAAAACTGAACTGAATAGGGCTACTCGTTTGCTTAAAAGAGAATTACACAAATACAAAGATCAGGGCATAAATGAATTTCTTGAAAGTCTTACTGCGACGGATGACACAAACTACTCTATTTGGAAACTCTCTAGGAAACTTAAACATCAGATTAAGCATGACGGTCCCATTAGAAATAAAGACGGTGATTGGGCCAAGGCCGATGAAGATAAAGTACAAGCATTCGCTAATCATCTCAGCCAAGTTTTTCAACCACACTCCAGAACTATCTCAAAGGAAGAAGAAGAATTCATTCACAAGAACTTAGATGCACCCTACCAGATGTCACCTCCTATAGAAAATATCAAAATTAACGAAATAAAAGAGTTAGTTAAACATCTCAATACTAAAAAAGCTCCAGGGTATGATTTAATATCGGGAAAAATCTGCAAAAATTTACCCGAAGAAGGATTTCGGTTGCTTATGTACATATTTAACGCTATACTAAAGTTAGGCTATTTTCCGTTTCAATGGAAAATGGCACAAATTATTCTAATACCGAAACCAAATAAAGATCCACAAGAACTATCATCCTATCGTCCAATCAGTTTGCTTCCCATTATCTCTAAGATATTTGAGAGGATACTCCTTCAGAAAATGAATTCTATAATCGACAGACAAAAGTTAATACCTGATTATCAGTTTGAATTCAGGCAACAACATGGAACAATTGAGCAGGTACATAGAGTTGCCAAAGTAGCAAGAGATGCGATTGAAAAGAAAGAATACTGCACTGCAGCCTTTTTGGATGTCTCACAAGCATTTGATAAAGTATGGCATGAGGGGCTGCTATCTAAAATAAAAACTCACTTTCCTCATCCTCTGTATGCTCTTCTGAGATCCTATCTTACCAATCGATATTTCCAGGTCAGATGCAATGAAGCAGTATCAAACATATCTCCAATTCTATCGGGAGTACCTCAGGGTAGTATATTGGGACCAACTTTATACTTACTCTATACGGCAGATATTCCCACAAGAGTAAACAGCACAATCGCTACCTATGCAGATGATACTGTGATAATGGTTTCTAGCTCGGTTCCTGTTACAGCCTGTCAAAATTTACAAATTCATTTAAATGAACTAGAGAAATGGTTAAAACTGTGGCGAATTAAAGTAAATGGCAGCAAATCAGCACATATAACATTTACTTTACGCAAAGAGAGTGTACCGTCTGTGTGCATAAACAATACCATAATACCCAAAAAAAAGTGATGTTAAATACTTGGGAATACATTTTGACAGCCGACTAAATTGGGGAAAGCATATCTGGACAAAGCGACTGCAACTAGGATTAATATACAGGAAAATGTATTGGTTCATGAATAAAAAAATCCAAACTAAGTCTATATAATAAATTATTACTGTATAAATGTGTTCTAAAGCCAGTTTGGACCTACGGTATACAGATATGGGGTACAGCATCTAATTCTCACTTACTGAAACTTCAACGTTTTCAAAATAAAGTTTTGAGACATATTACCAATGTACCGTGGTACGTGCCCAATTATGTGATACACCGAGATCTTCAGATCCAAAATATTAAAGACACCGTTGTCTCACTCAGTGGCACTTACAAAAATAGACTACTAAACCATCCAAATACACTTGCCCAAGACCTACTTAAGCGACCAAGGAGAGGAAGACTAAAACGACGTGATCCTCTAGACCTCTCTATACCTTTATATACATAAACGTATATATCATTTTATAGCTACAACTGATACTACATATACCTACAACTTATAATTGTGTGTGTTGTTATAATTTTAACTATTACTATTTTTTTTAATATGTTAGTAAAATGTCTTTGTAAATTGTTATTTATATTTCAAATATTTATATATATATTAGAAATTTATCTTAAGGATTTCTGTCACTGGATAGCTCTCCCCTATGTTAATTACTTGATAAACATATTGATTATTGTTTTTTTTTATTTGTAGAAACAGATTTCAATAAATAAAGGATGAAAAAAAAATATTAAATGAAATTCCTAATGACATGAGGCAGATATACACTAGTAAAAGAATTATTGATTCAAAAGAATTTCTCAAACTTCCTCTAAAAAAGTGACTGGCTTTCATCAAGAATCCTTAACCTCTCTTGAAGCTGATTAATAAAAGAATGAGGTTAAGTTTATGACCAAACGCAAGAAAGAGAAATTTTCTGGAGGAAGTAAATAAAAAGGAGACCCGACTGAGACAGTTACACAGCAAATTTAAAAAAATAATTTAAAAATCAGTAGAATCGAAAGAAGTTCCAAAAATTTATAGCATAACGATAAGGTAAAGTCACCTATTACCGCACCAGTTAAGGAAAATTAAATATTTCGTTGGATTATTTTTATATTTTTATGGTTACAAAAATCTCGTAAAATGTATGTGAACATAACTATATTATGTTTCCAAATAATTAAATTATTTTTCCAAATTTCAATTTTAATTGATAAGAAAAAATACTAAATCAAAATCGAGCAAGTTTTCCTAATACCGACCTAATAGTAATATTTTTACCTATTACCGATTTTTTATAACCTATTACCGATTGTGAGATAACAACAGATGTTATCAACTCTATATTCAGTAAAACACCCCTGACTATAAAAAAGTGTTTATTATATTAAGCTAAGCAAATAAAATATATGAAATTAAACTAAAAAAAAATTTCTATTACCTCATTCTCAAATTTTGATACAATTATACAAAATACTATTATAAAGTTTAAGACAGTTTAAGATTTGCTAAAATTTTTGGTCAATTCCTTCATTTTCGGTACGGAACAAATACCTCTTTTATTTATTAATTTAGGGGGTTCAATTTTGGAAATTATCTCCTTCACTTCATAAGTTAATATATCATCCTTCTCTGGCCATTTCCAGTTTGGTCCAGTTGCCTCCATATATTTCACTATAACTTCATTTTGTGCTCCATTACTATTTATATCACAAACAATTGATGGGAAAAGTCGTCCTTCATATATTGTAACAACAAAATCGTCTTTTATGTCCAATACTTTTTTTATTAGTTTGGGGGTTTGTAAACTACTTAGTTTCGGTTCTTTTTCTCGGGCTCAGTCGCATGCTTTTGTCCAGACTTCTCCGTTGATGTTGCGTTGATGTTGTGGGTCGAATTTGGCAATAATGCCACCAATATTATTTCTTTCTCCTTGCAAAATTTACTTAGCGCTAGAGATATGTGGGAGGTGTGTCCATCAAGGAATAATACAATCGGAAGCTGCACTCTATGTTTTTCGAGCCATGGATAAAAACAATTCGCAATATATTCATAAAAAGCTTCCATATTCATCCAGCCGCTTTCTGTATACCCTAAACCCCAACCTTGTGGCACAGTTTTTAAAATATGCTTCGGAAGTCTTTTATATAGAAATAATATCATTGGTGGAGCAAGTGAACCATTGGCCGATACATTAGCCAATACTGTCAAACACTCTTTTTCATCATTAGCTATTCTATTGTACACCAGCTTTGTTCCTCTTCTTGCTAAGACTTGCTTCTCCTTAGGACATAAAAAGAAAGCTGTGTCATGGCAGTCAAATATTCGGGATTCATCCTCAAAAATATTCATAAGATTGTTGCTGATGAAATAATCCCCAACCTTTCTGAACCACTCTCTAATACTTTGCTCACTGATATTCTTCCTACTTGCGGTAAGATTATGGGACACTCTTGTACTAACTTCAGGATGTCTTTCCATGAATTTTTGAAACCATTGATTTCCGGGAATACCATCTTTAAATGGATTTTGTCGGTCCAAGTTTTTAATCAAATTAGCTACTGTGTGTATTAATTGGGATTTTGTGACAGGGAACCCTTGTTTCGCCAAATAAAGAGTCCAATCCACAACACACTTTTCTTCATTGGCAGCAAGCACAGGTTGCACTCCATACTTGGGATTTTTAAATCTTTCTGAACGTTTATCCCGTAAAGTGGTCTTTGGCAGCCCGAACCTTTTAGATGCCTCGTAAACTGACATCCCATTTTTTTATAGCTTCCAAGGCGCTAGACAATTTTTCTTTTCAATATTGTACACGTATTTTTGGTGCCATAATGCCTGAAAAGAAATATTTAATTAATTAAAAATATTAGACGGTTTTAATGAGTGCAATGTCTGACTTAACAACGAACACCTGTTTTAATGCATCGGTATTAGGCTATGGCATTTGCTATTATCGACCCAATAGGTCGGTAAATTGATTTCAAGATGGTCGCACTTATCCTAATACCGACTGTGTAAAACTTGAGACAAATGACTGAAACGCCTTCTTCTTGTTAATTAAAGATTTTAACAATTACCGTAATTAAATATATCAAAAGTAATATCTATATTAACTACATTATCCAGGGGTATTGGACTTAACAAAATATTAACATGTTTGTCTCTCCAGACAAAGAAATTTTTAGAATATTAGGTTACTCAGAACATAAATCATGGGTCGGAAATTGAAAAAAAGTCGACTTAATAGTATCTGTACTTAAGAAATGAACAATCACGGTGCAACTACACGGCAAAGCAAAATAATAAATTATTAAAATAAAGGTTTTCAAACCTAATACCGACTTTGGGTCGGTATTAGAAATATTTATACCTATTACCGACTCAATATATTTTTACGATTTTTTCATTAAATACTGCAAATCTTCGAAAAATTACTACATTATATTATAGACAACATGTCTGGAAATGTCTTCAAACTTTATAATAAATATATAGAAATATCCACTTGGATTTTATGCTTAATTTCTTTATTTGTGTACTTACCCCTTTAATGAATCACAAGCGCACGTAACCTACACTCTACGAAATCTGACCATAAACTAATTCAAATGACATCAATTCGGGTACTTTCGTGCTAGACACTAATAAATTCTTCACTTGATTTTGGTGAGTAGACTGAAATTGTGACAATACAACGTTCCTTTCATCCACAAAGCTTAATATTTCGTATTAATCATTTGGATCGGTAATAGGTGCTATTTTTGTATGGGTCGGTAATGGGTGACTTTACCTTATATCAAAATAGTTTTAAAATATATAGTTCGCTCCATTAGATCTAAAGCTTGCAAGTTGGGAAAATAGCTAGTCCAAGGTATTCGGTTTGAAAATGTTTAGGAATCCTAAATTTCAGAAACTGCTTGTGTATTTGATTAATTTTTTTTATCGAATCAGTTCCTACTGCCTTTCGATGGTTCATGTCTTTAAGTCTAATTTTTAGATAATAAGTTTTGTTGTTTACAATTTTATTTCATTTAGAAAAATTATAGATGTCCATTTCATTCAATGACTGAAAATAGGTCAACTAAAATAATAAACACGTCATGTTGCATAATTAAATTTTAAGGGCGATAGGTTATTAGACAACTTCCGTATCCAGATGTGTAATTTATATGTAAATACGCAAATTTGGTACTAAGTAATTAGTCCTGAACTTCTACAAACTTCCTTTATTTTATTATGTTGCGAATATGATTTAAATTTCGCCAAAGAATAATAAAATATTGTCATGTCTAGAGTTGAAATATAATCTCAGTAAAACTGTTTTAACTATGAAGTTTGGGTTTAGATTATTTAATAATATTTACTTATTGTGTATCCTCTCATAACTTTTATTACAGTACCTATGTAAAATCTCATTGCACTCGCTTTATTATCCTTGCTCAAGCAATAAACATAGCATTTATATATCAAAGGACGATGGTTAATTTAAATAAAAGAATATATTTACATAAAAATATATTGCTTCAGTTAAGTTATGTTTTGCGTTCAGAGATATGTAGGAGGGGGGATATGACACAATCGATATTTCTGTACTTACTAAATGGGACCACTTAATTTAACACTATGTAAAATCCAATATGGCGACGGGTAGGTCCGGATTTAAATTAATAAGTTAGTATACAAATAATTACACTCGTTCTACTAAATATGTTGAAAATTTCTGTTTTTGGTGAATTTAAATAATTGGATTTTTGGTTTATTCGTCTTCCAGGTTTGGACCGTGTCATTTGTGAGTGACCCAAAAGTGGGTTCATCTCGACGTTTCGCTACAATTGTATGTAGCTTCTTCAGGAGAACAAAGAAAAAGAAATCAAAAGACAGGAAGATGGGTAGTTAGCAACGGTAACTCAGTTACTCAACGCAACCAGAGGCGAATACTAACTACCAAGATGGGCATTTGGTCACAGTAACCCAACTACTTAACGCAGCCAGAGGTGAAAACCAAATGCCAGGACAGGGATTCACTTCCAACAGCTCAGAACACTAACGCGTCGAGAGGCGGGGAGTGAATCCGACGATTACTCCGCTACCGCTCTATTTATAGTCGCGGTGACCTGTCGTGTCGGGACGTATCGGCACACTCCGTGGCGCGAACGTCAAGAAGCGCGCGCTGGCCAATCATGTGGCTGCATCGTGGTAGCGGGACCGGACGGCGGCTCTAGACTGAGATTCCAGATGGGAGACAAGTAGTATCCTTCCTCTCGATTGATATTATGTGGATTTTTTCGGATCTCTAGAGATTCGCGGATTTTCCTGGAATAAAAAAGGGGCTCTTAGAAATAATATGGTTTTTTCAAACAATATGGAATGACCGGTTTCTTGGCAGTGTTCTGCAACTGCAGAATAGGAGAAAAGACCTGATCGAATGCATCTTGGAGAAAAGGCCTGCATGGTCTTTTCTCCCATTCTGCAGTTGCAGAACACTGCCAACAAACCGGTCATTCCATATTGTTCGAAAAACACATATTATTTCTAAGAGCCCCTTCTTTTATTCCAGGAAAATCCGCGAATCTCTAGAGATCCGAAAAAATCCACATAATATCAATCGAGAGGAAGGATACTACTTGTCTCCCATCTGGAATCTCAGTCTAGAGCCGCCGTCCGGTCCCGCTACCACGATGCAGCCACATGATTGGCCAGCGCGCGCTTCTTGACGTTCGCGCCACGGAGTGTGCCGATACGTCCCGACACGACAGGTCACCGCGACTATAAATAGAGCGGTAGCGGAGTAATCGTCGGATTCACTCCCCGCCTCTCGACGCGTTAGTGTTCTGAGCTGTTGGACGTGAATCCCTGTCCTGGCATTTGGTTTTCACCTCTGGCTGCGTTAAGTAGTTGAGTTACTGTGACCAAATGCCCATCTTGGTAGTTAGTATTCGCCTCTGGTTGCGTTGAGTAACTGAGTTACCGTTGCTAACTACCCATCTTCCTGTCTTTTGATTTCTTTTTCTTTGTTCTCCTGAAGAAGCTACATACAATTGTAGCGAAACGTCGAGATGAACCCACTTTTGGGTCACTCACAAATGACACGGTCCAAACCCGGAAGACGAATAAACATAATTCTGACTCTGGCCGTGGAAGCCTACGATTTCAATTGGATTTTTATATACAATATTATTTCGAAACTATATTTAATAATGGATTTTTGCAAGGTTGCATATAAATGAAAGTATTCAGTTTTGTTCCATTACAGTTGTTTAGTAAATTTTGCTATACCTGTAAATTTAAACTCACGGTGAACTGATATCTCGCTACCAGATTCAGAGATACTGTTACCAAGATAAATATATTCTTTTTCAAAGAGATGATGTTAAGCTTCATTAATTTAACTGTGCATACCTATATCTAGAGTATTTAATAAAGCAAAGATTTCCCTTTGAAGATGTTAAAGGATATATGGAAAATCATGGGAAGTGAAACTTAAATAGATGTAGTAGTGGATAGTATTGTAGTCTGACCTATCTTTACGTATAGACACTTTACCTAACAGGAGTAATCTTAACTACCCTAACTGCATCCATGTAGTGCATACTTTACCTTTACCAATTATATACATAGATGGAGAAATAGACGAAGATAGGAACATACATAAGACAAATAATTTTCCAGTACGCAGAGCAACAGGATCACGCTACCTGTTGCTAATACGGAGATATATTACAAAATGATCCAGTAAATGGTTCTAAGATGCAATTTTTTTTGAACCTATTCTCTATCCTTCCATTGTTGGATATAGGTCTCCCCCAGTTCTCTCCATCTTTCCCTATCTTGAGCTGTTCTCTGCCATGTGGGACCTCCTTGTTTCCTGATGTCATCTTTCCACCTCATCTGTGGTCTGCCTCTTGATCTCTTTGCATTGTATGGACGCCACTTTCCGATGGCATTGTTCCATCGTCCGTCTTGGAGACGTTCATTGTGTCCAGCCCATTTCCATTTCAGTTTTGCTGCTTGTTCTATCGCGTCTACTGTCTTTGTTCTGGTTCTGATCCACTGGTTACGTTTTCTATCTTTAAGTGATATACCCAACATTTGTCTCTCCATCGCTCTTTGTGCCTTCCTTATCCTATCCAAATTGGCCTGTGTAAATGTCCATGTCTGTGCTCCGTAGGTGAGCACCGGTATTATACAGGAGTTATATACCTTGCTTCGTAAGTATAGAGGGATTGTTTGATTTTTTAGAACGTAAGAAAGTTTGCCGAACGCTGCCCATCCCATTCTTACTCGTTTAGATATTTCGGCTGTTTGATTTTCTCTGTTAGCTCTGATTGCTTGTCCTAGATAGATATACTCATTTACCTGTTCTATGTTTTCTGTTTGTATTTTTATTGCCTCTTGGTCTTCCGTGTTTGTCATTACTTTTGTTTTGTTGAAGTTAATTTTTAGGCCTTTTTGCAGTGATTTTTCATGAAGTTCATTCAGCATTAATTCCAGTTCTTGTCGTTCCGAGGAGATCAGGACTATATCATCCGCATATCTAAGGTGATTTAGGTATTTTCCGTTAATACATATTCCTCTGTTTTCCCAATCTGTTGATTTTATTATGTCTTCGAGGGTCAAGGTAAACAGTTTAGGTGAAATTATATCGCCTTGTCGGACTCCTCGTTTAACTTTTATATTATCCGTTATTAATTTGTCGTCCAGAATTACGGTCATGGTTGCGTTTTGGTAAATATCATGTATCAATTGTCGGTATCTTGAATCTATTCTACTATTGACCAGAGCTTCTTCAACCGCCCAGTGTTCAATGCTGTCGAAAGCCTTTTCATAATCTACGAATGCTAAGTACAGCGGAAGGTTGTATTCATTGGTTTTCTCAATAAAGATTTTAAGCGCATGTAGATGGTCGATTGTGCTGTATCCTTTCCTGAATCCGGCCTGTTCCACTGGTTGCTAGTTTGTCAAGTTTATAGGTTATTCGGTTTTTTATTATTCTTGTGAAGGTTTTATATATTTGTGACAAAAGGGAAATAGGACGGTCGTTGTTTAGGTCTGTTCGTTCTCCTTTCTTATGTATGAAGATTGTGTTGGCATTTCTCCATTGTTTAGGTATTTTACCTTCAAACAGACATGTATTGAACAGTATTTTTAGCATTTTTTTTATCGTGTCTCCTCCTTCTTTTAGCAGTTCCGCCAGTATTTTGTCCTCACCGGCCGCTTTATTTCTTTTCATGTCGTTTATGGATTTTTCGATTTCATCTTCAGTTATTTCTGGTAATACCTCTGAGCCAACATTTTGTATTTTCCTCGAGAGATTATGTTTAGATGATAGTGGTGGGTCATTTTAGAACTGTATAGGTCTGCGTAATATCTTTCTGTAATTTTTACTATTTCTCCTAGATCTCTTTCTTCATTGTTCTCAGCTGCAGCTAAGATGCAATACAAGATATAATTTCTAAACGCCATTTATCGTCGTCTTTCCAGGAAGGAACAAGTAAAAATCGAATAAAAGAAATCTCATAATGGCAGATCCAAGCCAGTATACAAGACCACTCTAAAACCCATGAAGAAGTTAAAGCTCGAGTACAGGAAGGGAAATTGAGGCTACGCCGTAATTAAAGCCTAAGTAGTCACTCCACTCACTTACAAGCAGACATGTATGTTATAAATATGAGTCTACAGGAACTAATAAAGAAGAACCAAAGGAAAATTTGTAAAAATTATATCGAATAACCGGGCAGGCTTAAAGGAACCATATTTAAATTAAATTGACTTTAGGTTTGAAATTGTCTAGTATAAAAGCGATCGAAAAAGTAAACCTACTTGCTGGGAAACGGACAAAAGAAACATTCACAGATTCAGAACCTGTCATTGAAATGGCAATAATCATAGCCAAAAGAGTAATCATAGTGAATATAAGGCTGTCTATATAAGTTAATAGTACCAAACTTGAGCAAGTTGGTCAAACTGTGTACCTTCAGTATCGGTTAAACAGTAACGCAGAGAGTCATATTGAAACTAGATCCAAAAATGATGAAGCCAGGGTCGATTTTAGAATGATGTCCAAGATATTATGTAACAGAGACATAACATTGCCATTTCGGACTTGCGAGATTGGTATGGTATTAATACAATAATGCTATTTAGGGTGGCAGTAAATAAAATTAAGATAGTTATAATGGTAATTATCGTTCTGAATAGGCATGGTACATAAGGAAGAAGAAAAAAGTTATATTGGATTGGGTGGAACAAACAAAACGTATCCACTTGTAAGAACAAGTGGATGTTGAACATTCGAAAAATTTTATACATGAAACTTTAAAAAAGAGAACTTTAGATCCACTAGCTACTCTTCTTCTTCTTGATGTGCCTATCCGTTACAAATGTTGGCGATCATCACGACAATCTTTATCTTATCTGCAGCAGCGCGGAAAAGCTGCACATATGTTGTAATAAACTAGATTCTGAGGTTCTTTAACCAAAATCTTCTTCTTCTTCCTGGACCTCGCTTTTCAAATATTTTTTCTTGCAGGATGGCTTGAAGGAGAGCATATCTGGATTCATTACGCATAATATGTCCAAAGAACTGTAACTTTCGAGATTTAATGGTGGTCAGTACCTTTCTTATTCATTCTTCTGAGGACCTCCTCATTTGTGACTCGATCAGTCCACGGATCTTAAGTATTCTTCGATATAGCCACATCTTAAATGCTTTCAGTTTTTTGCACATATCTTCGTTCAAGGCCACGATTCAACACCATAAAAAAAGGCAGAGAAGACGTAGCATCGCAGCATTCTTACTTTTGTATCAAGAGAGAGAATGTGACTCTTGAAGAAGGCCCTCATCCGATTGAAGGTGAATCTAGCTTTTGCGATGCGTGCTCTAATCTCCTGGTTGTTGGTCCATTCTTCATTCATTATGGTGCCGAGGTAGTTGTAGTGCATCACTCTTTCTACAGGAGATTGGTTGACGTAGAGTTGACCTTCTGTTATCCTTTTCTTGCTAATTATCATAAGCTTTGTCTTTTTAACGTTTATATTGAGTCCATATTGTTGACTGTAATACGTGATTTTGTTCATAAGAACTTGTAGGTCTTCTAAGTTGTCCGCAAATACTATGGTGTCATCTGCATATCTGATGTTGTTAAGCCGGTAACCATTTAGTAGAATACCTTTTTCAGTTTCGTGCAAAGCTTCGATAAATATTCTTTCAGAATACAGATTGAAGATTCGAGGAGACAAAATACAGCCTTGCCTCACGTCACGCATTATTTTCATATAGTCAGTGTGTTTACCTTCAACTCTAAGATTTGCAGTCCGATTCTAGTAAAGATTTCTAATTATTTTCAGATCTTGGTTGTTAATTCCTGCTTCTTTTAGTATTTGCATCATCTTGGCGTGCTGTACTCGATCAAACGCTTTCTCGTAATTAACCAGACATGCGTATACGTCGCAGTTGACGTCGCTGCATCTCTGGAATAGGACTTGTACTGACGACACAGCCTCTCTAGTACCAACAGCATTTGTGAACCCGAACTGGTTGGGAGAAATTTTACTTTCACAGAGCTTGTAGATTCTCTTATGAATTATCTTTAGGAACAATTTTAGGAGATGACTCATGAGGCTTATTTGAAGGTAATCTTCGCATTTTGTGGATTTTTTATTAAGACAATTTGGAATATTGTTTAAATTTCTATGCCTTCTCAGATAATTCTTGGTTTATAGAAGCGGAAAAGGCTATGATTTTGAAGTTTTCAAAATGAATTTTTTGACCTGTATGAATATGATGTTGACCTAGCGCTGAAATTAAATCGGAACTGAAAACAGAAATGAAATGTTCATAAAATCTATTTTGGAGTCTGCGATTTGTTTGGCCTATATATACGTGTTGTTCGTTTGGTATGTTTTGTTTGATCGGATTTATCTCTTTTGCGATCAATCAAGGATTTCTTTACCATATTTCGTTTTACTTTCTTTTTTTTATTATTTTAACGCTTTTTCTTAAGACTTTACATGTTTTCTATAGACGACAATTTATTTTACAGCCCTTTATAAACAGAGACTATTTTTGATATCCAATTAGTGAGTACAAGAAATCTAAACTTGGACAATAAATATAAACTTATGGACAAGCGTCAGTTTGGGTCTAGTAAAACTAATATCACTTTCTACAATAATATTTATTTAATCTTAATATTTTTGCAACATTTAAATTAAATTTATTTGCTAGCTTACAATAATAATAATAAATAATTATAACTACTGGATTACTTACCCGCGGTAGCGGGTAGACACTCTTTACGATCCCGGTAAAGACAGGTCTGCTTCAGGGATGCGCCCCTGCCCACGCGAGCTCGGCTTTTTCTCCCAATCCTCTTCCGGGAGAGAAGCGGATCCTAATCCCTAAATCCTACCCACCAACCCAGACCTACCCAAATCGTTCCCTTCCCTCCTCAACCCGCACTGGACCAGCGTGAGGAGATAACGGTCCAAACCTTCAAGTCAATGTACAGGACAAAAAAGAAAAGGCCCCCAGTGCCCAGCACTTCCCAGAGTCTTGATCACGGCAGCGATCAAACAACTAACTTAATTAACGAAATTAATAAAAAATATTGGATCAGAAATAATGCCAAAAGTAACAATTTCAGAGGTAACTACAGCATTGGAAAACATGAAGAGAAATAAAGCTGCGGGAGAAGATAGTATCACCACAGATATACTATTAGAAGGAGGTAAGGAACTAATTGCAATTGTTACTAAGCTTGTGGACAGTTGTTTACATCAGGGACAAGTCCCTAAGAGCTGGAACAACTCTAAAGTAATCTTATTGCACAAGAAAGGGGATAGTCGAAAATTGGAAAACTACAGACCCATCAGCCTACTGTCACACCTGTTTAAAATACTCACCAAAGTCATAACTACTCGACTAACAAGGAAATTAGACGAATACCAACCATATGAACAGGCAGGTTTTAGAAAAGGCTATTCAACTTCCGATTACCTGTTAACCACAAAAATATTAATAGAAAAATGTAACGAATACAAGTTTCCAGTTTTCCTTGCATTTGTAGACTACGAAAAAGCTTTCGATACCATAGAACACACGGCCGTAATAAACGCAATGCAAAATTGTAGAATAGACAGCAGATATATTAACTTAATAAAAGAAACTATGAACCAAGCTACAGCTACATACTACCTAAATGAAAATGAACACACAAACCCTGTACCATTAAACAGGGGAGTCAAACAGGGAGATACTTTATCACCCAAACTGTTCACCTTAGTTTTGGAGGACGTTTTTAAAAACCTAAATTGGAAATATAAGGGAATAAACATCAATGGCCGCTACCTCAGTAATCTACGATTTGCAGATGACATAATCCTGATAGCTACTGACCTACAAGAAATGCAAACCATGCTTGTAGAACTTCATACCGAATCTTCTAAAATAGGACTGAAAATGAATTTAAACAAAACAAAAGTCATGCACTCCGAAGACACCGTGACAATAATAAACGATAAAGTTATAGAAAAAGTTGAAGAATATATATACTTGGGACAAAAAATAATCCTAAATAGGGAAATTCAGACTGAAGAAATAAAAAGAAGAAGAAAGTTAGCTTGGGCAACATTCGGTAAACTGAACTATGTACTCAGAAATCAACAAATTCAATTACATCTTAGATCTAAAGTTTTTGATGCATGCATTATTCCGATATTAACTTATGCGGCACAAACATGGACAATCACAAAAAAGAATATGAATATACTTAGAGTCACTCAACACGCGATGGAAAGAGCACTGCTAGGTATATCACTTAAGGACAAGAAAACAAACACATGGATAAGACAGAAAACCAAAGTCACCGATGTGGTGCAAAAAGCATTAAAGCTGAAATGGGAATACGCTGGACATGTAGCTAGGAGCGATCTAAACAAATGGCACAGATCAATTTTAACCTGGAGACCATACCAACACAAAAGACCCAGAGGCAGACCTCCTATGAGATGGACAGATGATCTGAAAAGGACTGCCGGGAAAAATTGGCTACAAGTAGCGTACAATAAAAACCAATGGAAAGGAAGACTTGAAGAGGCTTATGTTCAGATGTGGACGTGAATGGCTAGACGAAGAAGAACTACTGGATAGATTTTAGAATAAATGATGTATATTTCATTATTTCTTGCCGTAGCTGATTAGTGTTTCCATACGAAAACAGAAGTTTACAGACGACAGAATATTGAAATTGCGCCGTTATTTATTTCTATTATAAAAATCGTTTTAAATAGACTTTTAATCTGAGTTTTCTTTAAAAGTATTATTGCCGAAAATGGTAAATTATCCTTTATATAATTTTTGTTACAAATTGTCACAATATAAAAATTGTTCCCAATTTCACAAAATAATTTTTTCGGGTACTTGTTTTTATATAGTGAGATATGTAATGCGTAAATAAAAAGGGTCTTATAGCCCTAATGATACCATGATTGTCCTGTAATAACCCTTATAAAAAGAAAATAATATTAGCCATAAATTCGAAACAGACTTTTACCCTACGTAAAGAATATGTTGAGGAGCATTCCCAGATTTTATTTCTTTCTAAATAAAAGGACAAGTGTCGACTATCTCGTGAGAGGACCTAAAAGTTTTATAGGCCTGAGGGTATGGACGTGTGGTCTGGATACCCGAAGAACCTTTTCTTTCTAAGTTTCCTGCAACCGATTTTCATGGGCAGTAATAACTTTATTTCGAAGGGTTTCAACTTCTAAGATACACTGGAGTAAATTCAGAGGTTTTTATCTCTAATTTATGTCGCTTTTAGGGCACAAACAAAATTTAAATGAGGAAAGCTTAAAGAGATATTACGTCGATCTCATCAGTATAACGTGCAAGATTAAATTTATTTTCCAGAGTAAACTGGAATCGAGAATTAAATCTTTAGGTCTAGGGATTAAGAGAATAAACTCGTAGGTAAGAAGGCTCCCGACTTATTTAAGATGAGTTTACCGTTTATCCTGATTGTTTGTAGATTATTTAGGATAAAACTACCCAAGATTTTTGCTTATTTTTATAAAGGTTTAAATTATGTTATTAAGCTATTTTTGATGTTGCACTTAAACCTAAATATTTGATGTATAGTGTACAAATTGTTTTAATAAAACGAATTAATATATAAAATATTTATATAAGTATTTATCGTTCAAATATTTATAGCAATTCGTATAAAACTGGTTAAGTGTATTGAATAAAAACAATCTAGAGACATCGTAAAAACACAAAGGGCAATTAAATGTCTTACATTTGAGCTGTCATAGTATCTTCTTCTACTAGTGCCTATCCTCTATGGATGTGGGCTACCACAATGGTCCATCGTATTTTATTAGCAGCTGTTAGAAATAGGCTGTGGTAGTTATACCTGTCCACTGTCTCAAATTCTTAAGCCAGGATATTCGGATATTCTTTTTGTAAACTTTGCATTACTGCGTCGTTTAGTTATATGATGTACATATGCTATTCTCAGCATGCGACGATAGCACCACAGCTCAAAAGACTGCAACCGTCTGCAAGATTCATTAGTGAGTGTCCATGCCTCTGCTCCATACATAAGAACAGAAAACACATAATTAAGGATTTTGAGTCGGAGATGTAAGTTCAAGGTTAAATTGCAGAGACCTTTCTTCATCTGTTGGAAGGCACTTCTTGCTTTTTCGATCTTACATTTAATCTCGTATAAGTGACCCCAGCTGTCTGTGCTGTTGCATCCTAGGTATGTGTTTTTTCTGTTATATCCAATACCTCATTGTCTGCCATAAACTTTGCATCTGTATTTTGAATTTTGCTTATAATCATAATTTTCGTCTTTTTATTATTAAGTTTCATTCTATATTTTTTACCGATGTTAACTACTTGATCTATCAGTATTTGTAATCCTTCAGCACTATCCGCAACAAGGGCAGTGTCGTCTGCATATCTTAGATTATTTATTACTTCACCGTTAAGAATCACGCCATCAGTCGTTACACCTAAAGCTACTTGTTTTCTATAGAGATTGGCTATTATTTTTATATCCTTGTCATCGATGTTTGCGACTCGCAAAGTTTTAATAAGATTCTCATACTGTAATTCGTCAAATGCCTTTTCGAAGTCAATGAAACAGGCAAAGACATATGTATTAACATCTTTTGTATCAATACTTGTATGCTAAAAACTGCTTCTCTTGTGCCAAGATCGCTGCGAAATCCAAATTTTACATCAGCAATACCCTCCTCCAATTTCTTCTATATGCGAGCATAAATGATGTTTAAGAATATTTTGAGTGAGTGGTTCATGAGGCGAATGATTCGGTGTTCTTCACATTTCTTAGTATTTGCTTTTTTGGCAGTGGTATAAATATGGACATATGTACACTAATCTGTTTTAAAGTTCCTGTTTCATATATTATACGGTTTAATAATTCTGTCATAATGTCAAGTTGATTGTCTTCTATAAATTTTAATACCTCAGCATATTATATTCCATCGCGTCCTGGCGCTTTGTTGTTTTTTAGACGACTTATAGCAGATCTTACTTCTGAATTTGTTATTGTTGGTCGATTCTCGCCGTTGTCATATACTTCAATATGTTAGTTGTCACTGAACAATTCTGCTATATATTCCTGTCATCTGTCCAGTTTTTCTTGCGTATTGAATAGTATGTTTTCATCTTTATCAAACAGTGAAGTGGGCGTTGTTTTTCTTTATATTTCTGCCATTTCTTTGATCTTCCTGTGCATATTGAATATAACATGTTTTTTCTATATGATCTCTATTTCTAAGCATTTCTCTAACAGCTAGGATTCTTTTGCTAATTTTATTTCTTTAAGTACCTTCTTTTGGTGTTCCTTGTACTTTTTTGCGTCTTTATTCTTAAACTTTCTTCTTTGCTCCATAAGCTCTAGTATCTGATGTATCATCCATGGTTGCTTTATTTCTCTTTCCTGTTTGATGCTGTTTATTGTTGTTATTGCTAATACATATTTCTTTGATCCCGTTCCTCATTGTATCAATATCTTTTCTATTGTGTGTTGCAATGTCGTTAAATTTTGTGTTTATTTCTTCTTGAATTTGTTGTTTTACGTTGCTTTGTTTCAGTTTTTGTACGTTTTCCGTTCTTATAACGCACGACTTTCGAGTTTTTTCATCCTAACTCTCAGTTCAGCAAGCAGTAAGTTATTGTCGGAGCTAATATCTGCTCCAGAATAGGTTTTTATTGAAGTAACCGCATTATGAAACCTTTTGATTATTAGAAAATAATCTATTTGATTTCTAATTATTTGTTGCGGGCTATCGGCGGGAGACCTCCAGATATATAGCCTTCTAGCTGGTAGTTTGAATTGGCTGTTCATGATTCAATTATCTATTTCTTAATGTCATGGTATACCCTTCCACCCAACCATGAGAGCACGTTGTTTTGTTTGCTTAGGCTTTGAACTCTGTCTTAGAGTCAAACTTAGGCCGTATTGCTCTGTCAAATAGTCTAGTTCTGATTATTTCATCCCTTTTCTTTTCATCGCACACTTGTAGTGCTGATCGTGTGACTTCTTTTACTACTCTTTCGACAGCTTGAGTATGTGTCGGTAATTTTCCCAGCACAACTTCTGCAAGAATATCTGACACGCCGTCAACCAATATTCTGTTGAGGTCCTCTTCTGATAGATGCATGGTAACAGGGGGCTCAGTTACACCCATAAACTGCCATTCAATTAAATCTATGTATTCTTTGGCAGAAAAATTTATTTTAGGAATTTCAAAAAGTCGAACTCTTTCTCTGTCGTTTTTTCTTCTGGCTTTTAATATTCGTCTGATCGCAAGCTGACGAATGTGTTCCTGTCATCGGAGAGCATTGCCACAAGCATATTTTCGGGGTGTGCGAAGTATGCATTATTTTGAATGCACTTATGAATCACTTTCTTTTGTTCGTGTGACATATATGATGAAAAGTCCAGCATTTTCCAAAGGTTGCTTGAACCATCCTTCAGTTTGTGATTGCATTTGATAGTGAACCAGCTTGGAGCATAAACTAAGGCAACATATTTGGCTAAATCTTTCAACTGATCTGATGGTGAACTAGATGCAATGTACAATCGGAGTACACGATTGGCAGTTGTCACCCACCGTGCATGATTCAACTTTCCAGGACTTCTATCCCCAAATCCTGGTGGTGATTCTCCTTTAGTAACTATTTTGCATATGTCATATAAATATTTCTGATCCATACTCAAATCTACTTTGTTTAAATCTGGAAACAGCACTTCAACTGGGCTTATTATCGGTTCAAACTTAGTTGGAGTTTGTTTGTGGCAGTCAGCTAACGCTTTGCCAATTAAACCGCTAAAGCCATGAGGGCCAGATGATTGACCATCTAAAAATTCAAAAAGATGTCTCAGTGGAAGTTCATTGGTGTTTAACTGACACACCACCCATTGTAAAGGTTTGTCAAGTTTAGTTTCCAGTATTTTTATAACACCATTACTTTTGCCATGTTAGTTGGACATCCATCACATCCAACACAAACCAGTTCCGACAAACTAATTTGTTTATCTGACATAAACTGCATGATTGAATTAGCTATGTCCACAGCTTTCCCTGATAATGGTTTGACGTGCCCTACATATTTTGATCCTGGTTCTTGAATAATAAATAAATGATCTTTTTGATGGACATGATTTTCCCGTCTTCACTAGTTTCAATGAAATAGGTCCTGTCAATTCTTCCATCAAAATAAAGCGCTTGCAATAAATTGGTTTCATCTATGCTTCGTATAAAATTTCCTTACGAATCTTTACTCTTTCATTATTTAATATAATAAATATTTAATATAATTTAATATAATAAATAATAATCATTATTTTGAGAAAAGATTTGTAGCAAAACGGTTTCGTCTGTATCATGATGGAAGTCTAAGTTGTCGTCAACTTCTTTCTTTTCTTTTTCTTGCTTTTCCTGTCTCTTCATGATTTATTTCTCTTTTCTTATAATTTTTTTTTATTTTGTGCCGTACTTTTTAGGTCTATATTACAGGGACCATTTTCTCACGAACACAATACAAGAGTTTAAGTCACTACATTTACAAGTGCACACATCAAATAACTTGCCAGACTTTTCCAAAAACTTGCTAAGATGAGAAGATAATGTTTGCTTATGTTGATCCCTTTCGAAAGATTTATTTAGAGCTTTTATTTCATTTAAGCTTCTTTTCAACATATCTCTCATAGTTTTTTAAAATATCATAGGTATTGAAGCTTTATGCCGGATCAATTAAATTTTGTCCAACGTTTCTTCAGCTACGCGAGAAAAATCTGGATTCTTACTGTTTTCCTTAGGTTGAAGACCGTGCTACACATAGTTATAGTGTCTCATAACATCAATTATGGTCGGTAACATTGTATCACCAAATTGTTTGTCACTCCCTATAATTCGATTGTCACGATCTCTGGTCCCAGACCTCTGGTCTGGTGCTTAACTAAGCCTAGCAGATAAAAATGCACAATGCACTGACAATACAGACACAACCTTTCCGCAACACAAATGTGTACTACTGTGAACTACGAATGCGAAGTAGGTTGCTGCCGACAGGTCTCGACTCGACAATACAGATCTCAACTTGTCTGCTTAGGTGGAAAAAGGTAGTGGGGGGGGGGACTAAGCGCACCGCCTCGACAAGCCCCCGTACTGACAACCGCTATCTGATTTCAATTCTATATTGTTTTAATGTAATTTACCTAACTTGAACGCAACTATTTTTGATCTTTTAAGTATATCTACGACTAATCCCTTTAAAAAGGCGACCGATATAAATATTAAATTTTCACACAAAATGGTGGTACTTTCACACACTGAAGATGTTACATAAGACAAATGAACCTGAGTGAGGTTATTCTATTAGTGTTAACAACTACCCAGTCATCTCATTTCTTAATGTGTACAAAATTATTTCCAAAAAGTTACTTTTTACCAAAAAAAAACTGAAATTTTAAGTCAACTGCGCAGACTGAAGATATTTTTTTTTCAGCAAAAATAATTTTTAGTTTTCTTTTAGACCCCAAATGCACCTTTAAAAACTTACCACCGTTTCGATCGGACAAAAAAATATTTTTTCGGCCCACCCTAGGTGGTCTTATAAATGTAACATCTTTTTAATTTATTACATTATAGTGTACATTTTTTCGGTAAATGTAACAGCCATCTACTATAAAGTTAACAAACACATGGAAATGTCTAAATCCAGATTTTTTCACTCTCTGCAGCGAAAAACTTTATTTTATTGTCAGCGCATCGTGTACTGCATTTGATGATCTTAGAACTACTCTTAGAGTCCAGTAAAGAGTACCCAACCTTTATGTGTTATTGTAAAAATTATGTAAATACAGCTGAAAATTATTTTTAAAAGTTAATATTCAAAAAAATTATAAAATATTTTTTGTGGTCCAGCAATTTACATATTCGAAACGATGTACAAATATAAGAACATGATTTTTAACCTTTAATCACTGTCACTAAGAGCATTTTTCTAACGGTTCCGTTAAATATGTACATTCTACACAAAATAAATGATTTGCACTGCTACCTCCACTTCTAGTTGACCTTTGGAATGTCTTCATGAATATGCCTAAGATGGTGTCAGAATGTTAAAATTTATATACTTTTTAAATTATCTGGCGTCGCGACGTTCGGACATTACTTTATTCCGCTTGCTACAATTAATACACCATATTTCCAAGGTAAATGTTTTTTTCTTAATATCATAACAGCATAACAGCATTGAGTTAAGCCGGTTATTTTTCGGGATTTTTAATAAATTAGTGGTTTATTCAGTAGTTTTTTCACAATCTAAATATTGCATTTCTTCGATATTATTTTAATTCATTTAACTAGCGTCCTCTAAGTTTACACAAAACAGGCACAAAATAACTACGTTGAATAATTAACTATCCAAAAAGCTTCAGTTTAAGCAAACGTTAATTATCCACACTGTCGTAATTTTTAAATTAACTATACCTAAAGATAAAAAACAGGTCAGTGTGGTAAAGAAACAGCCATAAATCCCCTGTAAAATGAGAAACGATGAAGACGCAAGGCCCTCAATCTCCGGCAGTCCCTTGAAACTAGGCTATGCCAGCAGTCACGAAGGTAGAGGGACAGAATGTGCTAAGAATCTCCGGAGTGGACCAGGCTACCTATACAAACGACAACGGCAAAGAATATGGTTTATGGCAATATATAACACCAGAAAATTGATGGAGAAAGAAAAGGAATGAGTAAACTAAACCTAAATTGGATGTCCAATGTCATCAACATAAATTTTAAAGATACTTTTTAAAAATTTTAACTATATTATGTTTTTATACCAAAATACAATTGTGAAGTGCTTTAACTTTTGTATGTTCTTTTCTTATTCTTCTCGTCCTTTTCACAAAACTTGTTCAAAGCGGGTTATTCGTTGGAAAATCGGTCAAATCAATTTAATATACTCCGGAAAGATCAAACATCTGAACAGATACAACTGACCTCTGTACTTGTATGTGTTACATTTCTAATGATATTTCTACATAAGATCATCTATCGCAAGATCGGAGCTGATCTAGTCACTTTTGTCAACGAGTCAACGAGTGCAACAACTCATACAACGCTCTATTTGGCATTATGTGCCTTCTAATCAAAACCCCTCTGATTTTGCTAGTCGTGTTTTATCACCGGCACAATTGTTACAATTTTTACCTTCCCACCATGGAGCTCGTCAAAACATTATTACTTTTCGGCTGTTGTCGAAGACTTTCTTCTGAAATGCGACACCACGTCAAGATTTCGATGCTGGTTTTCTTCTTGTTTTTCGCACTTCACGGAATTCTTCTGGAAAAAGAGGCCAACGGTATTCTGTTTGACAGAGTCTTCCTAGTTTAGTAGGTCGACAGTCTTCTTTGACAGTCTTCTTTTTAACTGATGACATTGTACGCGGTATTAATCTGAGCACAATTTCACAGTCTCAGATGGCATTCAATAATGTCCTGTGGTCAAAGTATGCCCAGCACCTATTTGCCAATCCATATGTTATTCTTACTTAGTTCTTTATTAGCATATCAATATTTTCATGTTTATCCTTTACACTTTTACTTTCAGCTGTTCTTAGAAACAGTCGTTTTTGGAGAGGGAGAATGTTTGTAAAACATTTTATACTTATTTACATATTTCACACTCAATATTTTAATTACTGTATTGTAATATGATCTTCTTATAATTATAATTATATATTCTAATTACTTATGTACTTTAAATGATTACAATATATTATTTTCTTAGATTCGGTAAATTCTTATTTTTTACCTGGCTAATACATTGTAATCTGTGTATAAGTTCAGAGAAATTCACTTGTCTTTGTTATTTGGAAACAGCCTCACAAATCACAGAAAACGTTACACAATATCAAATTCCTGTAAACCATTTAGTTACATTATCGTCTCAGAAGGGCATTACAAGAGCGCTAAATTATGAGGGCCCGCTTCCTGTTTAAAGATTACTTTAAGACGAGTCATCGTGATGTGAACATCACTTCTAGCTTGACCAGTGGATACCTTGCATCGCGACTTTCGACGCAGATGCTACTCTTCTACTGCTTGCTACAAATTATACACCATACTTCATAAGTAAGAGTTTTTTCCTTTGTACAGATAACAGCAATGAGTTAAGCCAGGTGATGTTAATTGCTAATTTATTAACAAACAAAATATTGAATTTTTTCGTTGTTATTATTCTAATTCATTTAACCAGCGACCTCACGTTTTACACACAACACTAAAATAAACTTTTTTTTTAACTTGTACTATACAATATATTTTTTATTATTGGCAGTGCTTTAGTTCTATTTAAAAAGAAAAACTAGTACTTAAACAAAACTTTCGCTCGCATAAATTTTTAGGGGGCGAGTGATTCAGGGTTAAATATTTATTTATACTTCATCTAACTGACTTACCGTCGCACATCATTATCATTGACATAGATCGAAGTTGACATAGTTGCCAAAGTACAAAAAAATCCTGAATCCATTTTAAATCAAATAGGTCACATAATTATTGCAAAAGTCGATTATACAACAACAAAAATTAATATTACACACACTAATAATAATAATAGTAATTAATAATACACACTAATTTTGTTCTAAACAAAACAGATTTTATTAAATAGGTAAAAATATAAACCAAGAGGTATTCACTTTAAAATTCAGAATAATAAAGTACCAGTGTCAACACCGCAACTGTCAAATAAGTGTTACCAATTTATGCCAAAATATCACCTTCGTTCGATTACAGTTACAGTGTGTTCCGAACAAATGTTCTTCATAAAAATGCTTTATAATGCATTTATACAAATTAAATGAAACATATTATTGTGCATTTCTTTAAGTTAACATTAATAGAAACATTTAAATATTATTTCTAGCCGTATATAATAAAATATGTCTAGTGGCTGTAATGCCAGTGTACTCGGCAAAGTAATTCGAAAAAGGAAGACACCTACCACCTAAATATTTCGTGTTGGTATCATGTGACCTCAGAAGATATGACGCGGATGACGTGCAACGGTAAGTAAATTAGATGAAGTATATCTCCTTAAAGTCTTCCTGATTATAGAGTTTTCCATTCTATTTGTTACTTTACACTACCAGAAAAATTATAATCAATAATTATGTATTTAATATAAAGTCATGAGTTTAAGGAATTTTTAAAGCTGCTTTTAGTTTTTGTCTACTGCCAAACCAATTGACCAGACTACTGTTGTGTTTACATATTAATAATCAGTGTTTGTGATAGTGTAAAATATTTAAAATTTATATTTCTGTACCTGGGAGGGAAAGGGCACTATGTCCATTTTTTTTTCAAAATTGGGATCTTAGCACTATCTTACTAAACTCTTTGTGCTCTACATAGTGGTATAAAGCACTATGTCAAATTTCTCATATTAAAAAAGCTGGCTGTAATATACAGCATTATGTCACATTCTTGGTTGAAGGTAAAGGGCATCATCTACACATAATGCTACTATAACCTTAAAAAATAATTCATGGGCTAGAGAGAAAAGGCATCATGTGTGATTGAATCTAGTTTTGACAGTTGGAAGTTTGTGTTTTGATGTACTTTGATAGTTTCTCTTCCATTTTGGTGTTATAATTTACAATTATACATTTTTTGTGGTAAAATAATGATTAAATGTGAAAAAGAAAATGAATCCTGAGAACTCCCGTGGCAAAATGCTGTGCAACTTGGCACTTTTACAAGTTACTGAGACTGAAAGAGGTAAGATATTTTTGAGGGTATGTTACGTATTTTTCTAAGGCATAATTATGTTGTTTTACTTGCAGTAAATGGTATTTTAAGTATTTTAAAGTAAATTTAAACATAAATTTAGTACAATCAAATAGACTGTCGGGCATGAATGAAGTCTGTTAAGCAAATACTTATCAAAATGAGTTGTTAGTCAGAGTACTTATACTACCAGTATAGTTAAAATTGTCTTTGTGTACTCCATTCATAGCATTTCATGTAGGCTACTTTATGCATAAAGTTAGTTAAGCATAAGTATTAGTTAACATATAGATGTGAACATTTTCTAGGCTATTTTAGTATTTTTAGCACATGCAGATACAGTTTCCATTGCAAGTATCAGTAAAGAATATGACTCGGTTGCTGATAAAGAGTATTATGACTCAGATGCTGATAAATAGTATTTTCCAAATGAAAGCGAATATTCTGATTCTGATGTTGAGCATGAAGCGAACAAGGGTAGGATTAAGCATAAGTTAACAAGAGCCAAAGTAAGTGAAAACCCAATTGGCTTACTAGATAACAAGAAAATGGGACTATACTCGACATAGACCTACTTCACTGTGACTTATACTTAACTAGCGACAGCAGCGATAATGATATGATAAATGACCCAATATTGACATTACATGAAAAAAGAAATCTTTTACTTTCCACTGTAGAGACAACACCAAAAAATCATAATATGAGAAAGGTTAAAAATAAATGCTTACTAAAACAATCAGGAAGAAAGAAGGTAAATCATGTAGATAAATGGCAATGTAACATTAGAAAAAGGAAGTGTGCTGCCGGAATGGAGTACACAAACAAAAAAGGCAAGGTTGTTTCAGCTAAAACGATGAAGCCGGCATGTCATTGTAGACTAAAATGCTATGAAAAAATTACAGAGAATGGCAGAATGCAGATTTTTAATTCCTTTTATACTGAGAAGAGCAATCCTAATGTCAAGAGGCAGTTTGTGCGTTCTTGTATAATTAGTCAGCCTATTGCACGTCATAGGAAAAATGATAATGGTCCTAAACGTAAACAAAATACTCTGTTGTACCACTGTACTGTAAACTCAAGGCAAGTTAGAGTATACAAAATAATGTTTGAAAATACATTGTGTATATCAAATAAAGTAGCTACCAATGCTATAAAAAAAACTGAGATTGGTGGAATAGTTCAACAAGACATGAGAGGCAGAAACACTTCCACTAATAAGATACCTCCGAGACTCTTGAAAATGTAAAAAATCACATATCTTTATTCCCCTCATTAGCAAAGCCACTACATCAGAGAAAAAAGTGCTAGAAAATAACCTACGGACAGAGCTTTGCATTGAAAAGATGTACGAACTGTATTTGGATCACTGCAAAGACAACAATATTGATGAAAAGTATGTTGCTAACAATTGGTATTATCGGGACGTCTTTAATAAATGTTTCAATTTGTCATTTAAGGCTCGCGAAGTTGACACATGTGATACTTGCGACGCGTTTTCTGCCCAACTACAACCGGACTTAAATCCAACAGATAAAAACGTCATTCATATAGGCTTCAAAAGATAAGACATAGGATAAGACGTCATAAGGTTTTAACAGGGGACCTACAAAAATATTTGATAAAAAATTCTGCTTTCGACTGGCCTCAGTTTTTACAAAAGAAAGTTGTGGACTCTTAATTTTACCATTCACGACTCTTCTGATTTGTCAGCCCACTGTATGATGTGGGATGAAACAAAAGGAGATCGCTTCTGCTATATTAAAATATGCTGATAATATTATCGCTCAATCAGATATCGAGAAAATAACACTATGGACCGACAACTGCTACGGCCAAAACAAAAATGAATCTGTCATAATGTGCTTTTTTTGGATTATCCACAAATACTCTCAGATCAAGGAAATTAATCAAAAATTTTTATTAAAAGGCCATACACATATGAAAGCGGACAGTATTCATGCGCTGATCGAGAAAAAAAGAAAAAAGGCAGCAAACATGAGCATACTTACCCCCTGGGATTGGCAACAACTGGTTCGCAGCACATCAGACAAGTATTCTGTGTACAACATGGAATTGGAGAATTTTAAGAAATTTGATAATCTGTTTGTTGGAAAGGATGCCCCTTTTCTTTCCAGAAAAGTAGACTGTAAAAAGGCACCTGTTCTCATCTCACAATGTGTTCATTTACAAGTAAGAAAAGAAAATCAAGGACAGTTATTTTTCAGACATCTTTTAATCAAGATTTTAAATGCATGAACTTGGTACGATCCTGAAGAGGCAGCATATTACCATGGCCTTGGGACCTTAATGTGTTAACAAATCAATTGCATCCCATTAGCAAACAAAAGTATGACGATGTACTTATTGCCATTTGTACCAACCGTATGTCATACATTTTACAAAACTTTGAAGTGTTCAAACTCGGCAGGAGACTACCCAAGTGCTGAAGACGATGAAAATCCTGATGTCTAATAGACAATAAGCTTATCTTTTTATATTATTCATCCATTATAATTATTGTTCTAGCTGTATGTTAGGCTAATAAATACAGTATTTAATACATTGTCACAAAACATAGTGCCTTTTTATTAATATCCACCATCCCTTCTATTGAATGACATGCTCTGGATGGTGGTAAAGGGCACCATGTCTGCTACTTATCAAAAATATAATTTTTTTAAATAAAAATGAATTAAAAAAAAATTATAATTATATTATTTTGAAAGTAAACAGTCCTATGTTTATGTGTACAGTTTGTGTAAGTTGTAAGTAGTGTAACTTTTGTTCACATATTTCTAAAAACATACTCTCTATAAGCAAATAAAATTGAAAAAAAAAAACTTTAAACAGGCCTACTGAAAAGTTTTAGTTTTGTGACATTGTGCCCTTTCCCTCCCAGGTACAGATTTGTTCCTTATTCATATTTTTGAGTTATTATCTTACTTATTTTTTGATTTTATGAGATAAAGCTGCGCATTTACTATACCTCACTGTATATTTACATGTATTTTATATTCCAAATTTCATATACAGCTCAACCTCTACTACGAAACTTTGCAGTCGGTAACTTGATTATAAAACTGATTCGCAGCATCCTATCTTCTCCACCACTATTGAAAATATAAAACCAACATTGTCTATAGAATAAACTTAATACTCCTACATAATTTACACTGTAAAACAAATATTTAATCATGCTAAATAAAAATATATACTGACCCTAATTTTAGATAAAACGTATTAATAGATAATTTATAAAACATCTAACCAGAAGTAACGAGTACTATTGAAATAAAAAACCCAGCTGATCTTTTATGGTGCCTTTTCCACCCATTTCCTTAGAGATCAAGCCTTTATTTCTTCTCATATATACTTACCGACTTTTTCTTTCGACTGATGCTGCAGTCATTACCGATAATGGATTTTCAGGATTTGGAGAGTTTTATGTACGTAGAAACGTATGTGAAATTTACATTTCACTTCTTATTCCGGATTTAAAATGTTCCACTATTTGTATTTTCTAGTGATTTTATCTAAAACTAGCGACAAATTCACAATAACTGGAAAGATAAAATTATTTATTGCTAATTCACGGGTATTTTAATATTGATAAGGTTTACTTGGATAAGGGTTACTCCTATTATCTGTATTTTATTAGCTAGATATATAAGTTATAGACTTCGGCAAATATGCAAAAAAATGTAGGAAATATGTGCATAAATATGCAGTGTTTACCGAAAATATGCAAATATTTTACAAAATATGCTTACAAATAAATAAAAAAATCGTAAAATAGTAAACAATTTTATTTAAAAAAAAAAGTTTCATAACTAAATATTTCCTACTATTCATTAAGATTTACATTTATTTTAAGTAACTACATCATTTTTAAGTATTGAATAAACTTATTTAGAATTATGGTAACAATAAATGACCAAGTGGTGTTCAAAATTTTCTAACAAAAACTTGTGGCTTCTGTCTGAGTACATATATTTATATGGAAAAACTTCGTTCAACATCAACTGATGTAACGGGAGCATTTTTCAAACTAACCAAAACATTTGGTTCTAAATTAATTGTTTCCGAAATATTTCCAGCTAGAACACTGACTACTTCAGAAAGAATATGGTAACCTTATTTTTTTCCATGTAGCTTCAAATTTTTTTAAAATATCTTTTTCCAATATTACCTCTAACGTTCCGACAACATGACGCAAATTCTTTTATTAAATGCTGTACTTTTCGAACAATGACAGTTTTGGTGATTCTAACTGAGTAATTGTTTTTTGAAACAAAACTAAAATTTGATTTTTAAATGAAAGTTCTTTGTTGAAGCAAGTTACTCTGAAAGTTTGTTTAGAATCCAAAGAGGATTGGGAACTTTCATCTGTTAACGTATCAATTATGTTCTTTATTTTAACAAAATGATTCTGCATAAAAATTAGCTGCCTTTCTAACCTTGTTCCCATATCGCGTTTTAAAATAGGTTGTGGTGGAAGAGGAATGTTAGGTAGCATTTCTTTATAAAGTTGATTCTTTAGGAGATTAAGAATACTTTTTGACATGGATACATGGTATTTACAAGAGGAACTTTTTCGTATTTCTTGCAACTCTGTTTAATCCAGCGCTCACAAGTAACATAGTTTAATTGAGTATAGCCCGTTCACATTATTTTTCTTAGAGACGATCACTTGGAATTTAAGTTTGCAATATTTTTTTAGAAACGACTAAAATTTATCATTTTGCTAATTTTGAAAGCGGTATGTTTGCAGACACTAATGCGCGACACAAGTCTCATTAAAAGTTTCTTGCTCATCTAATTTTTTTGAAGTAGATTGGAAACATTTAGCCATTGAAGTTTGATGTTTTCTCTATTTTTCCTTTTTTTGCAATGTGTGAAGAGTTCTCACTGTTGGTCTTATCTGAAATTTCTTCTCACATGCTATCTATAAATAAAAATAAAAACCTTTATTTTAACCCACCTATTAAAATATAAAAAATATACAAGGTGTTTTTGGTTAATCAAATAACTGGTTTGGAAACAAAAACACTCGCTAAGTGTTTTAAAGCAGTATTTAATCCAACAATTAGTTTTTGTTACTACCATTAGTACATCATATAACTTATTTTAAATTCAACAAAGTTTTTTTTTGTTAATTCAATTACAATAAAAATAATTGTGTTTTAGAATAGCTGACTTCATAAAAAAAAATTAAGGTGAAAAATTTTTTAAATACACACCATTGTATCTGTACCTGGACATTTTTTTCTCACTAAAGGAAGCTATTTTTCATTTAAAAACAACCTACGAAGTACTAAATTTCACGTAAATACGTTTATTGGTTTTAAAGTTATTGTGTTATAACTAAAGAATTTAATTTTTTTTAATTTTTAACACCGTATTCGAAAAAGTAATAAGTTTGGACCCCTCATTAACTATATCGTTTTGTTCAATTTTTCGAGAAGTATCTACAGTCAAACGTTGTAAGTGTCATTTGGAAACACCCTGTATGTATGAAAATATTAGATATTTAATAGAAAATATTAGATATTACAATTTTGCCACAGACTGAACCAGTAGATTTTTTCCATATCCATAGACAGCTCTTTATAAGGGTTTAATCCAAGTTGAAGCACTGGTTGTTTTAGGCTTATAAAATCACAATCTTCCTTTTTGTTACGCACACGAGTGTTTACGCTTTGTATTTCTAAATCACAAAAATGATTTACAAATGCTGTGCATCAAATTAGAAATGTTTAGGTACCTAATTCATAAACTGGGAGATTTTTGGAAAATCCCTATCAATTAGGAACAAAACTATTAGCGTTTACCTGCTGTTAAGATACAATAATTGTAGATAGATTTGGGGATTAGATCATAAATGCAATATGAGCGAAACTTCTTCTTCTTCTAGTTCCATGACCGCTATCGATCGTGGATATCATGTTGGCTACCATATTCGCTATCGTGACTTTATTGACAGCAGCTCTAAATAACGATGTAGTTGATTTTCCATACCATTGCCTTAGATTTTTCAGCCATGATGTTCTTCTTCTACCAGGACCACGATTACCTTGGATCTTTCCCTGAATGATCAGATGTAAAAGATCATATTTTTCAGGGTGTCTCATAATATGACCGAAGTATTCCAGCTTGCGTTTCTTTATTATATTGACCAGTTGTGTTGTTTGGTTCAGCCGTCTAAGGACCTCCTCATTTCTAACTCTGTCGACCCAGCTTATTTTCAGTAGTCGTCTGTATACCCACATCTCAAAGGCTGTCAAGCGTTTAAGCATAGCCTCAGTTAGGGTCCACGCTTCTACTCCATACAGCAGGACAGGAAAGATGTAGCAAGATATCATACGAACTCTAAGGTCAATGCTAAGATCATGACTGCAAAGTACGTTTCTCATTTTTCACAAAAGGGGACAGTAGGGCTTGTTCTATTCGGCTTTCATAATTTCTGCGGTAGCGGTAGCGGTAGCGAACCCTTAGCGATTTTTTAATAACTGAAATGCCTCTGTGACCGAGGACTTCTCTAAGATGTTGAGGGCTACTTAAATTGATCTTCTTGAATTTTGTAAATGTTTTGTACCTGTTAGAGATTACGTACTTAGTTAATTTCTTGATTAAAATGACTACAAAATTTTATACTAAGAATTGAATTAAAATTGGTTTGTTTAAATTTTCAAATTCAGTATAAAAGATCTGAACTTTTATGCACTTTATGCAAACTTTTATACTTATTTGCCAAAATATGATTATTTGCTTAAAATATGCTCCAATTGCAAAATATGCATTTTTGCATTTTTGCCGAAGTCTAGTAATCAGTTATACTTTGAAATTTCGAAACCCATTTGATCTCGCTTTAGACACTCGTTATATCTTAAACTTTTTCATAAGGATATGAATTACGAGATTACTTTTTTAAAACTTTTTAATATAGTGCCAAGGATACATATTTCTTTAGTTTCAAAATTTATATAAATATTTCGAAATTACTTGTCAATTCGAGGCTTGAGGCAATCTGAGGCACAACACAGTGATCTGTCGTCTAGTCTATCGTCTGGAAGTGATATGTCCCGTGGTAGAATTAATGCAAACAATTGATGTAATGTTGCGGTTGAGGATATTGTTCTCTATCAATATGTTGTTGTATACACTGAACGGCTAAATTATGGAATATTATCATTATTTCGAGAACCGTCGAGTTTTGAGGGAAATCCCGAAACAGGTCGATTTTTGTTATAAAATACCCATCTTATAACGTACATGGAGTAGGGATGACGTCACCGGTGTGGGTGTAGTGACGTAACCGTTAATTTTTTTAAATAGAAATTCGTTATAATGCGACACCTTATTTAAAGGAGAATTTAATTCTCTATTTAACGACATTACATTTTTAACTAAAATATTTTTTAAGAGTACAAAAACAATTTTTTTTTAATTTAAATTCAACTAAATTACAACTAATGATTTAATTCATAATGTACTTTAAAGTAACCAAATTATGCATAACAATTATTTTAAATTAAATGTTCGAAATGCCATCCATCGGTTCCTGCCATGACTTTCTGAAGTAAATACTTAAAAAAGCAAAAATAAGTAAAAATAATAATGGACACAAAAAGTTATCTCATAAACACTGAAACTTTTTGTCAAATGTTAATTCAAGCAAGTGATAGTGGCATAGTTACTGTAATATTTATTGACGTAAATGTTTTGATTTTGTGAATTGTCATCAGTTGTTAATTGTAATTTTTACTTTTGAATACTAAATTATGGCTCACCTAAATGAAACACAACGCATAGAAATATTAATTCTTAGCGAGATGCGGAGATAAAAAAGAACATAGAACGAGGTATGCAATTTATTCAACGCAAAATATCCAGACAGACCCATCAGCCAATCAACAGTAAGTAAAATAGTCCGAAAATTTGGAGTAACTGGGCACGTTAAACATATTCCAAACGCTGGGCGTCCTAAAATTGAAGACAATGTGAAACTTGATATTTTATTAAATGTACCTGACAATCCTCACAGTAGTTCAACACAAATGAATGAATATTCTAGAGTTTCCCAACGATCGGTATTACGTATTTAAAAAAAGAAAAATACCATCCCTACAAAATTCAACTACATAAGGAATTAAACGACGACGATCCCGATCGCGGCTTCAATTTTCTGAAATTATGCAGGATTTATGTATCCGCAATCCACATTTCATCAATCAAATCCTTTTTTCCGATGAAGCCACATTTTTTATACATGGTACCGTGAATCGTCAAAATTGCAGATATTGGATGAGTCACACAAAACCCACATTGGATGACTGAGTCACACACGCAATATCCTCAGAAATTAAATGTATAAACAAGGATCATTAATGACAGAATCATTGTCCCTTTTTTCTTTGTAGAAAATCTAACAGAAGAACGTTATTTAACAGTTTTGAGAAATCAACTTATATCTGTCCTTGCTAACATGTATCCAAATGCCAATAATCCAAATTTACCTAGTGAAAATATTTGGTTTCAACAAGATGGAGCCCCTTCGCATTATGCACTTGAAGTACGTCAATTTTTAAATCATTGCTTTCCCAGGAGGTGGATCAGAAGACAAGGTTTTATAGAGTGATCAGCAAAGTCACCAGATCTAACACCTCTATACTTTTTCGTGTGGGGTTACATAAAATCAAATTTTTATGTCAATAAACTCCAAAACTTACAGGACTTGAAAGATAGAATTAGGCAAGAAATAAATCTAATTACTGCAGAAGTCATCCGCAAGGTAGTTAATGGATGTGTCCGTAGATTCGAATATTGTCATAAAACCGATAAATGACATTTTGAACATTTAACTTAAAATAATTATTATGCATAATTTAGATACTTTAAAGTACATTATCAATTAAATCATTAGTTGTAATTTAGTTGAATTTAAATTAAAAACAATTGTTTTTGAACCCTTTAAAAATATTTTAATTAAAAATGTAATGTAGCTAAATAGAGAATTAAATTCTTATTTCAATCAGGTGTCTCATTATCCCAATTTCTATTTAAAATAATTAACGATTACGTCACTACACCCATACCGGTCACGTGAAAAAATTTTTTATAAGTAGTTTAGAGCTTCAGGTTTCAGTATATTTTATAATTATTGCAAAACAAGTATTCTAAGTGTGCTTTAGAAGAAATAATAAAAAGGGTTCCTGTGGGACCCCTTGCCGGTTTACGTAAAGTTTCGTCTCACCTTATAGTGATTGTTGTGTTGTGTTGTGTTGTTGTGCCATTATTTCCCAACGTTTTCCTAACGTTTCATTACTTATTTGTATATTTTGCTTGTGAAAATGACAGGCAATAACAACTGGAAAAAAAAAGTTTATTTTGTCGGTAATGACCGAAGATTATATCCAAGAACTGGACTCTGTTAAAACGGATTCGTCAGAAGGTGATCATACCAGTGATGATCCAGACATCGACCCAGATTATGAGCCGGATGATGAGATTGCTCCAGATAACATAATTAAAGAGTGTATTCGTGAAATGCAAGCAGGTAAAATAAGCGAATACTTTATTTACAACGTGAACATGTCGCTAAATATCAGTGAGATAGAAGCACCTGCTGCATCATCAACAATGACAATGGCGGTGCAAATCGAAGCTGACGAATGTGTCGAATTTTTAGAAAAGGAGAAGGCTGGGACGTTTACATCTACGAAAGCAATTCCATCTACTTTAGCCGCCGATGCCACAGATGCTGCAATTTTTAAGCCAACGAAACGACCTCGTTGGCCATTACCTATAATGGGAGTGCTATGGTATTTAAGGTAATAGTGTTCTATTCTTACTCTCATTTCAGCTATTCAGGATATCAAAAAAGATTTGAAACAATTTATCAAGGTTACATGGCCTAAGCGATCAATGTGCTGGCATGTACAGAAGTAGCTTTCTAAGGAGATTCACAATTGTCATCGTCAACAAAATAACTGAAAATACCGATAGAACTCTTCAATTATTTCTTCACAAAAGAGATTATTAATTTGGTGGCCAATAAAACGAACGTTGCAGCTCGTCAAGAAAATATAAATACAAAATTCGCCACGAGTGGTGAGGATATTCGGAAATTTATCGAAGTATTGATGTACATGTCGATTTGTCGATACCTTAATCTCAACTGGGGCAAAAACACTTTCGTCTCCATCAGGCATAAAATGGGGCATCAAACTGTTTGTGCTTATTGTCAAGGTTACGCATATCATTCAGTTTTAAAATTTACAATGGTGCAGACGACAATATAACACTTCCTGGCGCACCCAATCTTGAAAGCATACCAAACGTTGTTGTACGTTTGTCACAGACCATACCCATCTTTTCTCGTCACATCCTTTACTTCTACAATTTCTATACTTCTTTACCCTTGTTAGTTTATTTACGGGCAAGAGGAATCCATAGCCTTAGTACAATACGGACAAATAGAATCGCAAACTGTAAGCTTCCGTTGGATAAGTATATCAAAGATAAAGAAAGATGATATTTTGTTAAATATGTTGGATCTTTGGATCTACGTACGGTGTTGATTTCAGTACAATTACATGCAGATACCAAACACATGCGGCTGGCATCAATTACGTTGGCGTTGATCCGTTTTTGAGAGCAAATCCAAATCAACAGATTGCAAAAGTACCACGATATGATGGAAAGAAAAACACGTACATTGAAGTCAACTACCGTATTAGAGCAAGATACGTAATGCAATGATTTCATTTTCTACAACTTGATCGATATGGCTGCAACAAACGTTTATATTTTTTACCGTCGCATACATGCTAAAAAATGTAATGATTCGAGCAATATCTCAACGGAACATAAAAAGTTGTTGCAGCTACCAGAATTCAGAAAAAAAAATTGCTACTGCTCTCGTTGTATTCAGTGAAAAGTATATTCTTGGCTGACCTTTAACCTAAAAATCACAATCTAGCTTATTGCAGCCAACTACTTCTGGTATTGAAAAAAAGCAAAACATCCCATTGATGCCATTCGCTTTGACGGTATTGATCATTTTCCACTTTGGCTCAACAAAGAGAGTGGAACAAAAAAATGTAAATTTTGCCAAATGTCAAAAACTCATTTTGTGCGTAGCAAATGTGATCTTTATTTATGTTGTTCTAATGCCAAAAACTGTTTTTATAACTAACACAAAAAAAATAGTGTACACATATTCTTTTCTGTTTGATGTTAAGTTTATTTTAATGAAATCCATTCCAATGAATAAAAAAAACTAAGGATTCCTTTACCTGTTTTTACCTGGATGCCAAATAAAAATTAATAATTAAAATAAATATTATGTTATGCAGATGACGAATTATTCGCCGAGGCAGAAGACGTGCTCCAAATATTAACACGCATCTTCAATACAACAGCCAAGAAATACAATATAATAATATCAGCAGATAAAACCAAATGTACGACATCTAAATACCCACTAGGAAATATAATAAAGCAGGAAGCAAGGTTTAGATATCTGGTAATAGATATAACTAGTTACGGAGATGTTGAAGAAGAAGCACGACAACAAAGTTTAAAAGCAAGTAAAGCGACGGGATCTCTTAATGACACAATCTGGAAAAACAAACATCTAAGACAAGACATAAAAACAAGACTGTACAAAATATCAAATAGACCTATATTTACATACAATATGGCGGAGACAAGACCTGACACATCTAAAACGAGACGCCTAATACTCCGACGAATATCAGGAAAAAGTCTGTTGCATAGGAAGAGAAGCTTAAACATAAGAAAAGCATACAATATAAAAGACATGAATGGATGTGTGATAAAACGGAAACAGGAATAGAACAAACACATTAGTAGAATAGCAGATGATAGGATAGTACGAATAGCACGAGATAAGTCACCAAATGAACAGAAAAGTATTGGAAGAACAAGAAAAAGACGGTGGCACAATTTAAATTTAGAAGGCTAATATTAAAGAAGAAATAGGCTTTAAAATCTACATATATGAAGAAAGAACAATAAGAAGAAAAAATTGCTAACCAAATAGAATAATTTTTAGAATCTGGCCAGTTAGAGGGTTAAATTTGTGTACTGTTTTATATACATTTTGTTTGCTAGTACTTTGTTTTGTTCGGATTTAGTTTAGTTTTAGGTAAGGTTTATATATCACCAATTCTTAAATTTTATTTCTGTATTGAACTTTGTTTTTAATTATAGTTGCGTCGCCATTATCAGCTGGTAAAATTATTGTGGACTTATCTTATTTTAGAGCTTTAATAGCTCTTTCTCTTCATTTCTAGTTCTTTAAATTCTCTATACTATCATTTGCTTTTGATTTAATGCTTTTTTTCAGTTCTCTTTTAGACAGTGCTCTATATTCTTTCTTTTTGTGCATTGGTAGTACTAGTTTAGGGACTAATACAACATAATTTAGATCTTTTGAGAGCACCAGGTACTCTGTTGCGTTCAAATGTCTTTTGGATACATTGACAATCGTTATGCTGTTTGTCTTATGTCTTATTTAACTATTGTATTAATTTGTTGTTATTGGTGTTTTCTAAAAGGTCGTAAATTTTTTAATGCATGCGGTTTGTTGTCTGTTACCTGTAATAGTTTACATAATTGTCATCCATATTAATCATAGTCTCATCATCGCAGTCTCCATCTCTAGTCGAAGTAAAAAGTTTAAAAATCGGTTCGTAGTGTATCTTAATTTTTTGGAAGAATATTTTAAATGCAAATAAGCAGTGCATTTAGTAATTGTAACTAACCGTATAGAAATAAGTGAAAAAGATAAATATAAATTTTAATAACTGCAAGTACAAAATATATATTAATAATCTGTACAGATACCAGTAAATACCGAAAAAAAAATAAGTAAACAATAACACGACAACCAAATTATAAACATAGAGGACGTACGTATCGGAAAGGATTTCAAAGTACCTTTAGATTTTTACTCTAAATTTGACTTATATTTAACATTGGTAGACATTAAGTTAAATAAAAAAAAAATAGTACTGAGACGAATCGAGCCTCTAAAGTCGACCTGAACAGTGGTTCTTCTCGCAGTACAAGAAAATAAATTCAGTTGATTTAATGACACATAAAGGTAAGAGGAAACCTATTTTAGTAGATGATTTAGAAGATAATCATTTCAAAAATAAAAAGACACCAAAAACATAAAGAAAGAAGACACCAAGAACATAAAGAAAGAAGAAAATGAAAGCTTATTAGACGTCATACATAATGAAAGGGCGAAGAATATGCAAGAAAATAAAAAAGATTCAAAAAGAATAAAAACAAAAAAAATAAAATAATGTGCAGAAAGAATTAAGAAAGACAATAAAAAATTTTAACTAGAGAGAAATAGGAACTGAAATAACAGTATAGTGAAAAAGTTGAAATAGTAAACATCTTTGGTTGAGCTAATTTTAGGATGCATAACTGAGCTGTTCTTCACATTTATATAACATAGGTAAAACCATCCAATTATTATCTTGGCTTTTATCTAAAATGTTTTTTTAAAAACATTAAAATAGAAAAAATTAAAGAGACCTTAATTAAACAGCATATTTTGCATATGCAAATTGAATTATCTTGGGAAATAAATGCATTATTATTGGCATAAACTGGTTTGCATTTTCCATCCTTTTTGGATGTATTCTTAGTGCATCGTTGCTTTTAAAAGTTTCGCTGCAGTCGGGCTTTCATTTTAGTTGCCAGTTTTTACAAATTTTTTCATGTCTTCAAGAATATGCTTTTGGAGTTTTCCGTTTTTTGCTATTTTTTTCATGTAGTGCAAAATTAAATCTGTGGACAGTTCCTGAGGAATAATCTGCGTTTTTTATTTTGTTTATTCTTATAGTCGGAGTATTCAGAGAAATATAATTTAAATGCATTGAGATCCTATAAATCCATCACATTATGTCAGATAACAACTGGGCATCATTTTGTTGGTCTTTTACAATTTGAAATTTTCTGATCAATTATGTCCACTATGTCAACAGCTCCTTTTCTTTTATTGTAGAAATGTATAATTTCTATTCTTCTTCTTTGAATAATATGTTTTTCATTATGTAGAGTGCTTAGTAATATGACAGTTTTTTTTTAGTTAGTAACTCACCAATGTAATATTTTCGCGTATAACTCCAAAACAAGAAGAATTTACAGGTATATCCTTATTTGCTTGTATTTCGTCCAAAATGTCCCTTTTATTTCTTTTAATGATTCTAACTGCAGTAATTCTAATTTAATACTTGTAAACAAGTTATCAACTACTAGATATCTGGAACTATGGCGTATTGAATTTATCAATTTATTTACAATATTTAAGCCAAAATTTCTTTAAACATCATCAAATAGTTGTCTTCCAATATATATTTTTCCATTAATGGCATATCACTTTATGATTTACATAGCCAGAAGAACTTGATGGCATACTTGGCTGGCTCAGTAGGCATAAATTGGGTAAATTAACATCTACCGCAAAAGCCAAGTAATCGTTCATTAATTGTTACATTCATTTTTGGTATCAATACAATTTTAGACTGATTTATATACATATTCCTCCCAAGAAATTGGCTATTTCCAATTCACTCCAATTCAGTCCAATCTATACTGTAGTTCAATCAAGTTCTGTAAATATGATTCAAATAATTATTAAAAAATATTTCTCTAATTGGAACGTACCAACTCTTTTTAGTCAGCCATAATCATTATTCCTAAAAATGTATCTAACTCATCTTTTTAAGTGATGGGGTAAAAAGGATGGAAAAAAACGTGGAATATCAGGGTGTCGTTTAAGAAAGGTAATCTAAAGTATTTGGTTGAAGAAGTAAATAAATACAATTTTGTTTTTATCATTTTACAAAAAACTACGCAGCTAAGCTAAATTGGACTCGAAAGAGAAAGCTATTTCTCTCTACTGTTTCTAACATAATTTTTGTCCTTTAGGTGTCAGGTCTTGTTTTTGCCGTGTATGTCGTTATTATTCTGATGACTGTTTTGTAAATTCTGCCTTTCGTTTCTTTCCCGACAATTTGATGTCTCCATATTTTTTGATTCAGGCAACCTGCGGCTCTGTTTGCTCTATTCACTTGATTTTCCACTTCCATTTCAAGCTTTCCGTAGCTAGATAATGTGATGTCCAGATATTTAAACTCCATCACTTGTTCTATTATCTGACCTTTCAGCTCCAATTTACATCTTGGTAAATTTAATGAAGTAACCATACACTTTGCTTTTTTGGGGAAATTAACATGTTAAATTTTCTGGCAGTTATCTGAAATTGGTGCTGCATACGTTGTAAATTATCTTCACTTTAAGAGAGTAGTATTGCGTCGTCTGCATAGCAGATTATTTTAAGTTGTTTTTCTCCCATTTGGTATCCTTTTTAGTTCTTACTTTTTTATTATTTTATCCATAATCAAATTAAACAGTTGAGGTCTCAGGAATCTTCCTGTCTTATCCCATTGCCAGCTTTAATAGGATCGGTTAGTTTTTCTTCTACTTTTACTCTATTGCGTTGTTGTGGTAGATATTTTCGACCGTTTTAATTACTCACAGGGGTATTTTCCTTGCCTATAGTAAGTGGATAACGTTTTTTTATTTGACCTTCTCAGATGCCTTCTTAAGGTCCACGAAACATATGCCGGTTTGTTGTATTTCAGTAATTTATAAATAAATGACGGTTGCGTTTCGATTTAATCTGAGTCTCTTACACGTGTTTCTGGGTCTACCCGTCATCAGAGAGAGTTTGCAAGAAGACTCAAACCAAATCAAAACGCACCGACTACTAAGGCAATTATAGGAAAATAATTACCAGAGTATGCTACTAGAGACCTCTAGTAAGGAAAGATGAAGTTAAATATCGATAGCAATTAAAGTAAACTGTATACCCAAGCTTAATCAAGCCATTCAGAGCGATCTGAGATTATTATATTCCCTATGCATCAACAATTCACCCATATAAATTACGATCATTTTTGTACTCATTGCGTCGAGTATAACAAATAAATGACGGTTGCAATTTAATGGTAAGAGACTCGATTTAATCTGAGTCTCTTACCATTTTCTTACACGTGTTTCTGAAGCTCTGATGACAAGTAGACCGACAAAAGAAATTCCCATAGAGATGCTGGCACTAAAAGATCTATATGCAAACTTTTTGATGTTCTGTTTTGATCAGAAGAAAACTTTGTTATCTTACGTCCCTAAAAAACAGAAATTAGTTTTACTGCTTTCAACTTTGCACGAAACGGCAAAATTATCAGAAGAAACAGGCAAGCCTGTAATTATAAAAAATTACAATAACACAAAGTCAGGCATAGATACTTTTGACCAAATGTGTTCCAACATGAGCTGTAACAGGAAAACCCGAAGATGGCCGTTGTGTGTATTTTATGATATGGTTATTATAGCCAGTATTAATTCCTATGTCATTTACAGATACAACACATTCAAACGAGGTAAAAAGCCCGTCTCTAGGTACCAATATGTGGTTGATTTGAGCCACTCTCTTGCAGAACCAAGGTTGAGACAAAAATTCGTAACCTCTATTTTTCGTCGCAATATTCGTTACGATTTAGCTCATATTTTAAGATACCTGCTGCGGAAAGTTTCCACATATTATCAAGAAAGTAAAAGAAAAATTTGCTGTTGTTTTGTCCAAGACAAAAACGGCAAATGGGAACTACATATTGCCAAGTATAAAAGCATGCGATATGCGGTGAGCATCGTGGACAAATTGATTAAAACATTAACCAATTCTATTTTTAATTCGTTTAAAATATGTTATTATAGTAATAAAAACTGTCCTGTTCAGATTTTAAATATACGTTTTGTAATTAGAAGGCATATGTTATAGGTAGTAAAATTTACGATATTTCGATAATCACGTGCGGCTAAACAAGTCCGGTAATCTACGGTTAAACCTCGAAAAAATATCAACCAACCTTTGTATAAACGAAAGATGTTTTTTGAACAGGTCAGTCACTGTTATAAATTATCTTTGTATCTCCATGATTAATTCAATTATTTATACATATATCTCCTTATTACTTTACTAAAAAAAGTAATAATTTATTTTAGACTTACCCACAACTGATAACACCATCGTGTGTCCCATTGGTGGGGTTGTTCCTACTTGACATTCATAGACACCACTATCCCGTCGTTGCGGATATCGTACCTGTAATGTCCAATCTTCGGTCATAGGATTGTGAATACTAACAAATCGTTGATCTGAAGTATACGTAAAACGGCCGACAGTCAAAAGATGAAGATCTCTGTGTCGTATCCATGAAACCTAAAATAAAAAAGTTATATTTTTATTAACGTAAGTATATATTCAAAATACTATCAAAATTTATTTTTACACGCTTTATAAAGAAAGGCCCACCATGTAAAATATAGAGATTAGACAAATGACGCAGTAATTAATCTTATGAGCAATTTAATTTTATTTATAAGAAAGGTACAACTTAAAGGTACATCCCGGTATCTTTCGCTCTGGCTTTTCAATTTCTGATCCCTAGATTCCTCAAGTCATCTTCGACTTGATTTTTAATCTAGATCTTTTCCTGCCTCTCTTTCTGGTTCCTACTGGCACTTAAAATATGTAGAAGACGTAGGACAGCTTTTAGGAGGTCTTCGGGATATGGTGCTTGAGGAGAATGCTTCGCGTTTTATGAACAGAGTATAGAACAACCTAATTAATACTCCAAGAGCTTAACAATCACACTTTTTTGAAAGACGTTGAAGGTCGCAGAGGCAAACGTCGTTCACCCACTCAACTGACATATTAAGTGAATAAAGAAAGTGGAAATTCTAATGACGTGTAATATATGTATATATATATATATATATATATATATATATATATATATATATATATATGTATAGAAGTAAACTTTAAATATTGGGTATGCAGCAATAAAAATTAAAGGTGTACTCTTTTAAATTTTTATTCCAAGCTTTCGGACATTGGTTATGTCCTTCATCAGGGAGAAACTTAATGAGGATGTATCATAAATGATTTTATAAAAATTGTTGATAAAATTTATCACAGTCTGTTGAGCTAAAACCTATTCCTATATTTAAAATTTTAAAAATTACTTAACATTCACACAAACCTAATTATTTATACACAAGTATATGTAAAACGTATATAATTAAGTATAAATAATTAAGTTTGTGTGAATGTTAAGTAATTTTTAAAATTTTAAATATAGGAATAGGTTTTAGCTCAACAGACTGTGATAAATTTTATCAACAATTTTTATAAAATCATTTATGATACAACCTCATTAAGTTTCTCCCTGATGAAGGACATAACCAATGTCCGAAAGCTTGGAATAAAAATTAAAGAGTACACCTTTCATTTTTATTGCTGCATACCCAATATTTAAAGTTTACTTCCTTGCGTGGTCAGCAAATATTTCTGGTTCATTATATATGTATATATATTATTATATATATATATATATACATACATGTATCACGTTTTAGGTTGACACATAATTAAAATTAAAAGATCATTTTGTTTATAATGTGTCTTCATATCGTGTATAAAGTCACAAAGATGATTGTCTTCTTAGTTATTGCTCGCTATTTTGACACGAAGTTGCACGATACGTTCACTATTTTTTACGTTTCAGGTTAACACATAATTAAAATTAAAAGATCGTTTTGTTTGGATGTAGGTTATTGGTTGTATTTGTCATACAAAATATATACGAAGTACAAATTTAAAAATGTTTAAGGGTCATTTACTTACTATTTTAGTAAAAGGTTATTTAAGTGTATTGTTTGTGGCCGCGAAAGTTCGAAAAACGTAACATTATAACCTTTCAGGTAAGTCATTACTAAAATTTATATTTATTTACAAGCATGTATACTGTTTTAGCAAATATTATAAGAACATTATAATAAGGACGTATAATGTAAGAAGAATGAAGGATAGAAAAGTACATCATAAACGGTCAAAAAATAAACAACCTAGGTTTTGCAGATGGCACAGTCCTTTTTGCAAATAGTTAAGAAGTGTAAGTTGATCTCATACGATTGGTTGAAAACAAAAGTCAATCATTTGGTCTGCAGTTAATGATATAAAGACATATGTCATGTTAGTTTAGAGACTAAAAATCTTTATTCAAATTCATCATCAAAGGATGATTATATTATAATCATCCTTTTCAACAGAAAATGGCCTCCTCTTATTGCTATATTCATCGTTTACTTAGCTTACCTCTGTCAGATTCAAATTTTAAATTAGAATTAGAAATTATTAAACAACTTGCTTATAGTAACGGTTATACCCCTACTTTGGTTGATAACATATTCAACAAATTAAGGAATAAAAAGAATAGATCACTAGCATACAACACTGTCCATAACATTTCTAACTCGACAGTTATTTATCGATCAATATCGTACATAGGTTATCCCTCGGATAATATAGCCAGAATCTTAAATAACATTCCTAATCTAAAACTTTCTTTCAAAGTTAAAGAAAGTATCAAATCTATTTTTTCTCACACTAAAGACAAAATCAACAAATCGCCAAAAAGTGGTATTTATAAATTATCCTGTGGCGAATGCCCGGTGACCTATGTGGGTAGAACAATGCGACCGTTGGATATACGCATTAAAGAACATCTGTCTAAGATTGATAAATCTAGTTTTGAAAATCATATACATGCTTCAAAGCATGGCTTTAGTCCTCATAGAGATAGCAAGATCCTACACAGTATACCCAATAATAATTATATAAAAATGACTTTACTAGAAGATCTTGAAATCAGTAGAGAAATGAAAATGACTCCTCAGAACTGTGTCAACACTCAAATTAACTTAAATTGTAAGTTTGATCCAATCTTCAAGAAGTTTCTTTAATAATACATTTAGTATACAATTAACCATCGATTGATCAAGCTTTGACCTTTATTTTAAACAAAAATTTTTAAAAAAGAAAATTTCTTGAATTTTCTTTCATTGATTTCATCTAAGTAGAAAATGTTTGATATTTTTCTTCTTCTTTATTTATTTTATTAATAATATTGATAATCAATAATAGCTATTGAACTCTTAACTTAGCAAATGATACTTCTCCTTGGTTCGTTTTCATCTACTTTCTTCTACTTGGTCAAACTTTAAAAGTTTTGTTTTTTGATAATTTTGATAAATGTATATTTTAAATTTTCACGTTGACTTATCAATTTAAAATATTTAAATTTAAAATTCTATAGTAACTAAAAGTAATAATCAATAACCTTCAGACGTCAGTTTAGACATTTTCAATTTTCAATTAATAATTTTAAATACAGAGGTCGCTCTCGGATTTATTTCCGTATATCCGAGCTTCCTCCTTCATCTTACTTCAAAAATGTAAGTCAAAAACAGCTGTTGTCGTCGCTGTATGTGGTAACCATGTTTTCTATTTTAAGTATTTGATGTGAATTATACATATGTATAAGGGTTAGACCCAAGATCTGTGGCCTAGAGAGCCCGATCTTTGTTTTTTAATATGTTGTTTGTCCACAATTTTCCTTCTATGAAGTATTTATTGCCTAATTGACGTAAGTTTTTTCTGTCATTGTATTTTATAAAAAATTTACTTAACTTAACGTTATTTTAGGATAGCTCTGATGATGACATTTATTATGTTGAAAGTATACTCAGCTTAATTAATAAATTATTTTACACACTATCAATTTTATTGAAAACATACAAAACCTGCTTACCAGTTAGACCTATTTAGAAGTGTGTACAAGTCTTACAGTCTTTTTCAATTTATAAAAATCATCCGTGCATACCAACATTGACCGATTTGAGTTTGTGAGTTCATACTTATATCTGGAATTATTGATAACAAATACACTATCACTACGCGAAGAACTAAAACGTAGATATGATCTAGCAAAAGTCGCCGTAGGAAAAATGACCACAATATGAAAGGACTTTTAACACCTTTACGGCGGTTCCGGACCCCGAGGTCCTATACATGTAATTATCTTAAATTTTTGTAGAAATCTTTCTTTACATTCTCACTATTCGAAATGCGTATTTCCACGATTAGTCAACCGATGTCGATAGTTCAAAGAACGCCTTGTGTAGGATTTCGCGGCAAATCTCATAGTATTCGAAATGAAGTTCGTGGCCCGGGCGACCCTAGTCGTAATATAATAATAATTTGAATCGTAACACGGTACGTACCGCGGAGGTCTTCCGATCTTTTTAAGTTTTGTGTCAAACTTGCAGTACTGTATTAATCTTTGAAGGTAAGCTATTAGTACCTATCGATTTATTTATAGTTTTTAGCCAAAACTGCACTAATATTTTAACAATAAAACATATATATATATATATATATATATATATATATATATATATATATATATATATATATATATATATATATATTTATATATATATATATATATATATATATATATATATATATATATATATATAATTTATTGTGTTGGAATATCGGGTATGCGGTCTGTTATTATTAAAAAAAAAGACTCTTTTTTCTTTTAATCCTCTATATTTCGCTGATTTTTTGTCAGCTTCATCAGGAGACAACTAAAAATTTGAATAAAAGTTATAAATATAAAAATCAGTTTGAATAAAAAGTGACTCACTTACAGATTTAGAGTGGAAAGTATTTAAACAAGTTGAACATAATTTGTTCAAAACAGTACTGACAGTTTTTGTTAAAAGTACCTAGGTCACTAGTAATTAAATGTAAAAATATAAAAACAGAGCAAACAAAAACAACGAAACAATTAAAACACAATAAAATTACACATTAAAAATATACAGGGTGATTTAAAATATAATTGTTAACAGAAAAATTATTTAGACATACTAAGAATATTACAGTAGATATTGCTCAACTGTCCCGTGTCTGCCTTGTAATTTACTGTATAGTTTTCTCTATTTATATGACACATTTCCAAAAACAATCTTTTTTTATAATTATTTTCTTGCTGTAAAACCCTGACATTTGAGTAATCAAATTGATGGCCAGTTTTTAAGTGATGGTCAACTGCCGCACATGTGTTCTTCCGTTTTGTGCAGTCACTTTTGTGTTGGGTGACCCTTTGTTTTAGCCATTGAGAAGTTTGGCCAACATAACAGCTCTGGCAATCCAAACAAAATTATGTTGGCCAAACTTCTCAATGGCTAAAACAAAGGGTCACCCAACACAAAAGTGAACGCACAAAACGGAAGAACACATGTGCGGCAGTTGACCATCACTTAAAAACTGGCCATCAATTTGATTACTCAAATGTCAGGGTTTTACAGCAAGAAAATAATTATAAAAAAAGATTGTTTTTGGAAATGTGTCATATAAATAGAGAAAACTATACAGTAAATTACAAGGCAGACACGGGACAGTTGAGCAATATCTACTGTAATATTCTTAGTATGTCTAAATAATTTTTCTGTTAACAATTATATTTTAAATCACCCTGTATATTTTTAATGTGTAATTTTATTGTGTTTTAATTGTTTCGTTGTTTTTGTTTGCTCTGTTTTTATATTTTTACATTTAATTACTAGTGACCTAGGTACTTTTAACAAAAACTGTCAGTACTGTTTTGAACAAATTATGTTCAACTTGTTTAAATACTTTCCACTCTAAATCTGTAAGTGAGTCACTTTTTATTCAAACTGATTTTTATATTTATAACTTTTATTCAAATTTTTAGTTGTCTCCTGATGAAGCTGACAAAAAATCAGCGAAATATAGAGGATTAAAAGAAAAAAGAGTCTTTTTTTTTAATAATAACAGACCGCATACCCGATATTCCAACACAATAAATTGTTTTTTACGTTTCGGTCGATAATCTTACCAGTTTTGCTATATATATATATATATATATATATATATATATATATATATATATATATATATATATATATATATATTATATATATATATATATATATATATATAGTCATAAACCCATTTACCCTAAGGTGTCGGGTGTAATGTCTTCAGTTAGTTGCATGTACAATTTTCCTCCATTGCTTCTTAATTCTTTGCTTGGTTTCTTGCTTGTTCTTTGCTGATTCCTCGTGTCTCTAGGATTGAGGTAACATTATCATCCCATGTCCTTATTGGCCTGCCCCTTGGTCTCTTGGTTTGTCTTCTGGCTTCCCATACTTTTTTAACTGGTCTTTCTTGATTCATTCTAACCATGTGTCCGTACCATCTTAGTTGGGCCTCTTCAATTTTCTTAATAATTGGTTGGACTTTAAGATGTTCTCTGACTGCCTCATTTCTAATCCTATCTAACCTGGTTATAACCATTATTCTTCTAAAAAACTTCATTTCTATGCTTTGTATTTTCGATTTTAACTTATCGGTAAGCGTCCAACTTTCACTACCAAAAGTTAAAATCGGCACAAATACCGTCTTGTATATGGTCACTTTGGCTTTTTGGGATACTTATCCCAAAAACTCACTTGGGCTTTTTTTGACAGAAACGTACTTTTAATTGCGTGGTACATCCGAGCAGCACTTTCTATTCTGGAACTTATTTCAGTTTCTTCAGTTCCTGTGTTCTCTATTTGTACTCCCAAGTATTTGTAAGTATCGACTTGTTCAAGTGTCTTTCCGTCAAGTGTTATCTTCGTTTGTCTTCTATTTTTTCCACATACCATTACTTTCGTCTTCTCATTATTGATCCTCAAATTTCGTTTAATTAGTGCAGTGTTCCATACTTGTAAATTTCGAATGAGTGCTTGTTCATTTATCCCAAATATCACTAGATCGTCTGCGTATGCACACTCTGAGATCCACACTGCATCTATATTTTTATGTCCGGCATATAATTTCAATGTTTCTGCTCTAGTTTCTTTAATTATGTCATCCAAGACAATGTTAAGCACTATGGGGCATAAGACTCCTCCTTGACCTTCTCAACCAAAAGTCATTGTACAGAAACTAGTAGATTATGACGAGTCACCTGCATGTTCCGTTTTTTCAGAAGAATCTGGTAATCATCCATTACAAGAACAAAATGGAAACTATGAAACTATGAAATGTATTAGAGGAATTTCTGAGCATTAGTGAAATCCACATTAGTGACCATACAATATCATGTCGAAAATTATTATTTCGATTATATAAATCCCAACCTATATTATAATATAGAATACCTAATCAGTTTCTGGACAGGCAAAGCAACTAACTTCTGGCAGCGACACTATATCTTTCATACATAGTGATAATTTATAATGCGCTTTGTTTTAAGGCAGCGCAAAACTGTATTCAATGCCACGGTAGGTAGCTAAAATTACCATATTTTAGTTACATGGCAGTATTAGTTCAAATCCAAATACATTACTATAATACTAAGACCAATATAAAAGTTTCTATTATGGTCTGAAATGAACCAATGATACATTAAGACCATAATTTATATAGTTTACTTTTCGATAATGGCTTCCTTGTTTTCCAGTAATTCTTGCATTTCTTCTCAATTCTTTTATCAAGTCGCAAATATAACAAGATCCGTATTTTTCTGTCATAATTTATTAAATTGTAATAATTACAACAAAAATACCATACAAACCCAAAGAATTGTCAAAATGTGTTGACCTCCAACTACACTAGCACCGCCAAGCGGGAGCAACGGCGTACATAGCTGCCATTAAATTATGACAAAAAGAAAGTTAGTACAATCAAATGTACCGATTTAGACCAGAAACTTACTATTTACAGTCACATCAAATACTAAAAGTATTAATTATTCAACCTACGGATAGTTTCTACGAATTATCTAAACCTAGAGAAATGATTTTTTTAATATACTGCTTAGAGATCATTAACTGAATATAACTTCTCAACTATCTACTTTTTCTTTTGTTAGATACGCCAGTTTCCTCTACACGCGACTGGAATTCCAACTAAGTTCCTTTGAGTTACAACGGTTTAAAACTTTCATCTGGATAACAGATTTTACTTAATATTTCCAATCTGCGAATTATTCCGGAAAGCATTTATATATTTTAAGACTTTACAGATTTGACAAATTATTAAAATCACAGACTGGTCTTTATTAAAATTGGAATAAATATCAAGATATTTAAAATAATATTAAATAAAATGTAAGGTTATAAACGACATATGTTTAAAAATCCAATGCACGACCGCTTTTAGAATTACATGAGTACCCGACGGTGGTCTATCAGGACCAAAGGTTTTTTTTCTAACCTTTGGTATATACACATTAATTTTTTTTTGTAATACCTAATAATGTATGTTTATACGATATGTCTTTAAAAAATGTTAATTCAACTTTTTTTGTTGTATAGATATACGACGTCTAATAAAAACACTAATTTTTGGTAATCGTTTTATTGCTAATTTACAAACTATAAAAAAAAATTAAGTAAATAAAAATTACGTTTTCGTATAAAGAATATGTGAAACAATGTATTTATAAACTCAAAACTAAATATTAACACCTGCGCAGAAACTATAATAACTTAAAATACGTTAATTATGTAGGTTTAATTTCCTGGACATTCTGCGCAAGTTGCCGTCATATGCTCCATGCAGAGCCACCATTTGCAAAATTTGCAAAAATAACAAGTTTTTCGTTTTCTGCGATACTTACAGTGAACTCTTTTATTCTGTGGTAAATCTAGTTGTTGTTGGATTGGTCGACCAGAATATTTACCTTATTGCGTTACGGATGTATGAATGTAACCCTGTTATTGTTGCTCGACAGTCATATAATCCTTAACCAACTCTAATCCCAAAGCTTTTACAAATACTCTTCTGTATTTGCTAAAATCCATATCTGGATTATTTTGGCTAGTAATAGTTAACGCATTAAGGCTAGCGACATTGAGAATTCCATAAAAAATAACTAATGGTCAGCGTTTAGTATTTCTAGCAACATTGTATGATAAAACCATTTTATCAGCCATATACACACCACATTTTGTATCATTGTAAAATAAAATAACTTCGGGTTTAAAGCATTCTTCATTATTAACACTATCAGTGTCATGTAAAGATGATTATCATTATTTAAATGTTTTTTTCCTTTTTTTTTGGTACCAACGACACTTACCATAAGTCTTTCTCTAAAACCAAATATAGAGGTGTTCTATTGATCTAACAGGATGATCTATTATATTTAAAATAATTGTAGGAAGTTCTCTTTTATTACTTTTTATAGTACCTACAACAGTAAGGGCCGGTTCTACAATCCAGGTATAAATTGGAGAATAGTTATTCTGAGTATAACTTATACTTGAGTTTATTCCAAGTATAACTTTTCGAGCGTTCTACATTGTGAAATCGACAGCGGAATAGTTATTATGGGTATAACTGGTAACCACAGAACAAGTAAGGTAAAACAAAATAGTAGATAATATGATATCTTCAAAATTAGTTCAAATTGGTATTGACAGCGACATTTGGCATTTGTCATAACTGTAAAATTTGTGTACAATTGAAAGGAATTGATTCGCTTTATCTGGTATTTTATGTACGTTTATATTTACTTTACAAAATTAATATAAAATGGATAAAAAAAGATGTAAAAATTTTACATATACAGAAATTGAAATGCTTGTGAGTTTACTTAAAAAACATAAAGAAATAATAGGTATGTAAAAAAACATGTATTTATTTTAATTATTTAAAATTACTTAAAATATTTTAATTGTTTTAACGGTTAAGTATTTATTTTAATTTTGCTTTTAGAATGTAAGAAAACTGACACAACAACAAGTGCCATGAAAGATGAGGAGTGGTTAAAATTATCCATAAAATTTAATTCCAGTTGTGGTACAGGAAGGAGAGCTAAAATGATTCGAAGCAAGTGGGAGTCTTTGAAGAAAACCGCAAAGAGAAAAATATGCCAGTTTGAAGTTTACATTTTTAAACAAGAGTTGAGAAATAAAGTGTAAAATATTTACTTAGTACTTAGTTAATACAGGACATACTCCAACCTTGTATGGAGAACCCTATGGGGAATAACAAATCGATACCAATATTCTAATAGGACGTATGCCACATTTTTTTTGATTTAGCGTTTTTAACAAAATTGTTCCAATAGGTCTTATTCCGTCTAAATCTAACATATTTAAAAAAAATTTAACTGAAAATATTTTTTACCGCCTATTCTAATATGTCGTACAAAAACCGGCCTATTTTTATTTTTCGAATCTGTCGTATACCACAGTCGTCCGCCTGATTTCATAAGGTGTGTGTTGGCCGTTAGAGCGTGTTGAATTACAATAATCAAAAACTGTGTTTAAAGTGTCTGTTTTTTTAAGATGTCGAAGGTAAGTTACATTTTGAAGTATATTATTTTCATTAAGCATATTAGCTTATTTACAATGTAAAATTATAGTAAAAATATTTACCTTTGAAATAGTGAGGTTATATACGTCATATTGGAATTTCAAATAATATATTGGATACGACATATTTCTAAAACAATTACTGTTTATTATGACGTAAAACTCAAATTTATGTTATGGTTTACGTCGTATTAGAACAGATAGATGTATTATTGATGCATAATTTATTCAGAGTATCATTTTATTTACCTTTTCGTACTCACCAAAACTAGCAAAAAATTAACGATTGAGATTCAGAAGTGTATTTTTAACATTTAAAAATATAAATTTATTATTACGTTTTCTCTACCTTCGTATTTTTATTATAAAGTATAAATAAATAATGCCAAAAGAAAGTTTTAAAAATTTAGTTCTGGTTTTTAGTACAATAATGTTGACTGACTAAAGCTATTTATTTTGCGGATTTTACTGCGGAGTTTGTGACTTTAGCATTTAGGCAGGTATTTTAGCATTTTATTGATACAAATTATTTTTTTCAGATTTCTAGTAGGGTAGAAAAAATCATCACAATGGCGTTAAATGAAGCAGCACAATATAACGCACGCAATGAAACAGCAGCTTCTTCTTCTTTAAGTTCCATCTTCTATCGAAGGTTGGAAATCATCATGGCTATGTGGACTCTGTTGACTGCCGCTCTAAAAAGTTCTGCACTACTGCATTCAAACCATTCCCTTAAGTTCTTAAGCCAGGATATTCTTCGTTTTTTTCACCTCCTGTAAAATTTTAGATTTGTGGGATGTGTCCTATTAGAATATTGGTATCGAAATGACAATTAAAAAGTTTCGCTCTCATTGTTTAATAACATACACTTCGAGTTGTCAATTTTGACTGACTTCTATTCATCATAGCTTTTGAATTGTAAATTTGATGTGTCTCATATTTTGGTCAAATATGGCACTAAACATCACATTTATACTAGAAATAAAGTCAGGTCCGGTTTAAAAAAAAAATAGTGTGTTCTGTTCATGAAAGAATCTCAACCTATGGTTTTTAAAAACTTAACAAAAATTTTACAAATTAGACAAACTGGAATATCAAGTTTTTATAAAATAACAACTCCTCTTTCACTTTTTACTGGTTACTTGTTATTTTCCATAGGGGTTTCCGTACGAGGTAGGAGTATGTATAGTTCCTCATGACTCAAATTATATTATATTAGGTTTGTTCCAGTAAACATTTTCAGAGAAGACAAGATTACTTCAATAAATACACAAACTGCTGTACTAAAGGAGATAGTAGATAAGTTGCATGGAAGCGGTTCTAGCATTGAATCAATAAAATAGTGATTTTATATTGTAACATTTTATTGTATCTTAAATATATTGCAACTGTTTCTGTACTAGAGTTATTTCCTAACCCATAGTTTCTCAATTTTTATTTCAGTGCTGTAGTGAAAATCAAAAACCTTTTATGAACTCCTTGGTTGTACCCTCTTTATATGACTTTATTTACACCCTTACTTTCAACACCCCGATTTTGACAGGCTTTTTGTAATACTATTTTAACAACCATTTACATCGTTGTATATTTTACTACTTATTTATAAGCCAAAGTAGTAAAATTTTTGGAATATTGTATATAAAATCATTTCTCTTAGTAAGATTTCCTTCTTAAATTTTTATTATCATCAACTGAGATTAGTGTTGTAATATAATAACCAAAATTATGTAAATAATATCTATATAGGTACTTTACATTTTAAACAAGTATAAATATTGGATTACAAACTATATATAATTTTAGATAAAGAAATGTTTATATAATACAGATTCTAGAATTACAGTCTCTGTTATCAAAACATTAAAAAATATATTGCCTTGGTAAGATTATACCTATACTATATTAGCACATACTAGTCAAATGTGTAGAGGTTATTACATTACATACATATATCCTAAAATCTTAGAATTAAAATAATAAATGTTTTCTTTTTCCTTTGGATTTAAAATCTAAAATGTTTCTGTAATATCAAAAATTTTATTTTATATATAAAAACAAACAAAACCACAGTTCATTGAATGGAATAAAGTGAGGTTAAAATATTACAGATTTGACAACCCCTGACCGACCAATAGAAATGCAGTATAAATTTATACTCTGTATATCTGCTAAACTTTGGAGGGATAAAGTTATTCTACAGATATACTCCGATTATCTTATTCCTATATTCTTTGTTTGTACAACACCATTAATGAAGTTATTCCAAGTATAACTTTATTCTCAGTATATACTAGCATTGTAGAACCATGATCTGCCATAAACTGCCATGAACCATACTAGAAGTCCATGATCTGCGAAAGCCTTCTGAACAACTGAATAACTTGTAAACCATAGGTCCAGCGCTTCATTTCTTCCTGATCCAGATAAATGTTGACACATTCCTAGAGTAACCGCTTCAGTAGAATTATCAACTTTGTAGGGACCATCAGAGTGTTGTCCTGCATAAATTTTCATGTGAATTGTGTAAAATGTTCGTGAATCTGTGGTTGCAAATACTTTTATGCCATATTTTTTTAGCTTATTGAGAATATACATTCTGAAATAGCATTTCCCCGAAAATTAAATAATATATCATCAAGTGTTACGTATTCTCCTACACAGCAAATTTTTACTATTCACAATAAAAATGAGCTAGTAAGAGAATTATTCAACAATGGTCCAGCCATAACAAGACTAGATAGAACCTGGCCTCAAGACCTTCTTCAAAATTAAATCAAAATTGAATACGGTGAGACATAATTGGATGTCTCTCCTTCACGCTTAAAACCTATAACACATTTACTTAATACTCTATAATGATGTAGTTTTATATTAAAGTTTGTATGTACAGTCTCCAGAAATTTAACGTAACTTACTTAAGTATCTAGAAAATGACTACGATCATAAACAATTTTTGTATGGAAATTTTATTATTCAATATTATTTCATTTTAAATACTGCTATGATTTCGATAATGGTATAAAAAAGGGTTATTATTAAAAGCCTAGCGGTTTTACCAAGGGTTCTTAAACAACACTTCGAAGTTTCCTTTATTAGTCGTTCCATTTCCAAAGATAATTAACTTTCATATTGTCAGCGGAATGTCACGACGATTAATCTCCTTTCTCAGGAAGTAATAAGGCAAACAAAAGTCTCAACAACTTTTAAACTCCATTTCTAATTCTAAAATCCCCTTTACAAATCCAGGGAGAACTGACTCACGTTCTTAATTTTATTGGTCCCAATCTAAGCGTATACTAGCACAAAACCACAACATTTTGGAGATAAAATGTTTGAAATAAACTAATAAAAAGCAATTAGGTCGTTCTTAATCAATTGGATTGGAGAGTTTTAACAAATGTTTCATAAAATAAGAACTTAGTTTCTATATTGAATACAATGATATTCAATTAAAAAATCAAACAATATCAAAAATCATAGAACAACTTAAATAGTTCTACAATCTGATTGTACTTTTTTTTATCAAATTATGCTATGAAAATAGGTGCGGCAAAACATAATGTAGATATAATGCCAAATATTGCGAAGTAACTATTATCTTCGAGTAACATATTTAAAAAACGATTTCCATCTATCTATACTCGTTGGCAATAATAACAACATTATTGTAAATGAGCACGCAATAAGGAACGAATAGCAGCTGTGTATATGAGAATTGTTTGAAGATGACAGGAATAATATTGCCGATTTCTACCAAAAGTGTACTGACGGCCCAGAAATTATAAAATGTGAAATCGGCATCGAGTTAGAATCTATGGAGAAGCTTTGAGCATATTAATGTATGTATTAAAAACGGCGTCAGTAGGTGTGGCTAACGATCATGGTACATTGAATACAAGGTATGATATTGCGCATGACATTTGACAGCTGGCCATCAGCTGGCCCAGGAGTGTGACGTAATAAAGACCGCTGGAAATGGCTCCAACCCATTATTAAAGCTTAACGTACACATGAATTTTAAAATAATGGTCAAAAAATGATTTTTTTTAATGTTTTGTTTTGGTTATAATTAAATAAAAAATGTATTTTCAGTAGCGTAAAACCTTTACTTCTCGTGGGGATTTGGGCGAAATATTTATTTTTGTTTTCATACATATACGAATAATATAAGCACTCTTTTTGTATGCAAATCCGTTGAAATTTAACAATGTTGTGCAAAAGAAATACTGTGAATAGGTAAATAGTAGATTTAGCGTATTCTGATTCACTGTCACTCACAAGTCACCCACTGTCACTAATTATCAAATTTCTTTGATAATGTTCTATTGGCAAAATGGTAGATTATTGCAAATTCGAGTAAGATAAAATATTGAAGTTAAAACAATTAAGGACAATTTAAACACATTCAAACAGAAAACACTTAGAAGGGACAAAGCAAACATTAAATTTAAAAAGAGGGAAGGATATTTATAAATACTATAAATATACTCATCTTACAAAATATTTAATTTCAAACTCAACATTTGGTTTGAGGGTTTCCAACAGAACATGAAAATCGTCCAGACTAGCTGTATTAATTGAATACATCTTTACTATTCACAATCATACACAAATTTACATTTTCAAATACAAATATTAACTTTCGTAAACAGCTATTATTTAAAATTTTTTAAAGTGTTACTTAAATCATTGTACAAACTCACCATTGTTCATGTCGGTGTGAGGAATATCTGTTCATATGACACGAAAAATTTAAATAAAAATAAAACTACTTTACACCGGTTTAAATAGAGGACCTTTTGCCTGTTGGCATAACAGTTTCCGGTCCCAACTGTCAGATATTAGAACTACATACTAATTATTGAAGGCTTAATAATTCAGTGAATTTCTAGAATTCATAAATTAATTATCATCAATAATTATAAACTTATTACTTTGGTTACATATTAATATATCAGAACTTGAATTAAATATCTAAAAATATTTATACACACCATGACAGATAATTCACATCAACAATATTTTCAAATATTATTTTGTAAATTTGTTATACGTTCGATAACAAAATGTACATGTTTAGTTGCCAAAGAATCACTGTAATTTGTTTTGTAATTTGGGCTAAACTGAATTAGTTATAATGTGGGATGTATTTCAATTATTCGTATTGTTACATTTAAATTTAATTAATTAAAGATTGTTAAAGTATGCCAATATTAAACACATCAATTTACTTTTGATATCTTAATTAAAACAATTTAGAGACATTCATTAATATCAGCATATTTCATAAAACTAAATAATTTAACTTGTAGTATTGAGAAATAGAAGAAGAACTGTCACATGCTAACATACATCTGTCAAATTTTACCACTAAAATCTTATAGATAACATAAAAACTCATTGTGCCCAAGACTGAGATGTAGTGCATAAAAGTCCTTCCCCCTTTTTAAATTTAATGTTTGTTTCGTCCCTTCTAAACGTTTTCTGTTTTAGTGTGTTTAAATTGTCCTTAATTGTTTTAACTTTAATTTTTTATATACTCGACTTTGCAACAATCTACTATTTTGCCAATAGAACTTTATCAAAGAAATTTGATAATTACATGTTGAAAGAAATGCACACCCAGACAATTTGTACATCTAAGTTTATGCATTGTCATAAAACTGTCACCTTCATAAAACAAATACTGAATAAATAACACACATTTCATATATATATATATATATATATATCTCGAATAAGTATAAAAAACTTTTAAATAATACAATGGTATATAACATCACTTTCATCTAACAAACACATACCTATCTCTACTTTATTGGATTAAATCTATCTCCTCAAGAACTTCCCGTTTACTGTCAAACAACTGCAATAGCAGAGTTAAGTTATCCATTCAACAATACATGATAGTTTCAACCATGTTCTACCATCCATCAATAAATAGAGTACAGGAATGTAAGTAATGTTTGTTTATTTGCTCATTTATTAATTTATTACAATCTAATAGACTATTTTATAACAATTTGTGAGTCTTACCTTGTCTGTTTAATTTTTTTATACCTTGTTTATTCATTTTATTCATTTTGGAAAAAACCACAGACATGTAATATTGGCATAATTATTGTAATTTATAACATCCAATTTGTTTATCTTTATTAGACAATACCCTAATATGGGTTTTTATCATTTCAGCATTTATTTAACTTTGTATCGAGACCTGAAGATGCTTTGCATATTGTAGAAAGCGAAACCAGTCGTCTGAATAGTTAAATTAAATTGATTGTGTGCAACTCTTATTTATTATTTCTTTACCTATTTTAAATTTGTAGTGTTTAGTCGTGAGCCACATCCCAATGTTAAGCATCAATTAAACAGAGTCAAATTTGAGAAAGTTCACAAAATGACATAATATTTGGAAACTGTGATAACCACAAATAACCTAGTGATAATGGACCAACTAGATCCAGATCGAAATAAAACGTAAAATAGCAATAACTAAAACTACGTTTATGAAAATAAAGTCATTTCTTTGCAATAATCATCTCAGTTTAGAACAAAGACAAAGAATGGTTAGGGGATATGTTTGGTCTGTACTTTTGGTCCGTATAGTGTTAAAGTGTAAACCGCTAAAAGTATCGATCATAAACAAAATTGAAGCATTGGAAATGTGTGTTCATAGACGAATGCTGAACATACCTTGGACAGCAAGGAAAAGTAATGAAGAAGTACTACGGAGCGTCAACAATGATAGCGAACTGCTAAAGACTGTTAAACATAGAAACATGTCTTATCTGTGACATATAGTAAGAGGAAGTCGATATTAAATATTACAACTCATCCTTAAAGGGTAAATAGGGGGCCGTAGAGTTGAAGGAAGGAATCGGGTTTCTTGGTTGAGGAATATTTGTAAATGGACTCGGACATCAAATGCGGGACAATTATTTAATATTGCAGTAGATCGAGAAGCCTTCGCAATGGTAATCGCCAATGTCGGATAATACTGATATGGCACGCGAAAAAAATAATTATTATCTTCACAACGTGCCTTAAAATACAATAGATAAACTAGCTTCGATTCGAGATGTGTTTTGCAAGAGAATGAAAATTGCATTCATGAATTTAAATCGATCTCAATATATGACCATAGACAAGACGTTTGTACTGTAATGTAACTGTTCATTCTGACAGTATATACCTTGCGAGTCTGCTATGTATGGGATTACAATATTGTCAAATACATTTATATCTATATTATTAAATACGAATCGCTGAAATGTTTGTACAAGCATCACTTCAGAACGACTTCACCAAATTATATAATTTTTTTTTCTTGTGTTTTATTATCAGGAGAAGGTGTACAAGCCCAATTTGTTTTTTTATTTTTTTGGCAGTTTTTTATTCTAATTTTTTTATATTGTGACATTAATAAATGCATGCAAACCTTTACCCCTCTATTATTAACCCTCTTTATTAATAGCCATGTTCGTGTCACAGAGTTAGTTGCCATACTACTCCGAAATATCTAAAGCGAATGTTATAAAATTTCATATATATGTATATATTATATATATATATATATATATATATATATATATATATATATATATATATATGTATATATATATATATATATATAAATATATATATAAATATTTTTATACCACTAAGGGGTAAGAGTGGTTCAACAAAAACATTTTTTTTTTATTTTTTGAAAAAAAAATTTATTTTATAATATATTATATAAGGAATGAAATCATAAACGGACTTAATTTTCTTTGCATTTCTACCGCACAAAACCTTTTTTTATTAAATTTTGTATATTTTTTAGTTTAAATGTATTTTTTTTAATGTTATTATCTCCAAATAGATCGAAAATTGTTATTAATAACTAATAACGAACAAACATTTTTTCGGATCGTTTTAAGTAAATTTTTTTCGTCGTATTTCATCGAAATAAATTGGTAATTTTTGGAGAAATGCTTCCTTTTCGAGATATTGGCAATATTTGGTTAAAAAATACCTTACGTAGTGATTTTTTGGGATTTTTTTTCTAAAAACCTACTAATTTAATTGAAATTCTATAAAAAGTTTTAGAATCTTTAAGCGTCATCGACAAGTAAGAATATTTCGACAAGGATAAATGGTCTATATTTATATTGCTGAAAACGGAAATCAAATATTTCGAATATGCATTTTCAGCAATCTATGGAATTATACGATAATAAACGTCTACGGAGAAGCCATTTCAAAACTGAAAAATAACAATGCCCCTGGTTTGGACAATCTTCCTGCCGAACTCTTTAAAAATGGTGGTAATACCCCTTTTAAACACATGCATAAATTAGTAACCGAAATCTGGCTACGGAAGGAAACGCCCGCAGACTGGAAAATAGGTGTAATGTATCCTCTTTACAAAAAGGAAATATGATGGCGTGTGATAATTATAGAGGCATCACCCTACGTAATGTGGCATATAAAGTATTGTCCAACGTATTATACAGAAGATTGATCCCCTATTCTGAACAAATAATTGGGAACTACCAGTGCGATTTTTGACCCAATAAATCAACAACGCCTTAAATCTTCACAGTCATTCAGATTCTTGAGAAAACCCTTGAGTTCGGAGTAGACACCCACCACATTTTCGTGGATTTCAAAGCCGCATACGACTCAGTCAACAGACAAAAACTTTTACAGCATGGCAATGGCACTATCTTTTATAAATCTGTAAAAGTGGTCGGATATGCAGATGACATAGACATTATTGTCAAGTCCACAGAATCTTGAGTTATACAGAAGTTTTGGGGAACCCGAAGTTGTAAAATGTATTAAATTAGCACGCCTTCAATGTATAGGACATGTAATTAGGTGGGAAGAAGATGCAAGGATCAGAAAAATTTTCCAGAAGAGGACCGGTGGAAAGACGATCCAGAGGAAGACTAAAACTTAGGTACCAAGATAAAATAGAGGATTATCTAAAATCCATCGGAGTTAAAGCACGGAGAAGAGTTGCCAGAGACAAGGGCGAATGGAAGATTGTTCCGAAGAAAGTTTTGGCTCATGACGAGCTGTAATGCCACTTATGATAATGAAACATGTACGGTTGCGGAGATACTGGCACGCGGCGCTCAGAAATCTTTATCAAATTTTAAAACTATGTTTTTAACAATATAGATACCACTTACCTTAGTCAAAATATTCTTACATATACGTGAAGGTTTAAAGATTATAAAGCTTTTTTTTTGGAATTGTAATTTATTCGGTAGTTTTTTGGAAAAAAATTGCAAAAATCACTAATTAAGGAATATTTTCAATATGAAATTCGTTCGAGAACGAAGCATGTGAAAGGAAAACCAAGAAAAAAAAACGAATTTACTTCGATGGGATACGCCTAAAAAATTTTACTGAAATTGTCTTTTTTGTTATAAGTTATAACAACTTCCGGCCCACTTGTAAAAATAAAAAAATACATTTAAACTTGGAAAAATATATAGAATCCAAGGTTGAGTTTACCGAAAATACAAGCTGAATATAGCCCCAATTGTCAACCATGAAATAAAATACTTTTCAGTGTTGGGATATTTTTATAATGCGTTGTATGCTTCAAATATAAAGAGAGAAAGCTTTAACAAAGTACATTTTGATTATACTATTTTATGAGTTCTGCAATTTTAAATTTATATAAAACAATAACGAGTAAGTATTTGTCTCTTTCACGATTAACTGCAAACATCTGTTGCAATCTGGCAAATGCTAATTTGACCATTACCAAATATGTCCCGTAATCTCTCAAAGGGTAATTGCCACAAAAATTTCTAATAATAATTAACTGTAATGAATCTCCAAAGAAACACATATATATTTATTATTGTTTTATATGAATCAAAAATTGCAGAATTCATAACATAACATAATCAAAATGTACTTTGCTAAAGCTTTATCTCTTTATATTTGAAGCATACAGCATTTATAGGTACATTATAAAAACATCCCAACACTGCATCGAGTTAGAATCTATAGAGAAGCTATGAGCATATTAACGTATGTATTAAAAACGGCGTAGGTAGGCGTGGCTAACGTTAATACCAATATGGCGGTGAGATCAGGGCCAGACTCAATAATATTAAAACTACTATACAAATATGACTAGTTATTCAGAAGATTTAATCATAATCTAAAAAAGTACAAAACATTTTTAATAAACTATGATTTATTTATCCCGGCGTAAACACTAAAAACACGATATACAGGGTGGTCCTTAAGTAATTGTACAAAAAGAAACCGCAGATTCTATACTTTAAAATATTACGATTTAAGCCAACTTACTTTAATAAAATGTTGATATTAAAAAAGATACAGGGTGGTAAAGTGGAAATTTAAAATTTCATTTTTCGCTATAACTTTCATGTTTGTAAACATTTATATATAAAAATTTACAGCTGGGTACTATTTAATATTAGAAATTATAATTTGATGAACACTTTGATATAGCTAATAGAGGGCGCCACATATGCCACATACGTCGCATACATTTGCACTTAACTTTTTTGTTCTTTAAGTTACCGGTATTTTTTATGAAAAATAATAAAGATGCGTTATTTTAACAAAAAAAAGGTATACTTGTTAATAACTTCAAAACTTAACAGTTTTCGAGATAATCGCATTTTACAAATCAACTGCATAATTCTGATTTAACGCAATTACTCCAGGCAATGAAAGAAAAAGAGATAAAAACATCAATACTTCCGAATTTTGTTATAAAATACCTTTAATAAAGTTAATAATTAACGAAATATTAAATAAAATAAATATATCAGCAGGATAATTAATAATAATATCTGATAAAATAACAGAATAATTGGATTTTACATCAAACATTTTACGTTTTGTATTAAATTAAAGTCATAATCAAAACATTTTATTTACAAACCAAATTAAGAAATAGTTAAACTAAATATCATTAAACTTTTTGTCAAAGTAAGTGTTCGATATGTCCACCATTTTCTTTAATTCATTTGTCAATACATTCCATAAAATATCGTCTCATATTAAATAGCATCATTGGTTCTAAACAAACTGCTGCAGTATTTATTATAGTTGTTTTAAGTATGATAATAAGTAATTTTTTGAAATTTTTATGAATTAAATAATTATATTATTATCTCACCACAAGAATATGACTACCACGAACAATCCAAGGTTCAGGTAAGTTGTATTTAAATACTGTCTCACTCCTCTTTCTCTGTAATGTAATGGTTTACCATCTTGTAGAAACCACATATTTCGCCTTACGTTTGATGACAATTCTTCCAATATATCAATAAAACCATTTTATAAAAAATGTAAATAAATCTCGTTATTCAAATTGCAAGGTAATTTGCATATCCGTAAAACATCATTCAAAATTCATATGTAAAATGCATGTCCTATGGTTTTGAACCATTGATTATTTTTTACGGATATGCGAATTACCTTGCAATTTGAATCACGAGATTTATTTACATTTTTTATAAAATGGTTTTATTAATATATTGGAAGAATTTTCATCAAATTTAAGGCAAAATATGTGGTTTCTACAAGATGGTAAACCATTACATTACGGTGAAAGCGGAGTGAGACAGTATTTAAATACAACTTTCCTGAACGTTAGATTGTTTGTAGTAGTCATATTTTTTGCGGTGAGATATTAATATAATTATTTAATTTATAAACATTTCAAAAAATTACTTATTATTATACTTATAACACTTATCAATACTGCAGCAATTTCTTTAGAACCAATGACTCTATTTAATATGAGACGATATATTATCGAATGTATTGACAAATGAATTAAAGAAAATGGTGGACATACTGAACATTTACTTTGACAAAAAGTTTAATTTTACTTACTTTAACTATTTCTTAATTTGGTTTGTAAATAAAATGTTTTGATTATGACTTTAATTTAATACAAAACGTAAAATGTTTGATGGAAAATCCAATTATTCTGTTATTTATCAAATCATATTATTTTATTCTACTGATATATTTATTTTATTTAATAATTCATTAAATATTAACTTTATTAAAGGTATTTTATACCAAAATTCAGAAGTAGTGATGTTTTTCTTTAATTTTCTTTCGTTGACTGGAGTAATTGCGATAAATCAAAATTATGTAGTTGATTCCTAAAATACAATTATCTCGAAAACTGTTGAGTTTTGAAGATATTAACAAGTATACCTTTTTTTTGTTGAAATAACGTATCTTCAATATTTTTTATTAAAAATACCGGTAGCTTAAAGAGCAAAAAAGTTATGTGCAAATACATGCCACATATATGGCATATGTGGCGCCCTCTATCAGCTACATCAAAGTTTGCATCAAATTATAATTTCTGATATTTAATAGTACCCAGTTGTAAATTTTTATACATAAATGTTGACAAACATAAAAGTTATAGCGAAAAATAAAATTTTAAATTACCACTTTAACACCCTGTATCTTTCTTAATATCAACATTTTATTGAAGCAACTTGACTTAAATCGTAATATTTTAAAGTGTAGAATCTACGGTTTCTTTTTGTACAATTACTTACGGACCACCCTGTATAATACATAAAGATACATTAATACAGTCAAATACTGTTTACTTATTCTCTGAAGTACGGTCCATTAATTTGTTTACATATTTGTATACTAACCTGTGGAACGATATTCCTGACGATTTTTTATTAACATTGCTTCTGCTACTGCAACTACGTTGAGAACAAGAAACCATTATTATGCACTATCACAATATATTATTACAGTTTCTATAAAAGTATTATAAAATTAAATAAAAAACAACAAATGTAAACAAACATATACGATCTGTCAAAAGTGTCAAAACAATATTCTTAGCAATATGGACGAAGTGAATTCGTTTTTAGTCACGTGATGCCCTCTCCAAAGATTCAAACTCGATGCAACACTGCCAAATCAAAATATTTAATTTCATGATTGACATTTGCGGCTATATTTAGTTTGTACTTTCGGTAAACTCAACCAAATCCATTAAAAAAGGCTTGATGCGGCAGAAATGCAAAAAAAATTTAATCGGTATATTCCGTTTCTAAGCGTCTTTTTAGGGGTAAACCGCTCGCCTATATTAGTGTCACAGAGTAAGTTGTCATACTTCTCCAAAACGGCGTGACTATTTTTATGAAATTTTGCATGTATATTAGGTGAGTCTGATAATTGGTCGTAATATACCTTTTATATATCAGTAAGTGATAAGGGTGGAAACATTGTTTTATATTTTGAACAATTTTTTAAAAATTCTTTATAATGTGGCATTAAAAATATAATACACACCTTAATTTTCACCCAAATATGACTAAGGCCTATGTTTAATTGCCATATTAGTGTCTAAGAGTTAGGTGCCATATTTCTTCGAAACGGCTTGAACAATTTTTATAAAATGTTTTATGTATATTCGGTAGGTTAGATAAATAATCAGTCGTAATAGATTTTACATATTTGTAAAGGGTACGAGTAGTTCACCCCAAACATTTTTTTTAATTTTGTTTATAAAATTTTTTATTTTTGTTTTTGTATACTATGTCATTGAGAAATATAATAAGAAATATAATAAATTTTTGAACTGTGTAATGTCATTGAGACAACGATCATCAAAGAAAAATACAAAGGAGTGGATCACTTGTATAATAGTTATTCCAACGAACGTATCATTAGATTTTAAACGTTTTTAATTTCCAATGCTTTTGGATTCTGCAATAACAATAAATAAATCAGAAAGTGAACCGTGTGAAGTTTGCGGAATTAATTTAGATTTTCCATGTTTCCATGAGCAATTATTTGCGTGTCGAAAAACCGTCAACCCTGTTAGTTATTTAACTAAAAAAAAAATTCACACCAGAAAGTATGAAATTATGCACTTTTTTGGTGCATAATATATTCAAGTATTTTTTGTGTTATTTTCTGTTAATATTTTAGACACAATTTTTAATTCTAAGGGAGTGCAAAGTTCGCCGACCGGCTATTAATATAGTAGTATAAAATTTGGTTTAGTTAAACATTTGTTTCATCTCAGTTGTGAAAATATTTGTTTATTTTAGAGTGGAAAATAAAATATGCTTAGCTGTATTTTCTATCTTTAGTATTTTATATACAGGTGCATGTTCTTTAGTTTATCCATTTAAGTCTTCTCTGCAAGAAATAAAATAATACTTTATGCACCATTTTTTTAGTTTTCCCGGTTCGTACAGCATTAATTGTACATGAAAAATTTATATCTACAAATATTTATAATATTTGCCATTCTCAGCTGTATACTATTCCCACTGTAGAAATTTTTCTAACCAGTGCTATTTGTTTTCCTAAAAATCATTGTATGAAAAAATTAAGATAACTTGTACATGTCAGTGGCTGTTTAATTTTACGAAATTATGTACAAGTAGTATTTGCTAATAATAACACAGGCCTACATGTCTTCTCATGAACAAGTATTTTAAGTAATAAGTGTCCTATAGTAAATGGGATGTGCTGATCTGAATACTGAGAACATATTTTTTAAAACTTTATTTAAAACAAAATTACACTACAAAATTGAGTTGTTTTTAAAAAAAATCAGTATAACCTACGTTAGAAAATATTTGTTTTTTTTTTAATAAAACGGTTCTATTATTTAATAAAAACTGCGTTTTGTGGTGATCAAGTCTCTCTTCAAGGTCCAGAAGTAATCAGTCGTTATTCTTATATTTCGTCTTCCCTGTTTTTTTTTTTTGTCTTTTGTCTTTCCATCTCCTTTAAATTTTGATGGAACCTCTTTCCCTACTCCTCGCTGACAACTCCAAGATTTTCAGCAAATAGTCAACGTGGGAATCCAGAAAATGAAGTTTGATGCTCGTATTACATTTCAATTTTCTTTAATTTTCGACAATGTTGGCTACAATTTATTTATAGTTTGGAGACTTGTTGTTACCAAGGAAACCGTCTATGACTGCTACGTAAGAACTTCCTACTTAGATTTATTTTGGGTCATTGTATTCTGAAACAACTTTCATCTTTAAGTTTGGCTTTAGTGATGGAAATTTGTCGCACTGATATTTAAAGTAGTCACCTTGTTTATTTAAAGCTTTGACAAACTGCTTTATAAATCATAAATTCATGCAAAGAGGAGGCAAAAGATTTAATGTTGGGTCAACTAGTATATAAAGTTGTACATTGTTTTGTCCTGTTACATACAAGTCTTTTTCTGAGTAGTCACTATTTTTTACGTAATGTAAATTTCATGCTAAACTGTCCCACTCGCACAAAAAAACATGTATACTTTGTGAATCCAGACTGCTGACTTAAAAAGCATAGATATTGTTTTAAGAGATCTCCACAGAGTTGCCGACAATATTCGCTATACTTTATTTTATTTAACAACAGCTCAAGATTCCCATATGTTTCTTTGAGATGCACGGAGTGAGCAACAGGCACAGAGTCATAGTTATTACTATTATGCAATAAGACACCCTTTAAAATATTCCATATCCATGATGTGCAGTCATACTTGTCAGCTCCCAGTTTCATGACTACTTCAGGAATATTATGACAATACACCAGTGAGTTCTCTTGAGAAAAATATTCCGCCAACTCGTTTTCACGGTGCCTATACTAGAAAAATGATGTAACTGGAGCGAATAGATTTTTATCTTTCAGTCGTAATCCTAAGATTTGTGCAGAATTCTTCGATAGGCCGAAGTCTCTTACTAAGTCATTTAGTTTAGCTTAAATAAACTTTCAAAGTTGGTCTATCTTAGAATTAAATTCGTCTTCATCGGGTTTTTCGTCTGAACTTTCATCTGATGATTGCTGTTAGATAATGTAAAGAAAAGGTGGAGGAATAAGGATTCCTGGTCCATAGGATAAGGTCGTTTAGTAGAAGGTTAATCAGTTTATTAAGTTTTGTGTTTATTTTTTAAATTGAAAGTCATAATATCCCAGAAGCAAAAAAAGTAGTCGTCTTTATAGTTTTTGGTTCCCTTCATACCATGGGAATGCAAAAGGGTAAAAAGTAACCTGAACCTTTTTTTCATTTTCTCAGTAGTTCGACACACTGACAGCACACTTTGTGTGGAGCACAAAGTTTATCCTGATCACTAAGCTTTACACCGAAGTAAGCGTGATAAGCTTTCTTTATAAATTCTGTTATGTTTTGTTGATGGTTTTCTATTGTCAAATCACCACACACGTAACAAAATAAATATGAAGACTCTTCTTACACTTTCTTGAAGATATTATGGAGCGCTAAATACTCACAAAAGAAATACAACTATGTGCTACAAATAGCTGACGCTAACTAACTCTATTTACGCTTTAAACAACTGCCAATGCCGTCAAGTTGACTGAATTGGCAGTGCTGCATTCAAATAAAATTAACGTAGGTAATGTATTAAAATATTTACTTTCGAAATAAAAATATTTTTGAGAAATAATTTTAATGCAATTTACAAATATAAATAAGGTATTTGTTTGCGCTAGTACGTAACATCTCACAAGGTTTTTTTAATTTTAAGAAAAATTTTGACGTGATGGGCTTAAACCGAATTCATATTTAGAATCAGCGTATCCGTTTTAGCTAATGACACATGTCAAACTCATAACACCAAAAATCATGTCGGAATGTATTTTGTCTATCATTTTGCTTCATTTTCTCAAAATGATTTTATTTAATTATAACAGTAGGTATAAGCAGTGTAAAACTATAAAATAACCACTTAGTTACCAGTAGGAAAAGAAGTCTACGCACAATATTATACTATAACTGCTGGAATTTAAAATTTAATATAAAATTTTAATACAAAAGCTCGAGTAGGACGGCAATAAAAAGCTAGACTCATTTATTTTAAATCCTAATACACAATGCTCACTATAACAGATTACTGGATTTTATTTGAAGTCTGAGTAATGTGAAGACTGAAATATGTCTGGAAATTTTAAATAATGTGACAAAGTTCATGAAATTATCTTTTTGTGCAAAATGGCAGGCATTTACATACAAGTAAACAAATAAAACCGCAAACAGTAATGCCTTATACAGAGCGATAAAAAGAAATCGCAATAATAAGTCATGAAACCACATAACTATACAGCTCGATAGAAGTGTAGTTATTATGTTTGATGAAGTGACAAATATGGTTTGATATGGTTAATGTGAAAAATCATCACATTAACTATTGGTAACGTATTTTAACTAGGTTAATTATAAGGTAATAATTATAGGTACAGAGAACAACCTGGAGAGATAGAAAGAATACATTCAGATACTTTTTACCGATGATAGACCTTGTTCTCCATCATCCACGGATGATCGAATAAATGAAAAAGGTCTAAAAATAAACAAAGAAGAAGATATTGATGCAGTAAAAGCTCAGAAGAACGGAAAAGCCACCAGTCCAGAAATATCAATATCGAAATACTTAAGTTAATCGCAAACAATGAAAGTAAAAGCCTCGACTTAATAACAGCACTATTTAATAAGAAATATGACATAGGTAAATACCATCAGACTGGCTAAAATCAATATTCGTAATATGTATTACCAAAAAAATCCAATGCCTTAAACTGCGATGACTTACAAATATTAAACATAATCTCTTATGTCCTTAAAACTTTTTCCAGATTCATTCATACACGAATTTACAAGAAGTGTGAGTTTCAGATAAGTGACATTCAATTCGGATTTTGAAGTGGATTAAGACAACGAAAAGCTCTTTTTACCTAAAATGAATTAACACAACGATGCAGAGACATGAATATAGATTTATGTGCATGTTTTATTTTTAATCGAAAAGCATTTGACTGCGTTAATCATCAAAAGATGATCGAAATTCTGAGAGCATCTGGAATTGACGAACAAGACTTGCGAATTATCTCAGAACCATATGAGGACCAAACGGCAACAAGTGAAATAGAGCACACAACATTCGAAGATATACGAATCCGACGAGGAGTGCGACAAGGTTGCGTCTTCACCACTATTTTTGAATTTGTATTGTTTGTAAATGAAACACCGACCGTTGAATTTGTATTCATGTAAATGAAACACCGACCAGTATAACAAAGATACTCCATAACCTAAATAACAACAACGTAACCAAAGTTAGAGCAGGAGACGAATTCACTGAAAATATTCCAACACCGGGAGGAATTAGACAAGGCGACAGTTTAAGCCCCTTCTTGTTTAATCTTCTCATGGGCAAAATTATCAACAAAGTAACATCTCTTAATCTCGGATATAGAATGGACAACAAAAGAATTGGTATGGTGTGCTACGCAGACGATGCAGCAATTATTGTCGAATCAGAAGATGATCTCCAAAGGCAGCTCTTTCAGTTCTTTCAAACAAGCCGACTATTAAATATGAACATCTCTACCAACAAAACTAAATGTATGACAATAGCAAAAGATCCGCTCAGATGTAAGTTAGTGGTTAAGGACAACCCCATAGAACAGTTGATGCAATTCAGATATCTGGGCATAGATATATCAAGCACTCATGACCCAGTAAAGGACCTGAGGAGTCAGATCAACAAAGCATCTGCACTGTCAGGATGTCTGCGGGAGATAGTCTGGTCTAATCCGTATATGCGCACAGATAGTAAAATTAGAATCTATAAGACTTGCATACGACCGATCATGACATATGGCATAGAAGTGCGCGAAGATACCAACAAAAGGAAACAGATGCTAAGGGTTGCCGAAATGAAAACCCTAAGAACAATAATGGGAAAAACAAGAAGGGACAGAGTGAGAAATACAAACATTAGAGAGCAGTGCAAAATTCAAGATATTGTAAGATGGGGAAGACAGCGCAAGAGGATGTGGTACAACCATGTAAGACGAATGGATGAGAATAGACTCCCAAAAATTGCCCTAGAAAACAATCCGCCTGGTTCAAGACCCCCCGGAAGACCACCTAAAAGATGGAGGGATAGTTGGCAATCTACCTCCCAAGAAATTAACCAGAGGCAGCTTCAGAATTAAACAGATCGAAAGATCTACAAAAAGTAGAAGAAGAAGAAGAAGAAGTATTCGAGATCTATATTCAGAAAATCATTAGACGACGTTCAAGGTGGAATCAAGATTTATGGAACCAGCATAGACAACATCAGATACGCTAATGATGATTCTTCTTCAGACTGGGTCACTTCTTGCTGCGATCAAATATTGTAACTTTAGAATTTTTATTGTTTTTGTTATCGCTGTGCTCTTTTTTATTGAGTGTAAAACTACTTCATTTGATATTTGATCAACCCAACTCATCCGCAATATTCGTCAGTCTACATCTTAAACGTATCAAGTTTTTTATTAGTGTTGTTATAAGAGTTTACTTTTCTATGCCATACAATAATGTGGAAAATATGTAGCAGCGTATTAATCTGACTTTAAGATATAATATCTTTATTATTAAGAATTTTTGTTATTTACTGAAGGCGGCTCTGGAATTTTCAATGCGTATTCTTATTTCTTCCCAGCAAATATCCCAGTTATCAAGACACTGGTGCCTAAAAAGGTAACATTGTGAATTCTTTCTAACTCTATTCCCAACGCTTTGATGTTCATTGGTTGAAATTGTTTTCTCGACAACCATAAGTTTTCTCCTAAAAGTATTAAACTTAAGCCCATATTTAACACAATTTTCAGTCACCCTGTTTATAAGTGTTTACAACTGTTTTCTATTGAATGCAATCAGTACCGTATCGCCTGCGTACCTACAATAGTTGATATTATTCTCGTTAATTATAATTTCAGCATCTTTATCTAAGAATAATATGAAAATAATTTTAAAGTTGATGTTAAAAAGAAAATACGATAAAATACACCATATGTCGTATTCTAATCAATTCGTATGTTTGCACATTGATGCAAATACAATTTTTTTATAATTCGGAGATCTTGGTCATCAATTCCGACCTGTTTCAAAACACCTATCAGTTTGTCGTAAGTGACCCAGTCAAAGACTTCTTGAAGTCGATAAAACACATACTACATAAACATATATCTACTTTGTGTTCTTTATCCCTACATCTTTGAACCAGGACATGCAAAATAAATAATGCTTCTCTGGTTCCAATGATATTTCTGAAACCAAACTGTATTTCGCTTAGTTGTACTTCTATATTGTTGTAAAATCTGAAGTGCAGTATTCTTAAACAAAATTCAATATAAGCCTTATTGGAGTGATAGTACGATGATTGCTAGATTGTTTAGCGTTTATTTTTTTGTTTGATTACAAATATTGACAGTAGATATTCTGTGGGTATGGGCCCTGTTTCGCCTATTTTACTAACGACGTTTCCGAACTTATCACTTCATAGCTCCCCATAAAATTATTAGACCCTCCAAGATTTAGTAAACTGATCACCGGCATCCTTTCGAGATCGGTAAACTCATCACCGGAGATAGGTAAACTCATCACCAGCATTTTAGGCCCACGGCGCTAGTTTATAATGCAGAAGATTGCCTATTACCTATTGCACTTTTCGTTTATGTGAAAATTTATTAAATTTAAAAATTATTTTAAGCAAATTGCTTTAAAATAGATATTAATATCAGTTGTCTCACGGTCAGTAGCCTATTAGACGTATCTGCCAATCTGAAAGGTTTTGAGATCTAAAAATTTAGTTGCATAGGTTTTCGATAATAACCTTTATAATGAAAATGTTTGTGAGCATGTGCTGTTTTCGTTTATATCGGAAATAGTCCCCTACTTCGGTATTTGATTTGCACTCTTCTTTTATATTTCTCATTGAATTCTAGAGAAAATTTTTTGAGCATAAATTTGGTCCAAGTGATACAGCTTTGGCGTTATTTGACTTTCTTGAAAATAATAAGCAATTTTGGATACTTGGGAATAACCATCGATTAGGGTGCTGTCAACTCACAAATTGAGCACATTTTGAACACTTAATAACGTAACTACTATGTTAAAAAATGTTCTAAACTATAAATTGTTACGTTTTAATGTATTTGAAAATAGTTAGTATTAAAAAATTTATTGAAACAATTTAGGCGTTGCCAGACTTCGGTTTTATGTATTTATGACCTTCCAGATTACATAAAATCATAAGTCTTACATATGATTGAACTCGTATTGAATAGAAAATTCCAATAATGACTGAATATACAGGGTGATGTATTTGAAAAACCAAAGTTACTAATAATATAAGAAAAACGGCAAATCAGGCAACATTGTAAATATCAAATATGGAATCTCCGTATCCCAAAATAGGTGTACCTCAAATTTTGTACAATTATGATTAGCATTTTACGAGATAATTAGCCGTTTCCAGACTTTTACGCCACTCTGTATAAAACGTCAGCAGTGGTTAACGTCCAGTAATTTCGATAAAATATCTTTATTGCGGTAAAAAACAGACAGAACTAACACTGTGAACGCAATATTGAATTTAACATTGTGTGGAAATATATTTAAAGAATTTTGTAATTGCAAACAAACTCAAAGCAAAAAAATGTTGGAAACAATTTAAACACGTTAAGCCCCGGACGATCATGATATAAGTTTTTTGTCAGACCGGAACATATTTTTAATAATTTTGAAATACGAATGTGTATAACTATTTATATCTATTCTAAAATAACAAAAAATTCATTTTTTAAGTAAAAAATAGCATGTATGTACTAACACTGTACACACGGTATATTTAGAAATTATTTTTGTAGTTATGCGTGCCATATTGGCTCACATCAAGAAGATAATTAAATACCTTTTTCCTTAGATACTTTAAGTTTAAAAATACTAAAACAATTTATCTTTTTAATGAACATGTATGAATATTCACAAAACACTTAACACACATGATATGCGGTAGTAACGGCATATAATGTGTGTTAAGTGTTCTTCCATCACGGTTTGAAAAGTTCTTATAACATACTGAACACCTTACCCTTTCCACTTTCTCGTATAATGTATGCAGAGTTGTTAAACTGTTGGTTGTGACATTAAAATACTTTGAACAATCTGGTCACGGAACTCAGTAATTGAGAGACGTTTGCCGATAACAGATTTGTAGGGAACTAAGAAGTTCAACACGGTGTACGATACGGGAATAATACCACAAGACTGGCTTAAGTAAGCATTTATAACCATTCCTAAAAAACAAGTAGCAAAAGAGTGCTCTGATTATCGAACACTGAGCCTGGTCTTCTGTGTTTGTCATTATTTTTGTTTTTTTCATATTCGTTTTTTGGCTGACGTATTGGGAGCTGGCTGCTAGTTCACCTAACATAATTTGCAGTTCCTCGAATGTGCTCGCTATAATCACTATGTCGTCAGCGAATCTGAGGTAGTTTAACTTGTTGCCATTAACGTTAATGCCATAGGTTGACCACATAAAAAATAATACATAGGAGAATATACGAAAGGCTAGAGGAGGATATTAGCGAGACACAATTCGGGTTCCGAAATGGAATAGTTACTCGAGAAGGACTATTTTCCATCAACATATTGATTCAGCGATTTTGGGATGTAAATGTTGATCTACACTTCTGCTTCGTTGACTACGAAAAAGCTTTCGATAAAGTAAGAGAGAAAAAACTAATAACAATCCTTATGAAAAAGCACATTGACGGTAAAATCATAAATATAGTGCAAACATTATATTGAAACCAAAGTACCATAATTCAAATTGATGGGCAACACTCATAAGAAATGAGAATCTGTAGAGGAGTTAGACAGGGATGCGTTTTATCACCCCTTTTGTTTAACTTATATTCTGAACAAATTTTCACGCTCAATAATATCGAAGCGGTAGTCACCGGTAACGGAAAATTAATTAACAACTTAAGATATGCAGACGACACTGTGATCATAGCAACGAGTATAGAGAATCTACAACATCTTATCGTAAACTTGAGTATGAATAGTACTGAGATGGGAATTACTATAAACGATAAAAAAACGAAGTACATGCTAATTACAAAAAGACCACGAAATATACATCAACTACTGACAATCAACAGTAACGTGATAGAACAAGTAGACAAATATCAGTACTTGCCAACTTTGATCAATGAAACCAGTGATCATACTGTCAAAATAAACAGGCGAATAGAAATTGCCAGATCAGCAGTTATACGAATGAAACCACTACTAACGTGCAAAAATCTAAATTTGGAGATCAGACTACGTACCATTCGCTGTTATATATTTTCAATATTATTATATGGAGCTGAGACTTCGACATTAAAAAAATGTAATTTAAAAAAAAATCGAGGACTTCGAACTCTGGTTATACCGCAGAGTATTGAAAATATCATGTAATGATAGAATTGCAAATAAAAAAGTACTGGAGAGGGTTGGTGAGGAAACAGAACTAATCACCACTATAAAACCAAAAAACTGGAACACCTAGGCCACGTGGTGAGGAGACCAAAATATAAAATTTTGAGACTTACAATACAAGGAAAGATTTAAGGAAGAAGATCTGTTGGCCGAAGGCGGAACTCATGGTTAAAGAATCTACGTGATTGGTATCAATGCAGATCGATTGATTTGTTTAGAGCAGCAAGTTCTAAAATAAAAATAGCCATTATGATTGCCAACCTCCTTAGGGAGACGGCACTCTAAGAAGAAGAAGAAGTTCACAATTGAGGTATTTGTTAGTGATTCCACAGCCAATTTACGATACCACTTCGTCGAAGAGGGAAATTATATGTAGCCTTTTGATCCGACACATCAATAAAAGATTTTGCAGAATTATAGACAACAACGGGAGATGGTTTGGGAATAGGTCCACGTTGTGTTTAAACATCTATCATCAAAGAAATATCCTTGGTCGTTGAAAACAAAACGCCCCGTTTATCTTTCCATTTTACGATAACAACTTCTGTATTACTCTGTAGATATTTTTCATATCACGTCTTTTTAATTTTGAACCGACTACCGCTTTTGGATTATGTTTCCTATTGGCACGTAATGTTCCGATCAAATGGGTATTAGTATTATTTAAATTATGGGCCAAGTCAACACTCGTATAAAAATTATCAGTATATAAAGTTCTGTCCGTATCTAGAAGCGGTTGCATAAGTTCCATCACCACTCTGGATGCTAACGACTTTTCAGATGGTTGCATCGCATCTCTTTTTCACCGTGCACTTTTATAGCGTAGATACGTATATCCATTTGCGACGCAAAGTTTAAAAAATTTGACTCCATATTTGTGTCTTTTTCCAGGAATATGTTGCAGAAAACTCAGTCTACCACGAAATGGTACCATAGTTTCGTCATATATATATATATATATATATATATATATATATATATATATATATATATATATATATATATATATATACGATTATCTAGGAGCATACATTTCTGAAACTTTTTATTTAGTATTTGTTCAAGAGGAAAAATATTGTAGAGTCTGTTTCCAGGTGGACAGCACTCGTGATTTGAAATGTGAAAGAAGTGTAATATTATTTTAAAATGAGTTCTACTTATTTCACAAATTTTAGAAACTTCATTCTTGTACAGTAAATTGTTACTCCAATAATCTCTGAGTTAGGGTTTTCAGTCCAGCCACATCAAAATAATGGGAGCCAAAAATCGAAGCAATTATTCTTTGTAAATTGGTCTCCAGTTACGCATAAGCAGATGTTTCGTTATTGACTCATTTACAATACCAGTGATTGTTGTTTGTTCGGCGTATTCATTAGTTTCAGTAACCAACCAATCTTGCACGTGACGGTCAATAAACAGTAGGTAGAAACCTAATGGTTTGTGCTCTGTAAGTTTTGCAATTTCTTCCTGATTTCTTCCTAAAGTAAATAATAGTTTTAACTTATTAAGACCATTGAGCTTTCAAGCTAACGTTTGCAGATTAAGCTTTTTCGACAAAGCAAAATAAAGTAAACTACAAACGAAAATTGTGCATTCCTAAATAACTTACCTATCCTTTTTGTATCAGGCTCCTTTTGGTTAGAGCTAGGACCTGTAGTAAATTCTTTGATATTTTGTGTTTGTTTAAAAATATTAGCTTTTTACGAGGCTCATATTCACTACTGCATGAGTCTAAAGAACCATCAGTAACATTTTTATTGTACACTGTATCGGCATCGAAGTCGTAAAACGTACTTTCAGGCATACTGATATCACTAATGTCCCTCTCCTCAGGAATTCGGCGAAGTTCATTTTGCAATAGTCCTTTACGCAACATTACTTTTTTTTAGTTATACTTTTTAACAAAAAACTGAAGAGAAAATAGTATAAGCCTCGTTAGATGTTCGAACCGATACTGACTGAAGTATGTTAGAAATTATAACCTAACCTGTTTGTAAACACGTGGCTTAACGGACCAACCTCTGATTTTATTTACCACAGACCGTTTACAATTAAAGATTTTATTTGAAACACCTTCTAAAAAACATTACATATAATTCTATATTTATATACTTTCATTTTATCGATTTTATTAATCGGAATACTAATCAAATTTTTATAAAATATAATTATATTCTTTTTATAATTTTAAATTTTCGATATATTTTAATCTACGCTAGAATTCAGACAGCCAATTTTTCCGTAAAAAAAGGAAAAAAAATATGTATGTACCTTTGTTACGTTGCAAATTTATTAATAGATAATATTACTCTGGTCTGTTAATCCAATTACCTGTAACACCACTAAAGAGAAGTTTATGGTTTTATTGTGTAACCCCAAACCTGTCACTTCAGGGGGTGTTCCGATTGTATAATCGGCTCTAGTAAAAGATAAAAGCATGTTTGACCTGTACTTGAGATATACGAAATTACTTTAAATGAAATTTACCTGCAATTTCCCCTGAAACTCACCGTTAGAATTTTCAAGGATGGGCCTTAAGTGTACTATGTGCTGTGCAGTTAAGTTCCCTACTAGCATGATCCTTTTATCTTAAGGTGTGTGGTTTCACTACTAGTTTAGCCCAAAGTTTGAACAAAAAATAACTAGGTGAAAAAATTGTTTCTTTTAACTAAAATTATAGAAAATAAGTCAACCACAGAAACGAAAGAGAAAATATATATTTCATACAGAAAAATGAGCAAACTTTTAACACACTTAAATTTTAACAAATTTTTTTTAAAAAACAGTAATTTTTACAAAACATGACTGAAAACAACTTATTTTTTATAGGAGTTATTGCATATAAAATTGGCATGTTCCAAAAAGATAAATAAAAAATATTTTGTTAGTTTATTTTGCTTACGTCGTAATATTTACATCTACTTTTTTGGAGAAAATATATATTTGGTTGTTGTTCTTCTTCTTGAGAACCACACTTTTCGTTAACTCTTAGTTTCAAAGTTGGTACAGTTTACCAAAAATAGCTGAAATTGTAAAAATAACCACGCCCATGATGCGCATTCGTCATCCGACAGATCTCGTATTAAGCTTTCGCTTAATATCTACCACTTCTGACGTGAACAAGTCGGTAAAGTCTGCGAAACATTTTTTGTAAGTACGAATCGAAAAGGAGAGTAATTTCAAAATTTGCAAATCTGTGTTGTGTAGTTGTGTACATATATTACACTTGGAGTTTAAATCAAATCTGAAGGGAAAAAGAAACGATGAATCATTATGATTTCTACCTGGGGAAATTGAATTTAGATCTTAACCACCGTGCTTTCTAAAACTTGCAAAGCAAACAGCTTGATGAATAATTCGGCAAGGGAATCTAAGATTGCATTCCAAATGCCGTTCATCATGGTCAAAATTCGTAGTGAACTCAATTTTTGGTACTTCAAACGGAGCAAAGAAATAAAACATAATGATGGTACTAGATTTTGATTCGATACAGAGTAGCGATAAGCAGCTTATACGGGTTAATTAACATTATATAAAATCATTAAAGATACAACATCATTAAGTTTGTAAGTAGCGAATTTTTAATTAATTATACAAACTTCAACAAAGTATAACTTCAATTTTTGGGTAATAATGACATAATTTATAGCAACACAACCGGTTTTTGTTGGATCTACTTTTTTACACCTCACTTTGTAGACCAAATAGCACAAATATACTGAATATACTGAAGAAAAGTAATAACAGTAATAATAATTGTGTAGGGGACCTATTAGAAACTATTCAAACCTTACGTTTCTATATTTGTGTCTCCGATTGTACATATATTTTAAAGTTCACCCGCGCGTACAGGCTATCCTTTGGTTCCGAGTGCGTTCTCACTTTATTGTTTACGCAGGCAGTTAGAATTTCAGACTCTTAACTATTTTTGGTGAACTGAAATAAGATGATTGAAAACCTATTGTGCAAAATAAATAATCTAAAAGTAACGCAAAATCTAGATCTCATAAAAATTTTCATCTTACGATGGTATTCTCGTTAGTATTATTTGCATAATAAACAATTCTCTGTTGAAAAATAGGTAAAGAAATAATAAATAAGACTTACTCACAATCAATTTAATTTAAATATCAGACGACCGGTTTCGCTTTCTAGAATATGCAAAGCATCTTCAGGTCTCGATACAAAGTTAAACAAATACTGAAATGATAAAAACCCATATTAGGGTGTTGTCTAATAAAGATAATACATGTTATAAATTACAATAATTATGCCAATATTACATGTCTGTGGTTTTATTTAAATGATTGAGTTGAATAAAAAATATAAAATTTTTTTAAAAAAGGGTAAACAGACAAGGTAAGGCCCACAAATTGTTTTAAAATCTCTTCTATTGTAATAAATTAATAAATGAGCAAATAAATAAATAAAATAAAAATTACTTACATGCCGGTACTCTGTTAATAGATGGATGGTAGAACATGTTTGAAACTACTTTATATTGTTGAATGGAGAACTCAATACTATTATTGCAGTTGTTTGACAGTAAACGGGAAGTTCTTGAGGAGATAGATTTGATCCAATGAATTTGAGATATGTGTAAGATTGTTTGTTAAATGTAAGTGATGTAATATACTATTGTGTTATTAAAAGTTATTTATACTTATTCCAGAGATATATTTTTGAAATGTGTGTTATTGATTGAGTAATTGTTTTATGAAGGTGACATTTTATGACAATGAATAAGTGTAGATGTAAAAATTGTGTGGGTGTGCAATTATTTTCAAACTTGTAGTTATCAAATTGCCCTGAATTTTTTCAGGGCAATTGTTTACATCAGGGCAAAGTCCCTAAGAGCTGGAACAACTCTAAAGTAATCTTATTGCACAAGAAAGGTGATAGTCGAAAATTGGAAAACTACAGACCCATCAGCCTATTGTCACACCTGTTTAAAATACTCACCAAAGTCATAACTACTCGACTAACAAGGAAATTAGACGAATACCAACCATATGAACAGGCAGGTTTTAGAAAAGGCTATTCAACTTCCGATCACCTGTTAACCACAAAAATATTAATAGAAAAATGTAACGAATACAAGTTTCCAGTTTTCCTTGCATTTGTAGACTATGAAAAAGCTTTCGATACCATAGAACACACGGCCGTAATAAACGCAATGCAAAATTGTAGAATAGACAGCAGATATATTAACTTAATAAAAGAAACTATGAACCAAGCTACAGCTACATACTACCTAAATGAAAATGAACACACGAACCCTGTACCACTAAACAGGGGAGTCAAACAGAGAGATACTTTATCACCCAAACTGTTCACCTTAGTTTTGGAGGACGTTTTTAAAAACCTAAATTGGGAATATAAGGGAATAAACATCAATGGCCGCTACCTCAGTAATCTACGATTTGCAGATGACATAATCCTGATAGCTACTGACCTACAAGAAATGCAAACCATGCTTGTAGAACTTCATACCGAATCTTCTAAAATAGGACTGAAAATGAATTTAAACAAAACAAAAGTCATGCACTCCGAAGACACCGTGACAATAATAAACGATAAAGTTATAGAAAAAGTTGAAGAATATATATACTTGGGACAAAAAATAATCCTAAATAGGGAAATTCAGACTGAAGAAATAAAAAGAAGAAGAAAGTTAGCTTGGGCAGCATTCGGTAAACTGAACTATATACTCAGAAATCAACAAATTCAATTACATCTTAGATCTAAAGTTTTTGATGCCTGCATTATCCCGATATTAACTTATGCGGCACAAACATGGACAATCACAAAAAAGAATATGAATATACTTAGAGTCACTCAACATGCGATGGAAAGAGCAATGCTAGGTATATCACTTAAGGACAAGAAAACAAACACATGGATAAGACAGAAAACCAAAGTCACCGATGTGGTGCAAAAAGCATTAAAGCTGAAATGGGAATACGCTGGACATGTAGCTAGGAGCGATCTAAACAAATGGCACAGATCAATTTTAACCTGGAGACCATACCAACACAAAAGACCCAGAGGCAGACCTCCTATGAGATGGACAGATGATCTGAAAAGGACTGCCGGGAAAAATTGGCTACAAGTAGCGTACAATAAAAAACAATGGAAAGGAAGACTTGAAGAGGCTTATGTTCAGACGTGGACGTGAATGGCTAGACGAAGAAGAAGAAGAAGAAGAGTTATCAAATTACTTTGATAAAGTTCTATTGGCAATGACTTAATTATTGGAATAGTCAAGTGAATAAAATGGTAAAATACAAACACTTAAGGATAATTTAAACACACTAAAACAGAAAACACTTAGATGGGACTTAACAAACATTGAATTTAAAAGGGGGAAGGACTTTAATGCACTACATCATAGTCTTGGGCACAATGAGTTTTTTTATTGTTGTATCTATTAGATTTTAGTGGTAAATTTTGACAGATGTAGGTTAGCATGTGACAGTTATTCTTCTGTTTCTCAATACTGTAAGTTAAGTTATCTAGTTTCATAAAATATGCTGTTATTAATGAATGTGTATAAAACTGTTTCAATTTAGATATATCAAAAGTAAATTGATGTGTTTAATATTGGCATACTTTTACAATATTTAATTAATCAAATTTAATGTAAAAATATGGTTAATTAAAATACATCCTACAATATAACTAACTCAGTCTAATGTTTAACTTACTGAACCAATTAAAGTAAATTCTTTGGCAACTGAACATGTACATTTAATAATCAAATGTATAATAAGTTTGCAAAGTTTTTTATTTTTTATTTGAAATTGATGTAGGTATGATTTATCTGTCCGGGTATTTTTTAATTATTAGAGATATTTTTTCAAAATCTGATATATTAATATCTAATATACTAATATGTAACCAAAGCAACAAATGGATAAATATTGTTGGTAATTAATTTTTGGGCTCAAGAAATTGACTGAATTATAAAGCCTTCAATAATTAGTTGGTAGTTCTAATATCCGACAGTTGGAACCGGAAATTGTGATACGAACAGGTAGAATGATCGTCTATTTAAACCGGTATAAGGTAAATTTATTCTTATTTCAATTTTCGGTGTCATATGAACAGATATTCCTCACACCTACATGGACAATGGGGAGTTTGTACAATTGTTGTAAGTAACACTTTAAAAAAATTTTTTTCAATTAATAGCTGTTTGTGAAAATTAATATTTCTATTTGAAATGTAAATTTGTGTATAATTGTAATTAGTAAAGATGTATTCAATTAATACAGCTAGTCTGAACGATTAACATGTTATTTTTGATGATAATCAAAACACGTGATGAGTTTGAAATCAAATTTTTTTGTAAGATGAGTATATTTCGGAACCAGATGGAATGTAATAATAATTGTGGGTTAAATAAGTTGAGGTACCATACAAGTTCAATACTGATATTTAATGTAGTTTTAGGAAAAATTGTTTCGGTAGTATGTTACATATGTATATATAATGTATGTATAACATACATAGACATTCATTAATAACAGCATATTTTATGAAACTAGATAACTTAACTTACAGTATTGAGAAACAGAAGAAGAACTGTCACATGCTAACCTACATCTGTCAAAATTTACCACTAAAATCTAATAGATACAACAATAAAAAAACTCATTGTGCCCAAGACTATGATGTAGTGCATTAAAGTCCTTCCCCCTTTTAAATTCAATGTTTGTTTCGTCCCTTCTAAGTGTTTTCTGTTTTAGTGTGTTTAAATTATCCTTAATTGTTTGTATTTTACCATTTTATTCACTTGACTATTACAATAATTAACTCATTGCCAATAGAACTTTATCAAAGTAATTTGATAACTACAAGTTTGAAAATAATTGCACATCCACACAATTTTTACATCTACACTTATTCATTGTCATAAAATGTCACCTTCATAAAACAATTACTTAATAAATAACACACATTTCAAAAATATATCTCTGGAATGAGTATAAATAACTTTTAATAACACAATAGTATATTACATCACTTACATTTAACAAACAATCTCACACATATCTCAAATTCATTGGATCAAATCTATCTCCTCAAGAACTTCCCGTTTACTTTCAAACAACTGCAATAATAGTATTGAGTTTTCTATTTAACAATATAAAGTAGTTTCAAACATGTTCTACCATCCATCTATTAACAGAGTACCGGCATGTAAGTAATTTTTATTTTATTTATGTGCTCATTTATTAATTTATTACAATAGAAGAGATTTTATAACAATTTGTGGGCCTTACCTTGTTTGTTTAACCTTTTTTAAAAAAATTTTATACCTTTTATTCAACTCAATCATTTAAATAAAACCACAGACATGTAATATTGGCATAATTATTGTAATTTATAACATCTAATTTGTTTATCTTTATTAGACAACACCCTAATATGGGTTCTTATCAGTTCAGCATTTGTTTAACTTTGTATCGAGACCTGAAGATGCTTTGCATATTGTAGAAAGCGAAACCGGTCGTCTGATAGTTAAATTAAATTGATTGTGAGTAAGACTTATTTATTATTTCTTTACCTATTTGAAATGGACTCACACAAGCAACACATTCATGATTTGAATTCTCTGTTGATTTCAGCAATTATCAGACATGTATTAAAAAGGGCCATTGGCTACCTCCTTGTAGTCAGGCGCGCGCGGACTGACACTCTGCGGTAACAAAAACAGGGTATATGTTATCATTTCGAGCCGTGCTTCCGTACTAATGATAAATCGATCAGTGCAGAAAGCTAGAAAATATTGCAAAGTGGAAGAAATAAATTAAGGCGAATCAACAAGAAAACTAAGTTCCTGTAATTGGCTGTCTACCATGTATCACAAACAATTTATTAAAATCCTTTATAAAAGATATATGATTTAAAAACCCAATCGGGCTATATCACAAAACCACTAAATATCTGGGTAAAAACCCGTTAAAAGTTATCTATTTAAATTTAGTTTACATTATATGGTATTATATATTAAGATGTGAAAGTTACCAGTGGATTTTGTAACATGGCGACGTATGACTCCGCATAAAGTTGCTGGTCCTGAGGCAAAGTGTCTACGAGCACTTAATGATAGCAACACTTGATGATAGTAGTCCAACAGGACGAAATGGAAGAACATTGTTAGGGAGGCTAAGACTTACAAAGGGATGTAGCGCTATTAGAAGACTTGCGAATTGTGCTAACCATAGTCAGTTTATGATTCGCGAGTAGTAAGTCGTTAGTAAGTGGCACTGAGGTAAAGTAATGGTCCATTGTCAAGTTGATTTCACTGGAAGCATCATTTGGCAACCGATATGGATCTTTTAATTGGTTTCCAGCATAAATTTTCATATTGCGCGTATAAAATGTCTGCTAAGCTATATATTTCTCATATTAGATATCCTTATATACTCACCAAAGCCATAATTTGAAGAACATGCCTTACAAATCGATAGAATATTTTCACAACTGGAGCTAAATTATCATTTTTTGACTCTTTTTTTCTGCTAATTATATTGTCGAATCATGAAGCCCGAAGAATAGCAATAAATGTTTGCTCTGACATTTAAGCTGTAAAGTATTCTAGTGCCGTACCATTGGTCATCTACAATTCCAAAGTGTTCAAGTGCTGCGATTTTTTTTCTTTGGCTATGTATAAAACTCCCAAGAATGCATAGATTATATTAAAATCAACTGGTGGACAGTCTCTAGGTTAAGATTCTAGGTTAATGAGATTCCTTTAGTTGTTCTAATTTCTAGTTTGTAAAATTAACAATTTGTTCCACGACTATGTCAGTTTTTGGCAATGGCCTTTTCACCGGGTAGTTTAATAATAAGATTATGGGACGTAATTTTCGTTTGGGTAATTTAGTAATTTTGTTTGCAACATAGACCAAGATATGAGAAATATGGGAATACTTGCTTGGCAGAGGAAAGCGATGGATAGGGAAGACCGGAAGAGAATTCTTGGGGAGGCTAGGACCCACACAAGGTTGTAACGCCAAAATGATAATGATGAATTTAGTTTTGTGCTTTAGCCACTCTTTAGAATCTTTCCTATGAAAATATGTTCCTTTCTTTTTGGCTGTTAACCCACAGTTGTGGTGGGAGAAGAATTTAATACCAACATATCAAGTTTTCTCAAAAAATAAACTATAAAAATATTAGATTTTTTAAATGTGGCCGTTCCCAGGATAAAACTAGTTTGGTCTTATGTCTGCAATTGAATATATCCTTTTTGCTAAAGTTTTTAAAAATCATTTGATAAGTTTTACTGAGTGTATGCATTACAAAACTTTTCATCTGATTACTACACGTATTTTTGTTGTCTTTTTGGTGTATTGTCAATGTATATAGGATATATTCTATCTTTTATGACTTTTCATATATTGGCACAATCTTTCTTTTTTTTTACGTAATCGTTAAAAAATATTATGCGATACAACCTAATGAGATATATCAATATGTAGTCCTTTCTACACTTAACTCATTAAAAAGTATTCGTGCAATAATTTTTAGCATATTCTCTAAACCGTACTATACCCTGCTTTCACATTCACTGTTTTCACCTCACAAACTTGAAGGAAAAGAGATAAGAGAAGATGTCGAAGAAGCTTAAAGCAGTATTCTGAAAGAACACTGAAAAAATCAAGATATTTGAACGTAAACACGATTTGTTCAACTGCTTTATAGAACAAAAAGGCAGCTGTCCTCTATAAATAAAAAAGGATGGGCCCTTAATAGATGCTCAAGAAAATTTAACACTTAACCCATTATATGCCAAAGTGCTATTTATAGGTCACCAAAAATGTAATTGTTTTCTTCAAACCTTATTTGATTAAATTCAAAGAACAAAAATCCATAGATATTATAGACTGTAGGAATCTGAATTATAATTTCAGATATGTTACATTTCCAATATCCCTTTGAATAAACCTAATATAGATATGGTTCGACTATATTGATTTTGTGTAGATGTACCGGGTGGTCCAATAAGCCGATCACTCGACTATATATCAGAAACTATTCATGTTATAACTTTAGAAGAAAAAAATCCTTAGTAAAAGTGGCCAAGAGAAATCGCTGGAAATAACTTTCAAGATTCTGGATTAACCGCTAGGGGGAGTAACCTGCGAAGAAAATTTTGTAAACCAGTTTTTTGGGAAATATGTCCAATTATACCAAGTGTTAAATAAGTAAACTAGAAAGAGGCATAAATTATGCATAAAGTTGTTCAAGTACTTTTTTTTTATTTTTTCAAATAAAGGGTGGGGGAGAGTGGGAAAGTATTTTTGGATAAATACCTATAACTTTGGTTTGATCAACCGATTTTAACAAAAGCCTATTTATTGTAAAACAAATTTATTGTAAATTATAATGAAACTGGATTAAATTCATAACAAAATGGCGCAAACCGCATGTTAATAGCTTTTATCGAACTGGAGATATGAATAAAAACGCATAAACATAAGTAAGTATAGTATTGACACACCCTGTATTATAAAATAAATAAAAAAATAAGTCAGTAGGTACTTTCAAAATTTTTTATAGCAGAAAACTCTTAATGTTGATACCTATTTTGACCATTGTTATTTCAAATGATTATAAATTGTTTTTTTCGAAACTAAGTAGGCTACGACAATGAATTTTACAGTGAGTTCATATTGTTTATTTATTGACAGCAGTCAAAATATTGTTAAGAAGTGTTATATGTATTATAATTTTTCAATAGATGTTAATATTGGTAATATTAGTAATTATTTTATCAGTACTAATAATTCGTGATGAGTATATCAAATTGTATGATATGATTGGAGTTTGTTTCGAATATCATTAAAATGGCGCTATTGCCTCACGTATATATTCTGTAAGATATCCTGGCAGGAGACATTGTGGCAAAGAAGCAGAGATTTCGGACTACTTATATGTGGATTCTGTTGAATAAAAGCAAGAACATTGATTGAATTCGGTCATAACACTACTACGTCGTTTAAAACAAGGACGAGAAAAACTACCAGTTTCTCTTAATCTTTTTGCCCTTCTTTCAAATACTTCTTTGCCATAATGTCTCCTGTAACGATATCTTACAAAATATATACGTGAGGCAATAGCGGCATTTTGGTGACATTCGAAATAAACTCCAATCATATCATACAATTTGATATACCTACTCATCACGAATTATTTGTACTGATAATTAATTACTAATATTACCAATATTAATATCTATTGAAAAAAGTGCAATCTTTAATTTAAATTATAATATAGCACTTCTTAACAATGTTTTGACTGCTGTCAATAAATAAACAGTATGAACAATCAAATTCATTGTCGTACCCTACTTAGTTTCAAAAAAACTATTTTTTACAAAATAGGTATCAACATTAAGATTCTTCTGCTATAAAAAAATTTGAAAATACCTTCTGACTTATTTTTTAATGTAATTTATAATACAGGGTGTGTCAATACTATACTTACTTATGTTTATGAGTTTTTATTCATATCTCGAGTTCAACAGAAGCTATTAACATGTGGTTTGCTCCATTTTGTTACGAATTTATTCCAGTTCCATTATAATTTATAATAAATAGGTATTTCCATTAAAAATTTTGAAGAAAAACAAATTTTAATTTTTTTTTTATTTCAAAGTCCCCTCTACCTACGACTATGAAAACTAACTGCAAGTATTTTTTAATAGATGTGAATTAATTCATCCACACTCTTTCTAATGACACTAATTTCATTTAAATCGGTTGGACCAAACCAAAGTTATAGGTAATTTTTATCCACAAATACTTTCCCACTCTCCCCCACCCTTTATTTGTTGTTGTTGTTTGTTTGTGTTTAAATGACTGCGGACACTAAATCCATTCGCCAATCTTACAATTTGAGGTGTAGTGTGTGTGTGTGTGTGTGTGTGTGTGTGTGTGTGTGTGTGTGTGTGTGTGTGTGTGTGTGTGTGTGTGTGTGTGTGTGTGTGTAGAGTAATTGTCTTGATACTTAGCAAAGTCGACGTCATTGTCTTTGCTAAGAGACGCTAATTGTATCCGAACGTCTGCGGTCCCTCCGGTGTGTACCGATCACACAAGGATAGAAATTATTTTCATTTATTAATTTTTTTTAATAAACGAAAATTTCCACCCAGGTGGGATTCGAACTCACGACCTTTAGGTTTAAAGGCAGGCGCTCTTACCACTGAGCCACAGAGAAGGTTCACCATTTATTTGAAAAAATAAAAAAAAAGTACTTGAACAACTTTATGCAGAATTTATGCCTCTTTCTAGTTTACCTATTTAACACTTGGTATAATTGGACATATTTCCCAAAAAACTGGTTTTCAAAATTTTCTTCGCAGGTTAATCCAGAATCTTGAAAGTTATTTCCAGCGATTTCTCTTGGCCACTTTTACTAAGGAATTTTTTTTTCCTAAAGTTAAAACATGAATAGTTTCTGATATATAGCAGAGATATCGGCTTATTGGACCACCCGGTACACATTTAAAAATAAAAGTTTCATATCGGTTTCATAACTTATTCTTGTTGAGTTATGTTTACTTTAAACTATAAACTTATTAATAAATCTCGGAAATATAAGTTATCAGCTCGTCATTAAATGTTTTATTTTAATGATCTGAAAATAGGACACTGGTACTTAGCATTATGAAAATTTTCTGCATTTTAATAATCAGATAAATGTGAATCTGTGCACAATTGTTTCTGTTTATATAATTTTTTATATAATTTTACATTTCACTAGAATTCTCAATATTACATTATTTCGTTTATAACTTTTTACACTATTTTATGCGTAATCTTAACTATAACTTTGTGAGTGTTATTACATTCTTGACAAATAGATTCCCTGTATAAAATATAGAACTAGATGATAGCAACTATCATCAAGTCCTCGTAGACACTTTGTCTCAGGACCAGCAACTTCATGTGGAGTCATACGTCGCCATGTTACCAAATCCACTGGCAACTTTAACATCTTAATATAATATACCATATAATGTAAACTAAATTTAAACACATAAATTTTAGCGGGTTTTTACCCAGACATTTTGTGGCATAATACAAGTACCCGATTGGGTTTTAAATTATATACCTTTTGTCTCTCTCTCTTCAATCCTGACCCCCTCAGGGGGAGTGTAGTGGTCGACGTGATGTCGTGTATTGTCCGTCTCCAGAGATCTCTGTCTCTAGTCATTTCTTTTAATTCATGCATAGGTCTTTGGCATATTCCTGTAATTTGATCTATCCATCTTGTTGGGGATCTTCCTCGTGATCTTCGGCCTTCTACCTTTCCTTGTATTATGAGTCTTTCCATGTTTTCTGTGTTTGCTTTCATAACATGCCCAAAATATTTTAATTGTTGGAGATGGACTTTACTAGAGAGTCGTTGGCTAACTTTTAGCTCTCTTAAAATTGAATTATTTGTTCTGCGGCCGGTTCAAGGAATTCGTAACATTCGTCTCCAACAGAACATTTCAGTGGCGTCTATCTTTCTTCTCTCCGATTGTCTCAGAGTCCAAGATTCACATCCGTAGGTCAGTATTGGGAATATTAAGCAGTTAATCAACCTCATCTTTATCGCTCTTGAAATTTGACAGTCCTTCCATATTTTGGTCATTTTTGCTGTGGCAACTTTTGCTAGATCAGATCTACGTTTAATCTCTTCTTGTAGTGACCCTGTGTTTGTGAATAATGATCCCAGATATAAGTATGAGATCACAACCTCGAACCGGTCAATTGTGATTATGTGTGGATAATTGTTGTGTAGTCTATCCACTATCATGATCTTTGTCTTTGATATGTTTAATTGCAGACCAAATATTTGACTTTCGTTTTCGATCAGTCGTATAAATTCTATCAGCTCTGCTTGACTATTTGCAAGAAGTGCTGTGTCATCTGCGAAACGTAGGTTGTTTAGTTGATGACCATTTATTGAGATGCCCTTTTCCCATCCTTCAAGTGCTCTTCGCATAATATACTCCCCATATATGTTGAACAATTGTGGAGATAGTATACATCCTTGTCTGACACCCCGTTCTAGATGAAATTCGTTCCAAAGTGTGTCAAGTACTTTAACTGATCCAGTAGTGTGTTCATATAGTTCGGTTATAAGCGTAATTAGATGTTGTGGTACGCCTACTTCTTTTAGTATTCGCCATAAGTGTCTCCACTTGACCCTGTCGAACGCTTTACGGTAATCTATAAAACAGATGTATAGTGGGATGTTGAATTCCCTATATTTCTCGATTATCTGTCTTATATTCAGCAGGTTTTCTCGAGTACCTCTACCTTTGGTAAATCCAGTTTATTCTTGTGAAATTTCTCTTTGAAGGAATGTTTTCAGTTTCTCATTGATTATATGCTTGCTGGCATGGGATATAAGAGAGATAGTTCTATAATTGTCGCATTTATGGAAGCTGCCTTTTTTATGTATGGTCGTTATTGTAGATTTTGTCCAGTCTTCAGGCCATTGTTTGGAATGCCATATTTTGTTACAGAGTAGATGAAGTAACTTTACGCCGGTTTCTTCTGTGGCTTTAAGCATTTCTGCTGTTATCATATCTGGACCTGGTGCTTTGTTATATTTGAGCTTGTTGATAGCCTGTCTTACTTCATTTTCGAGTATATCAGGTTCTTCTTTCACCTCGTCAGAGATTTGGCTAACAAGCTCTTGGCGTTGATCATCTTTATATAGGTCCCTGCAATACAATCTCCATGTCTCTGCTATGTCTTCTCTGTTTGTTCTCAGGGTTCCAGTGTTATCTTCAATGGCCCAAGTTCTGGCTCTGAAGTCTCTTGTCAGGTAGCGTATTTTTCTAAATAGATGTCTTGGCTGATTATTCTGACCATGTCTCTCAATTTCTTTGCACATACTTTGATAGTACTGTTTTTGTCGGCCTTAAATCTTCGTTTTATTTCTTTATTGAGGTTTCTTAAACTAGCTTTTTCCCTTTCACTATGTACACCACTTTTACAAAGATTTGAGCGATCCACTGGTGTTGTTACGCAATGTTTAACAGTCTCCCATAGTTCTTGTGATGTTCCGTTACGAATAGAGGGCATACTTTTCTGTACTTTAATTTTTTTTTAATTAAGGTGAGTTTCACACGAAGATACAAGTTTTTTTAAGAAATAAATCATTTAATTCTGTTTTCAAAGACCTTTGAAAGTATGCTATTCTTCTTACAGTATATTTCTTTTTTATAGTTACCCCAGGTATTATTATTTTTCATAAGTTTCATTTAATAGTGAATATTTTTATTTAAAAATTTTAAACTAGTTACTTACTATCTGTTTATAAATGAAAATAAAAGAAATTATTTTTCAGTTCGATTCTGATACACTATCGACAATGTTATGTTACCGCTTGGATCTCTCTTCATGGAAATATTTGTGCAGTTATTTTACAGTCGATAGAGTAGAAGAGTGTTTGCTATTGACACATTTTCATCGAGTGCAAAGTGCAAATCTGTCGTGGCTGCCGAACACCTGCTTCTCAAACATCGGTAACACAATATTCCACTCAAAAGATTTAGAAGGGATTAGATAGAACCTCGAACAGTTTTGCTATACAATGTTGCTATAATCCACGTCATGCTCGGAATAGACTGGAAGTGCGGGAGACGCTGTCGAGTATGCTGGACGGAGGCCTTGAATGATGGATGGTAATTTTATACATTAAAGGTTTAAAACGTAAGCATGTTTCATTAAAAAATTGCAATAACATTGAAGTGATAATTAACGTATTTTACTACAAAATAATAATACAGATACATCCAAAAAATTGTAATTAAAGAAGGCCTTCGATCAGAGATGCTCAGTCTCTCACATAGGGTCAGGTGGGGTAAATGTTAAAGATATTTGCACTTTTCAACTAAAAATTTACGTATTTTGTGTTTAACAGAAAAAATTTTACATCTTTGGTAATACTTACTTAGTTTCAGTTGTTTTACCCATTTTTTCGAAATTTCGTGTTCGTATTGGTTATTATAAGGCCTTCAGGGGCTGTTTACAATTACCCGAACCAACAGTTCAAACTACAAAAATATAGGGGTAAATTTAAACACGCAATTAGCTGTACTATTAATTTTGTATTTAATTTTTACGGGGAAATTGTGAACGACAATGCAAGTGAACATTTTAAACACATGTAATGTACTTTACAATGATGTTCCCAATTACCAATAATATTATTTTACAATAATATACAGTTAGTGCACACAAATGTTGACAAAAATAGGCTGAATCAAAGTTTATTTTTCGAAAACAATGACAGTGCTCGGAAAAATGTGAATTGTTTTTCTACCTTTTGTTGAAATTATAGGCTCAGGTAGCAAGGCCTTGATCATAACAAATTCAAATAACGAAATATCGGTTTCCTTTTCGACGAATTCAGTTCCAAATTTATCGTTGCTCCTAAATCCAACGACTGAAATGTCACTTTCACTTTCCTCACATAATTTGGCCCAATTAGGTGCAGATCAAAACATTGCATTGAATTTTTATCGAGCCTATATAAGATCTATAATATATCACTGTTGTGTGGTATATGGGTCAGCTAGCATAACTAATTTACGTAAACTTGATAGAATTAAATTTAAAGCTCTAAGGATTGTGTTAAGATTGATGAAAAGCACTCCAAATGAAGCTTCCCTAACTCTAGCATCTGAAAACCCACTCTCATTGCACAGAGAATATCTGGCAAGCAAATATTTCCTAAACCAACATTATTGTAGCACTTTTAATCCAAAAATAATTAATGAATTAAATACAGCTGATTTAACATCTACATACTTCTTTAAAAAAACTCTCCACCACTTGCAAGAGCAATGATAACTTGCAACGAACAGAAGTTAATAAATTCCCCTTGTAATATTATCTGTGAATCGTTGGATATACCACATCAAACAAGTGTTCCAGCTACAAATATTATTATCCCAAAATACCAAAACAAATTTTGTTAAAAAAAAAACCAAAGGTAATATGACTTCAGGTAACATACCTGGCTGAAGTGAGTTCCAAGAGCCGGAGAGTAAACCTCTACACACGGAGAACAGCTGGAAACTCAGTTTCCAGCTCAGGTTATTGTTGGCAATGCTATTGCTAATTCTATAGCTAAAAATTCATTACAGCACCCACATATCGTGATAGAAGAATTTAACACATGTGACCTACTTGCCTATATTAAACAACATAATAAATTTAAATGGGACAGACAATGGATTCAGTTTGGTGAAAGTAGGGGCACTAATTTATACCAATTACAACCCACAGTAGATGTAAAACAATTTTCCAAAGATGTTACACTAAGCAGAAACACAGTGTCAACTGTCTTAAGATTAAAAGTAGTTCATGGATGTTTTCCGAAACATCTACACAAAATAGGAGTTCTCCCAACAGACCGATGTGAGTGTGGAACTAGTATAGCTAATGTAAATCACATATTCTTCAACTGCCCACCACATCGTAATACAGGCACGTGGCTGATAAAAGAATTGATAAAAGATGGATTAAGTACACCATTAAACGTAAATATCCTATTAAATGGAGACAATATAAAAATCTTTAAAATAGTTATGATATTTCTTGTAAAAATTTAATTATAGTTATGATTGTAAAATTGATCGTATGCTTAAACAATTCCTTTGTATGTTTACCATATATGTTGCCCACCTACCTAACCGTGGTTATGTCTTGTTTATTATAATAAAGCCGCCCTGATGAATCCCTGAGCGTGAAAAGTGTCCTCCTTGTACAATGATTGTATGAATAAATACTAATATTTATATGTAATTACGTGGCTAAAGGTTTCAAGCCAAAGCCAATAAAAAAAAGGTGCCATTCTGGCAGTTTATATTTAACATCCGAAAGAGTTTCTGCTGCATCGTGTGGGGCCCATTTCGTTACATTTAGCTCTTCAACCGAGTCGTCATTATTAGGGAACTTCATTATCTTCTTCGCTTGAACTGCACTCCTTATGTTTTGCTTTTAATTTCTCTTTGGGACCGTTTTTTATATTCGTCCTAGATTTTCGTGCAGTTTTCTCCTTTTTTTTCGTTCTGCTTCTTTTAGTTGTTCGACCACTGCAATAGTTGTTAGCAGCTCTTTATACTGGGCTTGTTTTAATCTTGGTGTAACTTCTACAGAATTTCTGTTTAGGTCCACATTTAGGGTTTCAACAATTGCTAATGGGAATGTAGAAACAATATCTAAAGCAGCAGTAATACACTTGACATCTAAAAACACAATATCTAAAGTGACAGATCCCGACGTACCCTGCTGTACTCTTAGTGGTTCTGCTTCTGTGGGAATTCCGTCACTATTGTTTGTTTTTACTTCGACTTCACTACGCTCGCCCTGTTGAATGTTATGATATTAAATGGCTCTCCGCTGGTAGTCTTTAAACCTTTTCAAATTAGTAGTATTCAATTCATCTTCTGGAAACTTCTTAGGGTCGACTGTAAATACCCCTGTTTAAGCCATTACCAATAAGCTTCTTGTCCCAACAAGTTTTTACCGGGCCAAAAACACACTTATCTAGCGGCTGCAATCTGTCTATTAAATGGCCGGGAAACTTGATTAGTACTATTTTATTTTGAAATCCTTTACCCACTTTACGAAAACAGAGTGGAGCCAATTGTAGAACTGGGATTACTCCATATATCCATTTGATAACACAGAATAAACTGTTCCTGAACAAAGCTTCTTCTGAGATCCACTGCACACCCTTTAAAAAAACGAAGGGTGGCAGAACCATCAGCCGTAACACAAGCCATAACACTTGTGGACTCTCTCCCTGAACCACCAGACACTCTTAAGAGAGCTCTTCCTCGTTATCCAATCGCCTTTATTCTCGATGGATCGTTCCCAAAGCCACTTTCATCTGCATTAAAAACAAACATTCAGACATACATTATGCATTTTAAAGTAGACGACTTTAAAATGATATTGCCAATATTGTTGAGTTGCGCTCCTGGGACGACTTTACTTATAAGATTGTTCATTCGATTACATGAAATCAACTTTAACTTGAGAATATCCGTCAGAAAAAATCATAGCATGTAATTCGTCTTTAAAAAGACAAACACATGACATGATGACAGTAAATTCTCGTGTAAGTGATTCCATAGTAAATTATGAGGGAAAAACCAGAAAAAAAACCTCATAATACTATCCCGACATTGTAAGTATTTGTTCGTGAATTTAGTTTACATTCAACAAACATCAAAATTCTGATTCTATATGTTACGTTATTTAAAAAAACATAAATGATGTATCATCTATATGTTAGTGACTTACTAATACTGGTATTTTCTTATTAATAACTTCCTCTTTCAATATTTGTAACCAGATCCTACTACATTCTGCCGAGGAATTTGCGACACAATTGGCTTCATTTAGCATAATTAGAGCCGCTTCTTTAATTTTTTTTTTTACCATCCGTTTCTTTTAGGTCTACATTTGAATTATTCCATTGAACCCTATGTTCATTATCCCATGCGTGTTTACATATTTGAGATCTATCAAATTCTCTATTTTTAATATAAGATTGATGTTCACTTATTCTAACATTTAATGGCCTTGATGATTCACCTAAATAAAACTGATCGCATTCACAAGGTTTTTTATAAATGCAATTCTTTGTCCTTTCTTGTTCATTGTTAGGTTTGGTTTCGGACATGAATCAGATAAAATTAAATTATTAGAAGAATTTTTCACTATGTAACAAAAACAAAATTTGTTTAATTTACTGTTTGTATTTTGAGAACGATTTCCGAAGTGGAAATTGAAACGTCGATAATCGTATTTTTATCTTTAATTGTGGCTTATTCCCAGCTAAATAGTAATTAAACGCAGTATTATCAAACTTTTTTTCAAAAATCACCCTTTCCAAAGTTTCATAGAAACTATAGATGACTTCTGGTTTTCTCTGATCATTTCTGACCTTTTTGAGATGTTCAGGCTTTTTAAAGGTCAATGTTTTATGTCGATTCAGAAAGCTATAGTACTATAATTTATTTTTATGAACGAGAGAGTAATTAGCATAATTTTAACTGGTATCTCCGAACACTCCATGGGCGTTAGGGTGGGCCGAAAAAATTATTTGTTTAGTTTTAATACACAATACCCCCAAAAAGATGCCTTTTGGTAAGTATAATCACTGTATTTTTTTTAGGATTTTTAAAAAAACATCTTCAGCCCTCTACCACCCCTAAAGTGAACCCTAAATCAAAATTATTTAATTTAATTAGCAATACCTGTAAAAAGTTTCAATTATATGCAAAGAGTTCATGTTATTTTTTTTATACATTTAGAATAAGATATTCTACCCTCTACCAACAGATAATGATCTTGAATCAAAAATAAAAATAATAAATTCACAATTATTTCTGAAAAATTGTGTGTAAATATGGGAAACTACTGCACATTTTATAGGGTGTTGGGAAATAAAACAAAATTTGAACTGAACTAAAAGTTTATTGGAAACCGAAAACAAACAAAAATATAAATATCCTATTTTTAAACACACTAAAATGCGAAATAAAAATCAATAGAAAAATGCGTTCATTCAATTTTAAATTGTGCTTTGTTATCGTAATTTACAAGAAAGTCTTTTGATTTTATTTTAGATCGAATAAATCCGTCTCTGCGTTCTGGCCCTGTAACTAGCAAAGATGATTCCGAAACCAATTTCACACATCTCTCCACAGCTTGCGTGTGGCATGGATATTTTGGAAAGTCAAAGTCTGCAATTATAGAGCTATCAATTAACTGTTTCAGCTCATCATCTGGTATGTCAGCTAACATTGGTGGGGCCGTTACTTCACATTCACTCCAGTTTATTAACTCAAAATACTCCGCAGCATTAAAGTTTATTTCTGGTATTTTAAACTGCCTTATTCCGACTTTTTTCTCTTTTCTGGCTTTAATAATTCTCCGTAAAGCTAATTCTCGTACCCATTGACGATTATCTGTTAACATACATAAGAGAAGATTCTCCGGATGAATATAATAGGAGTTTCGTTGGATAACTGCATCTATAATATTTTTAAGATCATCTCTTAAATATCTTGATAGTGTAATGGATTTGAAAACATGCAAACTGGCTTGTGTGCAACTTGGATTAAGCTTTATAAAAAACCACATTGGTGCATAGACTTTAATTATAAATTGAACAAGATCTTTCAATCTTGATGTAGGATGTTCGGTTCCAACGTAGAGGCGGAGAACTCTATTTGCCATTGTCAGCCATCTGGAATGAGCTAACTTTCCAGGGCTACGATTTGCTAAATTTTCATAGACGTTGCCATTTGATATTGCTTGGCATATGTCGTACAGATATGACTGGTCTGAGCTTAATTCTTTAGATGGTATTGTTAGTTCTGGGAGATCACTTTCAATTATTTCAAAATCTACGATTGGAAGGTGTTCGCATTTTTCCAATAATTTCCCGATCACTCCAGAGAATTGACGAGGTCCAGTAGTAGCTCCATCCAAACGTTGAAATAAATGTCTCAATGGCAACTCATTAGCATGTAAGGCACACACAAACCATTGCAAAGGTCGCTTAAGTTCATTTTCGATATATGTTATAACTCCATTTTTATGTCCAGTATTCACTATGGTTCCGTCACAACCAATCGCCACTAAATTATCCAAACAGAAGTTATTTGAAATGAGAAAGTCTATTATTGCCTTTCCAATTGACTTGGCTGAGCCTGCAGATGGGGTAACGTGCCCCAAATAAACAGAATTCGGTTCTTCTATCAATGACACATGTTCTTCTGCAATAGTTCTTTTATGATATCTCTCACCTTTCTTTTCCTGCACTAAGGTTTTGTCCTTCCTGCCATCAAAGTAAATACTCTTAATGGGTTTATTTGTAGACTGAAACTCATTACTAAGGATATTTCTGTTCTTTTGACGAGCTCTTCTAACTTTATTTTTATCGATTACTTTTGAGGTATCACTATCGCAAATAATTCCCACATCTTTTAATACAGCTGTGGCAACAGCAGCTGCTGACCTGTCAGAAATTCCATATTTGTCACATATGGTACCTAATGTGGGCAACTCTATCCTCATTTGACTACAGGATGGTTTCGACGGTAAATCAATATTTGCAACACTAGGTGAGGCTTCAGATGAAGAAGAATTGTCAGAGTCTGTTGATAACCTAGTGACCTCAGTAGAACAGCTGGGCATAGAAATATTGTGAAATTCAGATTTGAATTTTTGTACTCGTTCTGTTTCTTTTGTTTGTCTCTCCGTCCTTACATTCAACTTTTTAGTTGTTTCACGATCAACAGTTCCTATAGCCATATCTCTAGTGGACCGTTGATCCAAAAGAAATTCCTGTTCCTGCTTTGGTACTTTTCTTGATTTATCACACTTGCAATACTTGCATGCAGAAAAATCACACTTACAGGCAGCAATGTCGAACAACTTATCCCTTGTTTCCTCTTTGAAGCTGGTAATCTTTAACTCATATTGAACATTTCTTTTGCTTTTTGGATATCTGATAAGGTTTAAATATTTATTATGATATTTACGTAATAATTGCATGATGCGGTCCTTTGACACGGTTGGAATTGACGCTGATTCCCATATACTTTTGATTTTTGGCACAAGCACTTCACAAACTTCATTAAAACTTGGTTCCTTTCCAAAATATTTAGTAAACTTCAGTTCATAACGAATAAACAAATAACATCGAAGCACATGTTCTATCGTTGGTAAAACATGACAGTTTAAGTCGACTGGGTTACCGAAAATTGGACATTCTACTTTACTTCTTGTAATATTTAATTTTAAAGCAGCCATATTTATGGTCGTGCTAGGTATTCACGCAAATACAACAAACACAATCTATTCGTCTTGGCTTTCAACAAATAAACAATAAACATGCGTTTCACCCGAAAGCTTATTTCGCACTAAGAAGATAAGCGACGACAAGTACCATAACTCTCGACGATCCATCTCAGCCGGGACTGTTCGATTGTATCCGAGGCTTCACGACCAAGACCATCAGTATTAAATACTTTTATATTATATTATTATACTTTTTATGCTTTAAAGTTATACGGAGTTAATTTTACATTTTGTGTTTGGAAAAAGTTGGAAAATTGAGATTTTATTTTAGTTAGAGGGTGGTAGAGGGCTGATAAAATCATTTTAAAATAATAAGAAAAAAACAAAAGATTTATACACGGTAAAAGACAAACTTTGAGCGGTATTGTGTTCCTAATTTATTTATTTATTTTTCAAGGTCACTTAAGGGCTGGTAGAGGGCTGAAGACATTTTTTCAAAATAAAACAAAAAATCACAAGTATTTTTTACACATATACGCATCTTTTTACGGGTATTGCGTTCCTGTTTGATTCGTTTTTTTTCTGAAGTCCAGTTTCGGCCCACCCTAATGGGCGTGCTCAAGATTAATGAAAAAATTACTTTGAATAATTGTAAAAAATAAATGAATTATTTCAGTGTTATAAAGTGTTATGTGTATGTAAACAAAAGTGACCTCTTTTATCACACACTATATTAGAACTGACTGGCCTATATTAAAAAGGGTTTTAAAAAACTCACATTTTTTTTAATTTTTAAAAATTACAAAAGAGAAAAAGAGTTTTTAAAACCGTCTAAGGTATGTTAAATAGATGAATAAAAATATTAATATAAAACTTACAGCTACTTGTTACAAATCCAAATCAGATTCAGAAGATGAACTTTCAGAACCAAGATTTATAATAACTGGCTCGATCATTTTATCAGTAATATTGTCCAGCTTCTACATTTTTTCCTCTTCTTTAATAGTGTGATTTACTGCCTTTTCCCAGTTTTCAGGTTTTACATTATTTACGGCCTCCTAAAACAACTGTTTAACATCATGGATTTTAAAAGTGGTATTTTTTCTTGAAACTTTACTCTTTATCTGCGCCCATACCAGTTCAATCGGGTTTAACTCACAATGATATGGTGGGGATCTAAGTACTGTCATTCCACGATTTTTGGCAATTTCATCAATTTCGTATTTTTTAAATTTTTCTTTATGAAGGGCACACAACGAATAAAGTTCCTTTCTTATAGATCCGGTATGGTACGCAATATTTTTTGAACTCAGCCAATTCTGCAAGTCTTTGTTTAACCACTTGGTTGTGGGCAGTCCTTCTATAAGTCTGGAGTGGTAACTTGCATTATCCATTACTATTACACAGTTCTTAGGAAGAAGATCTATCATTTGTTCGAACCATTCTTGAAAGACATCAGCGTTCATGTCTTCATAGTAGTTACCGGTACGAGTTGATTCAAAAGTTAATAAGCCCCCTTCAACAAAACCGTCTGAACTGCCAATGTATACTATTATCAGCCTGCGTCCCTTTGCTGATGGTGGGTTTAAACCAGTAGATAAGTTATTTACAAAAGCGTGCCTTTGACTTGAAACAGTTTCATCCTGCCAAAATTTATTTGGTGTATGATCCTCGTTGATACATGTTTTATCAAGAAAAATATTTTTCTTTTTTGGTTTCTCATTTCCTTTATGGTTCTTAGAAAATGTCTTCTCCATATGACAATATCGCTTCTTTCTAATAAAATAGACTTTCTGGGATTCTTTTCCCAGCGGAAGCCTATTTCTTTTAAAAGTTTCCATAACGTACTTCGACTCATTTCTGGGTAATCCTTATCATCTCGAACTGAGACAAGAACTTTATCCAATGTTGGAAATTCTTGTCTAAAGAAGAATTCATGCACTTCCGTCGAAGTCCTTCTTTAAAATGATATTCTATTTGAAATTTTTCTTTCCCTGGAGCATTACGTGGCATTTGAAAACTACCACATTTCTCTTCTTTATTAACTCTGTAAATCGTAGATTTCCCAACACCAAGTGTACTGCTAACTAACCCAATGGTCTCATCAACACTTTCACATAAATGTTTATCTGTAAATGATTTAAAACAATTAAATATTAATGTTTTTTCATTAACTGTTAAAGGACCAATTTTTCGGCGTTTACACGGCACTTCCAAATTTTCCATAACACTAGTATACACAATAAACTGCACCTTGCAAGTGAAGTACCTACTTTTAGTGAACTGTTAAGAATTTTGAATACGCCACTTGGACCTTCCTACAAAATGGAAAAACCCACTATCACATTTTCTGTGGAATAAGTTTAGAAGGTAATTATCTAGTCAATTACTGTCGTAGATTCCTGGAATTAAAGAATTAAATGTTTGATTGTTGAAACCCTTACTTCGTGGAATGCACTCATTTCAGATAAAATAAAACGTTTTATTTTATCTAAATAATTAAACTTTATTTTGCAAATAGGTAGGTACTTATTAAACTTTTATTGGTTATATATAACCAATAAAATAAACATCTTACATTTCTTGCAAATTCATTAGTACCTGTTAACCTCCATCACTCCGACACTGTCAACCTTATTTAGGGATTAGTAACCCTCACAACTATTGTATTCTATTCTGCTCCAACCTTTATACCTGGTGGTCATACTCAATTTTAAATTGTTTTCCTATATACTTCTGTAAACTTGTTGACAAATATCTGTTTTTCATTGAGTCACCCGTATCAACAGTTTAGGGATTTGCATTCATAATTTATTGTTTTATTACTCTCTCATACATAAAAATACACTATAGGTTAAGCCAGGACAGCCATCCTTAAATGGTGTTTGTAAATTACTTTTTTTGACAAAAGTTGCAATTAGGTCTCGAAATTCTTCTCTATTACAGGGGATCGCATTCGTGCTCGAGCCTTTAAACATTCTACTACTTGTTCTTTCACTTTGTCAATTATACAGTAGGACGTCCATCTTCCATTTTGTTATCTGGTACTTTTCTGCCTTTGATTTTATGGAAGATAACTTTCAGAGGAACATTATGTCTCTGTGAAGCCTGACAATAAGTGAAATTTTTCTTTTTTACATCACTAACTGCTTTTATTGGCATTTTGACTCAACCCTGGAGTAAAATAAATAGGATAAGTTGCTGTTTGCAATAACCCCATAGTAGTATTTAGATTTTTCCTATAGACAAATTTTTAAGGGGTAAATGTAAACACTCATTTGTTCAGTATCAGTCCGTAATATGAAGGTTAGATCAACAAAATCCATTTATTTACATGCAATATCATCAATTTTATTAGTACCAGGTATCATCCAGGTTCCTTTATAAATATTTTTATAAGGAACACATGTATTAACAACTTTTAGTTTGTTTGCCATTGCCAACTCTGCCACTATACTGTTGATGCTGGTAACATCATGTAAACTATCCTTAACAAAGGATTTAGTATATATTGACTCTTTTCCCTTTGTGCAGTAGCGCATTTGGTTTTGGAAAAGACGCAACCAACAGACTTTTATAATTTCTCAAAAGGCGAAGTAGATGTGATAGATCGATTAAAATCTGAATATCCTCTAGCAAGAGTCAGCAATCGGTGGCCACTAACGGGACCGATGACCGATCGCGTGTTAGGGAAGGTAGCGACCGCCCCCGGGTTAAATAGACGATATATTAACTATATATAACTATATATTAACGTTAATTCAAATTATGAAAAAAAATTAGCATATAACCAAAAAATGCACATAAAATACATTTACATAAGGAATACATACATTAACGTACCGTTATGTAAACTCTATATTACGACAAGCTACAAGGGGATGGTCGTCTGCGCGTAAATTGAAAATTAAGTTTTATGGAAAAGATAAATAATAAACTTGTAGTCACGCACTACAGCGGTGTAGAGACGTTGATAAGGACGTGTATTTGTGCTTTGTGGATTTTAGAAATCCATTTGACAATGTCAATCATAAACAATTTATAGATATTCTGCGAAATACAGGTATTGACGACAAGGACATTCGAAGTGTGGCAAACCTATACTGGGATCCAGCAGCAAGAGCAAAAATTGGCAACGAACTCACTGAACGTGTGCAGATCAAAATAGGTGTCCGTCAGGGGTGTATATTATCTCCACTCCTATTTAATATTTATTCCGAGGAAATGTTTAACAAACTAATGGAAAATGCAGATGAGGACATAAAAATAAACGGCGAGTTAACGAACAATATAAGATATGCCGACGACACGGTGATCCTGCTGACATATTGTAATGGTAGGACAAATTGGATACAAACTCGTCGTAAATTTCCCTAATTGAAGCTAATTTGTCGACTTGTACTCTTTCTTGCGTAGTAGTTTTATCGTCGAAACGAATATGTTTCAACAAAAACTGAAATCGTATCCGGGACATAGTAAGTCTGAATAAAGTCCATAGCCATTCCGTCTGTCCTAAATAAATCTTTAGCGTTTTTCTGGTTATTTTTACTAGCACCAGAAATATATAAAAGTCCCAATACTGCTTTTATTTCTAATAAATCAGGCGGTCTAAAAGAACGATTTTGTGAAACGTCATAAACTTGCATTTCTATAAATTTTTGGTGTAAGTAACAATTTTTTCCAATACGTTTGGAAAAAAGAAGCATTCCCATATTTCTGAAGCTTTATTTTTATGCATTATTTCTCCCTCAGGTTCATGTAAATGTGTGAACATATTTTTAGCGCATGTTCGAACATTCCGTATCCTGATGCAGGATATTTTCGTCACCTGGCAGTTCCATCTTAACCGATAAGGCAGGGTATTTTTGAGGTACAAGGGGTTTCATTAATAATAAGTAAGTTTTGTTGATTTTTAAACTCCTCTTCCGAATTTATATCCTCATTAGTTTCTATAATATTTATGATCGTCTATCAAACTCACATTATCATCATTTGGTTCTGCCTCTCAATCATTTAAAACTTCCCCATGAAGCCGCAACAGCCATTTTTGTTCCCTCTCGTAATTCATTATAAACGTATGCCCTAAAATATAATATAAATCAGTACCGCAAACAAAAAATCAAACAAATTAGTCTTACCTCAAAATGTAACGGCAACTATAAGGTCGGTTTGTGCGACCGAATCGTGTATAATATTTAAAATTCTTATCAAAATGATACCCGCTGTCCACTTGCTAAACTACAACGAAATAGATACAGTTATCAGCCGAAGGTTAAAAAAGTTTAAAAAGAAAAAGAAAAGAAATAAAAAAGAAAAAAGTTGTGTTCCACCCTGGTAAAATGGGTGGCCCTGTATATTTGACGATATTTTATAATACGCTTCTATCTACGCTACACATTTAACTCAAACTAGTTTATTCGTATATTATCTATTATCGTATAAATGATTAAATGAACTTCTTCGCACCAATGCCGCAACCTGTATATTCAAAGAAATATTACTTGTCACTATATTTCTTTTTCCCTAAATGTTAAGGATACAAAAATCTTTTCAGTAATTTGGAATGTTTGTGTTGGAACTATATAAAACAAGTGAGCATTTACTGAGCTAGCTAGCGTATAACCTTCATTTAGTCCTAAACTGTGTACAATTACAGCTGCCTAATGAATTCGCAACAAAATACGTGTAGGAAATGAGCTCTAGGAGATTTTGCTAAGAAACAACCTAGAGAAAACAAAAGGCATACAATACGTAGTAGATGTTTGGGAGAGATTTTATTTATTTAGTTTTACAAACTGCTACAGTATTAAAAATATAGCTTAAGGTTTAACTGATCTTTTAGAAAACCTTACGAAATACATGCTTAGATTAATTTTTTGAAAGTAATATTTACCTAAAATTATAATCAAATTTATTGAAAATTTGAAACTAGTTTCACAATTTTCTTTGTGTGGAGACGAGGTAATAATTCTTGCTTTTCAAGTGTTTTTTTTTTAAACGTGGATACTGGTGTAATGTTTGGATACAATAAATTCCGTTAAATTCATATTATATGTGAGCCGTATTTTCAAATACTGCATATGCATTTTTGTCAATATTTTTTTTTCTGTACAAAAAGAATCGCCTTATTAATAGACATTACGATTTAGAGAAAATATTCTGGTCTTTTTAAGAGTACTAACTGCAAGTACATTAAAAATAGTTAAGCAGTGTCTTAGTATTAGTGCATAGTCTTTGATTTGGCCTTAAATATAATCTTAAACCCTTACTATATTGGGCTTTCAAGAGTCAAGTTAACGTTTTATATAATGGCTGCAGGTGATGGGTAGAATGACAAACTATGTGAACAAGATTCTACGTGGTCAAACGTATCATTTATAAATTTTAGTAATATGTATGGTGTCTTTCTAATACTAGCAACATGGAATCGTTTTGTGTTGGGTTCGTTTTTTCAATAAAATGTAGGAACAACTCTAAAAATATATTTTTGCATCTACCCATTTCGATGCCACACAATTTTTGAACCAAGAGGAGCAGCCTGTTCCAACAAAGAGTTGTGTTTTTTCTGGGAAAGATCAGAGTGGTAAAACAAAAGTTCCTTAAACACTCATAAATCATGTGATAAAAAAATATGTTTGTGTAGAAGTTAAAAGTCCTACCTTCTTTGAACATCTAAGTACAAGAACTTATTCAATTTTAAACTGAACAATACCTAATCCAGTTTCATATATTTTAAATATTTGATCAAATAAAAGGCAAATATCGAGCACAGTTTAATTAATTTAATCTTGTCCAAGTACTTTGGCTCCCTAGAGCATCTTCAGGGGCATCTGAAATAAGTCAAGAAACGTTTTTTTAACTGAAAAAATTAATTAACTTAGATAAGAACTCAAAGTTGATGGTTAATAAAAGTTTTTTATGTGATTAACGTTTTAGACTTACTTAGTCAATTGGGGCCTATCCGACAAGAACAAAATGTTATAAATATAAAATGGTGCATCACACTACACTACACAAGGAGAAACAAACACTTCAAAATTTTTAAAAAATAGGCGAAGCTACATTATGTACAGAAGCTGGAGACAGAATGGCTCCCGGACTTATGAAAATGGGACATATGACATATGACAGCTTGGATGGGCAGTCACAATTATTGATATGTGATCTGCACATTTCAAAATTCTATGAAACTAAGCATTGACCAAAGGTCCTATAGGACTGACACTACTATAGGAAGTCAAATGATGAAATATAAAATTATATAGAATATTTTCATGTAGATTGAATAATCCAGATCTGACACTCAAACTTGTCTATAATAATTAGGGTGTTAGTTTGAGAGCAACTGAAGTCGACGTAAAGTATGAATGCAAGAAATAGACTAAATAATATATTAGACAGTGGGGAGTTGATTACAATAAAATGGTTTACCAAGCACTATCAGTATTGTAGAGAAAAAGAAATCTGAGTATGTAATTAAAATACTAAAAATTAAAAATCAAAATTGAAAACACAGTACATAAATGGGGTATAATGCAAGTCCTTAAGGTAAAAAATCCATCATTATCTTGACAGTGAGTCATCGGACGCGGAAAGTGACACATATCAATTAAGCTAACATTAAAATTCAAGTCTCTACTTCAGTGGAATATCGATGGATTTTTCCATCGCCTTGCTATGCTCCAACATCCAATCGGTGACAATCTCCTGATGTAATATGCCTACAGGAAACTAATACTAGTGCGCGTAACGCTATCACCAGTGACGCATCAGAAACAGAGTGTCGGAGTGTCACAGGCGATCTAAAAGTTTATTTAAAAAATCAGGTGTTAAGTGCGTGGAATCAGGAGTGGAATGGCTCTACTTCAAAATTCAGAACCATCAAAAGTGACATTTTTCATAGAAGTCCACACCCAGAAGTAGAAGATGCCAAACTATCTAAACTTCTCAAATAGTGAACCATAATGCGAAGCATGCAATACAGTAGATAGTATAAAGCACTTCTTGATAGACTGTCCTAAATATGTAAGTCAAAGACAGTTTTACAATTTGCCAGATAACCTGAAAGCACTCCTCAACAACAGTTTAGTTCCGGACAATTTATTAGGTTAGGTTACTTAAAATGTATAAATATGTTACACAAAATTTAATTTAATTAATTGTTACAAATGTACAATTGTTCACAAATTGTAATTAAATGTTATAATGATTGATTGTTACAAATGTTAAATTTAAAAGTATTACAAATGTTACAGGAATGTCGCTAATAACCTTTGGGTGGATGCGACTTTGTCTCTTTAAATAATAAATAAAAAAAATGAGCACATTTAAATGTTCAATTTAATTTCAAGTGGAGGCAACCTTTTCAAATTACCTAAATTAATTATACACTATTCGCAATCAAATACCGTTTTATTATTTTACTCGCTGAATGTAATAAATCAATAGAAAATGTTCCTCAGAAAGAGAATCAGAAAATGTTTTATTACATTATTGCAGAAAAAATGTCTTTGATTTAAAATCTTTATTGGTTTATGTTAATTCTCAAATTCGTATTCAATATATAACACAACAATTCTTGGTATTGACACAGATATCGCCAAGTCAGTTCCCCAAGCATGTGATTATCATGTAATCTAGAGCACGAATCGTGATGATAATATATTTATGATGTGGTTGTTAATAAATCAAAATTAATTCGTAATAACACATAACGTGTATTGAAAGGAATAATGGTATAGAGAATAAATTAAATATATAATTTTAATACGACAATATACATGTTTATAGCTTAAATATAGTTATCAAAATTGGCGAACATATTACGCTTTGATATGGATTTGTTAAATATTAGACCAATATTAATTCCTGTATAAATAATATTGTTTTCTGATGGAAAATGGTTTTAAAGTTTTAAGTAATTTAATTAAAAATCCTTTGTAATAGGTATATATTTACGGCCCAAACGGGCTAAGTTAAAAAGACAAAACGTTTTCGGAAACCATGTTCCATCATCAGTGTCCTAGAAAATAGTTAACCACTTAATTAAAAAGAACATAGGTTAAAATTTTGACTAAGGTTAATGAAAAATGTGGTTAATACTTACTAGGAGTACATGAATGTAGCCACCAAGAGTAAATATATGGGTAAAAACCCGTTAACAGATGTTTAATTACATTTAGTTTTAAAAATATGTTATACTTGTTTAAGATTATAGAGTTACCGATGGATTAGGTAACATGGCGACATATGACTCCACGTTGAAGTTGCTAGTCCTGAGACGGTATGTCTTCGAGGACTGTATGAGTGCAACTGATTGGCAATGACATTTGTTGACAATATTGTTAAGTTATGACGGAAATTATCACAGAGCAGTCAATGTAGCTGTATAACCCGACAAGCCAGAGCTGGCGGGTTGCGCGTAGAACAAATTGAAAAAAGGAAGGGATTGCTTCTTTCTATTGCAGTCAGCTAAGAGTTCACATCGTGTAATTAGTGCTAGATTTCTGATAGTGTTGTCAAGTATTTACGTTTTTATTTGGAGTGGCCCTATATTATAAACTATTATTTATATTTCACCCGCCAGCTCTCACTTGTCGGATTATATGTTTCTACTTAAGACAAAAGCCAACGTTATTTAAAATTGTGAAAATTAAGTGAACTAATATAACAGTATCAACCATCAATGTTGTAGTTTTACATTTATGTAAATAAGATGATATAAGGGAGAAAAAATTGTATGGTTGTAGTTAGGCAACCAACTATGCATGTATGTAGCAATGTAATATAGAAAATTTTTATTATATGGCCCTTTATGTTTCTTAAACATTTGGTACCCAGAAAATATAAACTAGACACATGTGGAAGGTTGAATTTTAGAAATTTTGATGTTAATGGTTGGATCTAAATGTATTTATTTAGAGTTGAAAGTGTTCTTGTATGAATAAAATAAAACTGTTTTAGTAAATGTTCACGTGTTATTTAACATTTAACTCAAATATAAAGGCCCTGTATGTCAAAAGCAACATTTGGTACCTGGCAAATGTGAAAAAATTTTTTGAGTTATAAGTTTATGAACATAAATGTCTGACAAGGTGGTAACAGACTAAAAGGTGTGGGAGTTTTATTGTATTAGCTATTATATATAATGAACGAAAGGTTTTTTGATGGTTGGGACATGATTATGTAGTATGTTGATACTTTCGTTTATACGAAAGTTTATATGTAATACCATTAACATCAAAATTTCTAAAATTCAACCTTCCACATGTGTCTAGTTTATATTTTCTGGGTACCAAATGTTTCAGAAACATAAAGGGCCATATTAAAAAATTTTTCTATATTACATTGCTACATACATGCATAGTTGGTTGCCTAACTACAACCATACAATTTTTTCTCCCTTATATCATCTTATTTACATAAATTTAAACTACAACATTGATGGTTGATACTGTTATATTAGTTCACTTAATTTTCACAATTTTAAATAACGTTGGCTTTTGTCTTAAGTAGAAACATACAGCTACATTGACTGCTCTGTGATAATTTCCGTCATAACTTAACAATATTGTCATCAAATGTCATTGCCAATCAGTTGCACTCATACAGTCCTCGAAGACATACCGTCTCAGGACTAGCAACTTCAACGTGGAGTCATATGTCGCCATGTTACCTAATCTATCGGTAACTCTATAATCTTAAACAATTATAACATATTTTTAAAACTAAATGTAATTAAACATCTGTTAACGGGTTTTTACCCATATATTTATTCTTGGTGGCTACATTCATGTACTCCTAGTAAGTATTAACCACATTTTTCATTAACCTTAGTCAAAATTTTAACCTATGTTCTTTTTAATTAAGTGGTTAACTATTTTCTAGGACACTGATGATAGAACATGGTTTCCGAAAACGTTTTGTCTTTTTAACTTAGGCCGTTTGGGCCGTAAATATATACCTATTACAAAGGATTTTTAATTCAATTTTTAATATATGGTATACAGCCAACTACAGGAACGTAGATTCCTTGTGGATTTTTAAGTAAGTTTTTTTAGAATAAATATCGTTATAATATATATTATTTTCCAACATTCCTGGATTCTAAGTTTGGTGTCATTCGAACATGAAATTTTATTCAGTCTATGACTGTGGTAGCTGGCATTGTCCAACACAATTACACTGATTGGTGCTGTATTTGGCAATAATTGCGTTGAAAATCAGTTCTCAAGTAATTCTGACGTGGGTATAAGATATAAAACCATTTGTTTTCTGCATGGATTATTCTTATACCTTTTGCTTTATTTGATGAAGCTTTTGTTGTACAGCGACAAAAAGAATCTGCCCAACCACATTTTGGAACGTCATGGGTGTCAAACCACGTCTCATCCAGATAAACAATTTCTCTTCCACTTTTTCTGCCTTTTTGAATTTGAATTAAAAATTCTGTCCTACATATTTATAGACAAGCAGATTTCATAACTACTTGCCGTTTATCGATCGTTTTTATTTTAAAACCGTTTTTTAGAAGACACCGCCTTACTGTTTTGCTGCAGCACTTGATTCATGTGTCAACTTTCTGGAATATATGCGTGATGAATTTTAACGTGGGAATCATTTGTTATTCATACATGTTATAACTTTTTCTTCTAATAATGTCCATATCACTCTGGTCTAGTTTGCTAAACATATCATAGTCTCTTTTTTCTGGTAGTTACTATCGGTTGTTTTTTTATTGACTACACTGTCTTCATTGATCTTTATGTTACGACCGCAGCTTCCTTCACCGCATTAAATTATTTACAGGTTCTGAAGGACTAAAAAAAAGAACTGGTTAAAACTTGTAGATGCTTTGGCATGACATATCTGTGAAGGTGTTCTGATAAATGTATTTATGGCAGTCTTCTCATATACCGATAGGGACAAAAAAAAAATTAAAGACAATAAGTGAGTTTTCATTCTTATTTCTTTTAGTTACAATTTTTTCTTTGTTATTAAACGTAATGTCCCATTTAACTCCTGGTTTTCTTTTTAATTTTATTTGTATTATTCGGATTATTCATGGTAATATTTTGAGGTTTATATATCTTTAGTTTTAAACTAATTAATTTTATTCTGTTGAACTTCGATGATCTGTTTGAGATTCTGTAAAACAGTTTATTGGTCGATTTCATAAATCTACTAAAATGTAAAATATATGAATTATCAGTAGACTAAAAGTAGAAGCTAATTGAAGCAGAAATTCTGACAGTATATTTATTAAAACTTATTTGCAATTTCAGCAGTTCTGTAAAACCATGCAAGCCTGCACTGTGTAATTATTATTGGTTAATTACACAGAAATGCCAGCACACCGTCATTTTCAGACAACTTCGCACTGCAACAAAATTATGCAATAACTATATTTTGAATCTAATTAGTGTCGACATGTTAAATGTTTGAAATTCAATCTTGTTAAATGCATTAAAATGAAGCAGTATAAAAGAGAGCGGTAATTAAAACTAAAATGAGAGTATAAGGTCTATTGAAGGTCTATTGAAGGTCGATTTGATAAGGATTTTGTGAAGTCGCTGTTAGTTTTAATTTAAACAATATATTTATAGGTACTTTACTTAACAAATAATTATTCTTCTAACAATAGCATATTTAGGCTACTTTTTAGACTGTTTAGATTTATTATGTAATACTGGTATCCGGTATTTAATATTCGTAAAAAAAACAAATGGACTGCTGCTCAACCGTCGTCGTAACCCGTTAAGAAAATCTGAGCCAAAATAACAAAGATCTAATACGTCAAAAAAAGACGCTCTTATAACATGCTTGTAAGACGGCAGATCTAACCAAGTATAGTGCCAACATAAATGGAGAGAAGCTGTCATATGAGATTGGCATCTTCCTTAGAGCTGACCATATGCGTATGCATACAAGAATACCTTACCTCTTTAGATGTTTCAATACTAATTTTCGCGTTTAATCACTTTACTAGAAAACCTGGAATTCTTATCTGAAGGTACTATTCGTTGCAAGGATGGAATTCTCTAGATTTTTAATAATATAATGGGTATAAAGATGCCGGCTTTATCCACGTGCCTCATCTGTTCAGTTCATATTTAAAACCTAACTTGAAAGGGTGTAGTTATTATGAACGAAAATATTTTTTTTGTTTAGTGCGTTTTTGATCTCATGTAATTTACGCCTCGTCGGTGTTTTTGCGTCTGCGGCAGTAATTAGCGTCTCGAATATTTCTTTTGCGAATTGTATGCAGTGCGTGGGTAATTTTTTATTGTTGGATTGTTTGTGATGGCTTCATCATCAACATCATTAAGTTTTACACCGGTACTGTTGCGTACAGTCAGCAAGTCTGCCTATTCACCAAGAAAGAAGACTATTGTCCTAAATGTTCACGATGCTTTGGTTTCTCAGAATCCGGCAAACACTGTTCGCAACATAGTCGAAAGTTGTGCCAACTTGACTGACGTAAGGGAGTCAACTATATATAGATTCCTATCAGAAACAAAAAACACGGTATAACTAACCCAAACACAAACGAACACTTTAACAGAGGTAAAAAACCTATTGAGATTGATTAATTTGCCAAAAATGGTATTCAAAGGAAAATTTATGAATTTTTTTTTAAAAAGAAATACCAAACCTAAACAAAATTTTACAATAATTTAGAGACGACCCGGATTTGCCTCATATTGGACGAACTAAATTGTGGCAAGTTTTAAAAGAATTAAATTTCCGATGGGAGGAATCAGACCGAAAATCACTTTTGATTGATCGGGAGGAGATAATATGTTGGAGAAAAAATTATCTAAGATCCATATGAAAATTCGGGGCTGAACGAAGGCAAATCTTCTACCAGGATGAAACGTGAATAACGTGAAACGTGGGTAAACTCAGGTCATACTCTAAAACAATTTTTATGGAAGGTTGGTCTACTGGTATCTCTCCACCTTATGGTAAAGGCAGTAGATTAATAATTTATCACATTGACAGTGAAAAAAGATTTGTTGAGCATGGTTTGTTGGAATTTCAGTCAAAAAGCACAAAATACTATCACAAGAAGATAACAGCTGATGTTTTGAACAGTATTTTGAGCAGATGATTGAACACATATCACCAAATTGAATTATATTATAGATCATGCTCCTTATTATTCACGACTAGTAGAAAGACTTCCAACGACTGCGTGGAAGAAACAGGATATTCTTGACTGGCTGCGGAATAAGTATCTGCCTTACGAAGATTTAATGGTAAAAGCAGAACTTTTAAAAATTACCCGGCAACACAAATCTAAGTTCAAGAAATACGTAGTTGACAAAATGGCGGAAAGTCGAAATATCACAGTCCTTAGACTTTCATCCTACCACTGCGAAATTAATCCAATCGAACTCATTTGGGCACAAATGAAAAGTTATGTGGCTAGAAATAATACGTCATATAAAATACAAGCTGTACGTAAATTATTATACGAGAGTCAAGACACACAACCGCTAATTATTAACCCTAAAGACGACTCGGATTCCGAAGTTGATGGGGAAAGGTGCAAAATGTCGCCTGTCAAAATGTTCAATGTGTTTTAAATGTATCCATGTTTTTTTCAAATCCTGAGAAAACTAAAAAGCATTTTTGAAAAATTAAATTTTTTTATTTAAAATATTAAAATAAATACAATAAACATTATAGAAATTTTCAGGGACTTTCTGTCCTCAGTAATATTTCATTCAAATTTCATTCTGCGTTTAAATTTTTCAAAAATATTTATTAGTTTTCTCCGGATTCGAAAATAATGGATACATTTAGAACACATTCAAAAATTTTGCCAGGCGACATTTGGCGCCTATTCCCTTAATTAAATAAATGTATCTTTTACAAACGGCCAGAAACTTTTTATTTTTGAATGAAATAAAGACGTTTTATTAAAACACAAATACAATTTGGATAAATACAATTTAAAAAATATATTTATTTAATTCAAATAAATATTTTAATCATATACTCTACGACACAGGTCGGTCATCTGTAACCAAAATACCTTCTTAATCGGATTATAAGGTTGACCGCTGTATTTTATTCCTTCAGATACAAGGTGGGTTAGTAAAAAAACATCTTAAACCGTCAGTTTCAGGTTGGTTTTTATTATTATATCGTATTACCTATCCTTTCTGTATTTCAGGTCTCTAATTAGGGTTAAACATAACTGAATTTTCAATATTCATAACCTCACTTCTTCCAAAGCCACGTTTTAATTTTACGCATGCAGGAATCATACTAAACCTAACTAATTGTAAAAATAATTCTGTTTCACTTTATCCTTGCCATCTGCTATTTGTTTGATTATGATTTTGTAAAATAATTGGTAAGGAAGTTAACCCCCTTTAATTTTTTATTAACAGGCTGTGTAATATTCTAATTTCTGGAATATTTTATGGAATAATTTATGAAATAATCTATGGGATAATTTATTAAATTAAATGATGGATTAACCACATATCCAACCAACCAAGACTGATGCTGTCTTTACGACTGTCCAACTACCATCAGGAGCCATCAACAACTTATCCTGTCAACCACATAAAGCCGTAAGTATTAGTTTTAAATTTGATTATTGTAAAGCTTTAGGCAGGGTTTTATTGTGGAAACTAAATAATATGTTGTTTTGTGCTGAATAAATATGATTAGTTAGTTCATTGTTTTATTGGTTAACAACTAAATTTTCATTGTTTAATTTATAGTTTAAGACAAGACGGCTTCACACTTGAAAAACTGGGCTAGGCGAAGCATAGTCAATAAGCTCCCAAAGTTAATTAAGGTATTATTTTATAATAGTATTTTTATCCTTCTTAGGTAGTCTTACAGTTGCAACGTCGTAGGAAAAAAAAAGACGCTATAAAAAATCGCGTGGCTAAAATGGAATTGGATAGTACAGGTAGTGAGAATATTAGACAATCCATGGAAAAAACATATTGTCGAGCGGAGGTCAAACACAAAAAGTACTACGGAGTAGAAGACACCCACAAGACAAATACACTGATGACCTGACGCGTGATACAAGTTATCATATGAAAGATGCACAGAGAAAAGACATCTTCTTCTTCTTTTTGTGCCACTCCTATCGGAGATTGGAAATTATCAAGGCTATTCTGACCTTGTTTACGGCTGACCTAAAGAGTTCATTAGTGGTGCAGCCAAACCACTCTCTCAAATTCCGCAACCATGACATTCTTCTACGGCCTGGATTCCGTTTTCCTTCTATTTTTCCCTGCATTATATTTTGAACTAATGCGTATTTATGTCTTCTCATTAGGTGACCAAAATATTCGAGTTTTCTTCGCTTGAGCGTTAACAAAATCTCTGGGTCTTTTCCTATTCTTCGTATTAGTTCACAGTTTGTTATTCTTTTAACCCAACTAATCTTCAGCATTCGACGGTAGCGCCACATCTCGAAACTTTCAATATTTTTCATGTTGTTCTGTTTGAGAGTCCAGGCCTCTACACCGTATAATAGCGTGTTAAATACATAGCCTCTCAGCATTCTTAATCGTAGAGGGATGCTTATATTTATGTTGCAGAAGAATTTTCTTATCTTTATGAAGGTGGCCCTGGCAATTTCGATACGTCTTTTTATTTTACTGTTTTGGTCTCCAGTTTCGTTTATTAAAGTTCCCAAGTATTTGCAACTTGATACTTTTTCAACTTGAGTGCCGTTTATACTAATATACGCTAGTTGTGTCATGTTTTTACTGAAGACCATATACTTGGTTTTTTTTAATATTGATATTTATACCATAATTGTTGCAAGCAATATTTATGTCTGTAAGTAATCTTTGTAATTCTTCTACTGTTCTTGCAACTAGTACAGTGTCGTCCGCGTATCGAATATTATTTACAATCTCTCCATTAATTACGATTCCTCCGATTGGTTGTAAAAGGGCTTCCTGACAGATGCTTACACTATATACATTAAATAACAGAGGTGACAAAATGCAACCCTGTCGTACTCCTCTACGTATTTCTATTGCTTGTGATGTTTCAGTTTCTATTTTGATGTAAGCTTTCTGATTCCAATATAGATTGAGAATTATTCGCAGATCTTTATTATCTATGTCCATCCTTTCAAGAATCTCTCTAAGCTTATCATGACGTACTCTGTCAAACGCTTTTTCAAAATCGATAAAACACGTATGTACCTCCTGATTAACGTCTAGGCATCTTTGTGTGAGAACATTCAAACCGAAGAGAACTTCTCGAGCACCAAGCACTTTTCTGAACCCTATCTGTGTATTACTAATATCTGACTCCAACTTTTGATAAACTCGGCTGTGGATGATTTTTAGAAATATCTTTAGTAGGTGGCTCATTAAAGATATTGTTCGATGTTCTGAACATTCTTTAGCATTAGATTTCTTTGGCAGTGTAACGAATGTACACAACAGCCACTCTTGAGGTATAATACCAGTATTGTATATTGTATTAAATATGTGCAATATTATACCTATTGATTCATCATTTAAGAGCTTTAGCAATTCGGTTGGAACCTCATCCGGTCCATTTGCCTTCTCAGTTTTGGAATTTTTAAGTGCCATTTCTACTTCACATTTTAGAATTTCAGGTCCCGTTTCGCCATATATCAGAACAATGTTATTTCTGTTGTCCTTAAATAATTCTCTTATGTATTTACTCCATCTATTAATTTTCTCTGTTAAATCTATAATAATCTTTCCATCCTTGTTCTTAGGCAAACTTAATTGACGTCTTCTTTGGGTTCGTGTAATTTCTCTTACTTTTTTATGTATATTGAACGTGTCATACGTTCTTTCATAGTTTTCCATTTCTACACATTGTTCTGTAATCCATGATTCTTTGGCATTTCTTATTCTTTGCTTTATGTTCTTATCAACCTCTTTGTATTTTTCTGCATTATTCTTCATTTTACGTCTTTCATCCATTAGTTCTAGAATGTCTGGTGTCATCCACACCTTATGTTTCTTTGCAGATTTGGTTAGGTGTTTCTTTCCCGTAGTTCTTATTATAGTATTTATATACTTAAGTTTTTCATTTATGTTGTCTGTTCTGCGGATTTGGCTTTCTGCTACACTGAGGCTGGTGTTTATTTCGTTTCGCACTGTTTGTCGTAGATGTTCATTTTTAAGCTGGCTTAAGTCTAATGCTGGAATGATGGTCTTATTTTCTTTGGTCTAGCTTTTATCACAGATACTACTGGATTATGATCCGAACCGATATCACCGTGACGGTGAGAGAAAGACATAGAGAGGTAGAAAGAACTGAGAAAGACCTTTTTGTAGAGGCTCGAAGAAATATTTTTTAAGGCATCTTGATAAATGGAGTTAAGCACAATAACCTGCGGTATGTAGATGATACAATAGTGTTTTTCAATACCATAAAAGGGCTGCAAAACATAATAAACAAAATAACAGAAACAAG